>CM056743.1:147815304-148355304 GCA_029851415.1 Eretmocerus hayati | reverse complement strand
ATATAGAACAAAACAAAAAACCAAGAAGAATGATACGATACCTTGCGAAACTCGGTTAGTCTTAGCAGCAGTATTAGTCTTATCAGTGCGCGCGTACTGCAAGGTAGTGGGCCTGGAAAGCTGCTTATACGTACTCTGTCCAGCATTCAATGTTTGTGCATTGTTTCTGTGTTTTGGATTATCATTCGCGTCCGAGTTGTTCTGTGAGTTCGTCATTACACTTTGCGGGTTATTGCGACGATGTTTAATGCCATTATCCGTCTTCTCGCGAGCCTGTTGTGGTTGCTCACTTTGTTTGTGCTGGTCTGGAGTAGCGAACGGGGTACTTTCATCGTTGGCGATTTCCAAATTTTTCAGCTCACACACTCTCGCTAAAAAATAAATGAAAAAAATCCTATGCCATGCCGCGAAAAAATGATAAATGAAAATAATGAACACGACGGCCAGACAGTATCTCCCAACTCGAATAAGACCTGATTAGTGTGCGAGTCTGACGGGCCGCCACGTTTTTGAGCAAAAAATGAATAATTCGTTTGAAAAAGAAAAGTTGCATGAGCAAAACTAAGTATTTGAAATATTCGATTGCGGTGAAATAATTAAGATGCTCGTGATAATTTAGACAAGATTCCACAGTTATAATAGAAAAAAGAAAAAAATAATAAAGAGACACGATCAAGTTGAAAATCGACATGAAAAATTTTAAACTGGTTGCAAAAGACATCTAGCATGCCTGCGACATCAATTCACGCATAATAAATCTTAACACCAATCGCTATTCAAATCCTGAGATCTATACTATTATTATACTGAATAATTTAAACATGCGCACATCATCATAATCTATTGTTGTCTATTTTTCTGCTCTATGAGAATCATGACACACTATAGTAACATCATTCATCATAATTATTCAATTAGCCGACCTACAGTACAGTTCTCAGGTAGTTTTGCATATGAATGAGTGCTATTACTCGAGTAGCATTGCAATAATAAACTCACCAAGAAAATCAAGTCTGTCCTTGGCCATGACTAGGTTTGTTTTCATTTTGTCATTGAGTCTCTGGGCTCTCTCCCAAACTTCTCCTCTGCCTCCATTACATTCTACAGCTATCCCTTTCTCCAACTCCTCTATGCCTTTCTTGTAGAGTTCAATGGCCATCTCTTTGTGCCCTGGAATTACAAAAAGAATCCATGTTAGTCTTTATATTTAAAACTCTATTAGAAGTCTTGAATAGCGAGACAAGTTGATTGTAGTGCCATATATGGAACATGCTCTTGATGTCCTTGCACAAACAACTTCATGCAGACCATTTACTTGGAATACTTTCTAGACTCATCCATTTTGGGAGTAAATTAATAATAGTGAATCAGCAAAGGCTATCCTCAATGTTATATGGGTGATAAATGTAAATTGACTTGACTTTGAAACTGATATGACAAAAACTTCAAAGATTCAAAGGGAAATTTTGAGATATTGGAAAGAACAGGGCTTACCTTCATTTTCTTCATCAATCTTTAAGGCTTTGCTAATGTATTCAAAAGCTCTCCTATGATGATGCTTCTGTTTAGCTAAAAGCGGATCTCCAGGACCAGGTCCTTGGGGTCTTCTTGCATTATGAGACATCTCGTCAGCATCACTTTTGTGACACTCAGTCACAGCTTTCTGATCAACAATTATTTCCAGCTGACAATGATTTTTACTGGAATGTTTTCTGTACACTATATAAGACGTTGAAGTATAGATATACTTGAAGATGACGTATAACTGATAAATGATTGTCCTAAGCACATTGAACAGAATAATCAGGGGGAATGAGACTATGTAAAGATTTCTCTTGTGCACTGAGCTTTGCTGAGTTTCAGCTGAGCGGTGATGATGATGATGATGATGATGGCGATGTCCGTAGCTTATACTAGTAACTATCTTGTCACTATTCTCTGCTTTTGTCACGCGCAGTCTTTTTGGTGATCTACTATTTTTACGTGAGGAACGTCCACTGCCTCCGCCATCGCTATAAGACATGTCCTGCTCCTGCCGAAGAAGTCTTTGTTGTTGTTGCCCCTAGAATAAAATAGTGATAGAGTGAATAATTTGTCTCAAGACTCTCATTCATCATTTAAATTTTTTCTCCACAGAAAAAAAACACCAAAATTGAAATCAGAATCAGATGATGAATTAAAGTTGAGCTTCTCTACACTCAGACTTAGATGATAAGGAAAATAAATAGCAGTACTGTAAAAGCACGTGGAGGAGATAAAAAAAAAACTTACCGTGAGCTGGAGTTGCTGACTGAATGATCTTGCGGGCGAGACTGAGCGCGGTCGTGGAGCCGTACGAGAGTTGCCGTTTCGACATCCCCGACGTGAGCGCAAATCA
The DNA here is from genome assembly GCA_029851415.1 of Eretmocerus hayati. NCBI lineage: Eukaryota > Metazoa > Arthropoda > Insecta > Hymenoptera > Aphelinidae > Eretmocerus > Eretmocerus hayati. The sequence continues at coordinate 148,352,927 of CM056743.1, read as the reverse complement.
GCACAATTATTATTATCGGCTAGTTTTAGCAGCGGTTGTCTCGCCGACGACGAGCTGCTCCTCCTTAGGGGCTGGATCTTACCTGCAGATCCTGATCACGTCTTACAGTACCGGGAACTTGAAAAAGTTGTAAAGACAGCAGCTCATAAGCCATACCATGCACTCGAATTGTTACGTATTACTTTTGTGCGGTAGATAATACAAGGGGGTCTGATGGTCGATTTGTTGCTAGGCTGGGTATCACTTGCTTCACGAGTATTAGTTAGCTTCCAAGGATAAAAATACACGTTGGAGCATAAGGAAGCTGATGATGTCTGCACTGCCGCATGCCGTGCGATCGAATTTCGATATTTCCTACTCGCCGACTTGCGTACCTCTTCACCTCTGCAATTCTTATTTATTTGCTTATGCTGCAGTAGAACGGATCGTTATAACACCTTCGGCTATCCTCTTTCGTCTAATGCCTACCACTGCAGGTACCCAGTGACTCTGTCCGTTGTCTACTAACTATTGTCGGGCCGCATAAAAAAAACTGCAGCACACGCGCGCACTTTTTTTCACTTTGCCCACCTTTATTCGCAAGCTTTCAAGTACATACACTTTTGTATACCTGTATAATATGGGGCACCACCCCCTTTTGCGCAAGGGGTTAGTTTTCAAGGGATGCGCAGTAATCGGAGCACTGAGAGTTTGCACACCTGCATCAGCTTACAAACAAATGCAGTTTGCACCCCCGCAAATATTCACATTCTTGGTTGTATATTTACATCGAGACTGATTCGTTGATCGATGGAAAACTTGCGACACTCGCGCGGGCGAAAAAGGTGCGAACGATGAGGAGTGCAATCCTATCGCTCCTTATTTCTTGAAGCCACGCTTCAGATTCAGGGTCGGCAGCTTCCGAGAAGTAAGCATTCGCTTGAAGCGGCACGAGGATGTTCATCAGAAGCTACTGCAACTTTGTATTGGCGAAATCCCGAGAAATTCTCACGCCATGGCACGAAAACAGCTAGGCCGTTCGCACTGGAGCAAAACCATCACAACAAACAAATGAGACTCGTTGCAGACGACGTTGTCATCGTGCGCGGGCTCGATCATCTAGATGACTATAGATGATTATCGAAAGATCATCTATCATCTATATCACTTGTGCAAATCAAAGATGCAAATTAAATTTTGCAATTAAAAAGCATGAATAAATTAGAATTCAGCCTTGTCTTTATAGTTACACAATTTAAAGGCTCTTGCTGTCTATTGATTATCTTTATCATCTTTGGGTTTATTCGAGACTTTTTGATCGATAAAAAATCAAGCAATCTATTTGAAGCAATTTTTCAGTGCGGTCAAATGTAAGAAATAATTGTGTACAGTTTGGGTCAAATGATTCAGTTTAGTCGAAGTTCCGAAAGTTTTGACCACGGAAAGTGAAATTCAAATTTCGAAAGTGGGCACTAAAAAATATTCTAAAATTCAAAATTCAACTCCGCAGTCTACTTTTTTTCTTTTTTTTCCGCACATGCGCACGAGACGACGCCGTAGCAGACAATTACTGACAGAGCAGACGATTCATATTGGCAATTTGGCAATTTTGTTACCGGTTGTTGACAGGAGCTGATAACAATATCAACAATGCCAATAAATTGATAAGGATCTAAAATCTCGGATAGGAGCATGCAGGAGAATCTTGCCGCTAAATTATGCTCTCTATTGGGTGAACAAGTCAACCAAGGTAAAACCTGTATGTTTATTCTTGCATTGAGTCTCAAACTCGCGACAAATAATATACTTCAAATAAGAGATTTCTTCAACAGAATATGCACTCGTTTCTAATGCACACTTGAGTTGCATGAAGTGCTACAGTTAGGGAACTTTCACCTATCCTTTTCAATTACTGTGCCCTTTGTTCAGTGGTATTATTTACCACATAAAGTTCCAGGAAATACTGATATTCAATCAATTACTAATTATACTATGATGCATCTTGATGCATTACTCAAACATCTTATGTATTTCTAGCCGAACAATGGAAACTTCTTGGTCAAGAGAAAGATGGATCACTATTACTCACCTGGGTAGAAAGCGGATCCTCCCCAGGAGGTGAAGACCAATATTCTGTGATTGGAAAATATGACAGGGCAAAAGACATCCTGCAGGTGTGTTGGTTATCTTCATCTGTTATTACATTCTCATGTTCTCATTAACTTTCCTTGCAGGTTTTGCATAAGTTTCCAAAAGCATTAAATCTAGTCCAAGCATCAGTAAACCAGTCCAGCTCTGTCTTAGGATATGTAGTGAAACAAAAATGTAATAGTTTAGATTTAGGCAAAGGCAAAAGTCAATTATCTAGTAACTGTGAGAAGTCAGATGACAATGAAAAAGATGCACAACCACATGATACAAAGCTTGAATATTATCAAGCCAATGTCATTGAACTCAAAACCAAAGAAAAGAAAATACTCACTTTAGAAGATAACAAATCAAAACAAGTTAGAATACAATTTTTGTACAAAGAAAAATCCTCTAGAATGTTAGACAAGCTGTTAGTTCTAGTTCATCAAGAGTGTAAGTATACTAGTCTTTCAGCTATATTCTAAAAAATAGCTCAATTCTTGATATATTTAAATTTTTGAATCATATCACAGATGTTAAGATGTGCACAATTTTATATGATACAACCTCTGAGGAACATTCGGTTGGAGATGTCAAATCAGAAACTCTAGTCAAAACTTTTATATGGGCCCAGTGGGATGCAGTTAATCAAGTATTATACCATATACATAATCGCAAGGCTCTGGCTAGTTTGTTCAATGAAGATGCAGCGGATAAATCTCCGAAACCATCGTCGGTCTCTCCTATGTTAAGTGGTTTTCAGTTCCACGATGATCTCCCACATGAAACTGTGGTATGTATTGAGCAACAATTTTCTTTTAAAAAGCTTAGGAGAAAAGATTGGTATTGATGAAGTTATCATTTTCACAGTTAAACATTCCCTTAAATCTACCTCAAGCTCCTTCATCAGAAGATTGCGGTACTTACGAAGATGACGTGATCCCGCTGAGAATTCATGACTGTTCTCTTGATCTCATAGTAATATCAGATCGTAAAGGTGCCGTTTGTATATGCCATCACTATCTCTATCGACCAGTCCAACCACCTCAGCATATTCTGGATTCCGCTCTTAGTGACTCCAACACAGTGCATTTCGCTTATTCGGTCACGCTATTGCACCAGAGCTGTGTAATACACTGTGTTATACCTGGTATACCATGGGCTCGTGTTAAACTTATGAAACCAACATTTACCCTATATGGTGATAATCACATGATTGTCTTTGTGCAAGACTTTTTTACTCATCTCTTGGAAATAGGATTCCATCATCAACCTTGCTGTCATGTACTGACCGGGCCACTTCCAAACGTCCCACCCCAGTCATCTTATCTTGTACCTTTACTGAGTTTGAAGATTCAGAATGAAACCACTAGTAATATTAGAAACAAGCATTCTTTGATAGATAGTAATAGAAATAGCACAAGTAGCAGCAGTAACAGTATCGTTACCGTAGACTTACCGACGCTAGATTTGGTTGATTTGTCAGTCCCTACAAACTTTCTAATCGACGTATTCAAGAAGGAAACCAATACTGACGTACGTCTTGGCATTCTGCATTATTTTCTTAGCCATGAAAATGACATGGAACTAGTCAGTGAGCTTCTATCTACAATTGTTGAGAAGCCTCGCTCTTTGGATATTGTCAAGATTCTGCAAGAATTTTTGATAAGTGGCTCTCACTGCTTGGTACAAAGAAATTTGCTATCTGATGCTTTGCCGTTACTGGCTTACATTCCAGTCACCACAGTCGACGAGTGCTCCAAATTTGATACAAAAATCAACGATTTTGCAGTAACTTTGAATCATGAAAAGCTTTTGAATACGTCGGTCATGTTATTGTCACCTCAGCAAAGACTTGTACCATATCGAAGCGACTTGTGGACGAAATTGTGGGATTTGCTTAGCAAGAGGAGTGATGAGTTACCACGATTCAAACCGAGCCAGGTCGCAGAAAAATTACTTCTTTCATTGGCCTGCTACCAGCCTGAAGCTCTGTCTCGATGCAGTACTCCAATGTCGCCAGGTGCAGGGTAATGATTATCTTTATATACAATATCAAAACAATTTACGCAGATGAAGAATTAACTATCGCACACATACGAGACTGCTTCCAACTTGTTGTTAATGTAAAACTGATCATCGTTGTTCTAAAATCATAAATGGTCTGCTACATGTTTCGCGACAGATTCAAATCTCTCAGATGCTTGGAAAATGACGCTCAAATATTCATATTTACCACAAGGAGAGAAATGACGAATATTTCCATGGTTTAAAAGAGTCCTCCATAGTATTTACTTTCCCAGAGACCGCGCTTGAACTCAAAATTCAAATGGTGTATTTTCTCCTGATCAATGTGAAAAGAATGCAATGCGTATTATTGACCCTCATCGGCTATAGTCACTTTCGTTAGTCATATCTTCAAATCATATTCGAATGCACTACGAAGCATTTCAACCTTGTAGAATTCGATCAATCCAATCCAGGATCTTCTAAGCTTCTGCAGGAATACACTCAATTATATCAAAAGCGTGAGAGTTTTCTGGAATGCATTGAAATTACCGATTCTTTGCAATTTACAAGTTTTCGAATTTCATATTTTCAATTTCTCATTCTCGCAGATTTACAGTGACAACGTCAACTTTGGGTGAACTAATGGGTGGCCGTCACGGAAAATGCGGACCCGGTGGCGATCCAGGTCTGCCTTTTATTGAATTGGAGAGTTGCACTGCTTCCAAGCAGGAGCACATAGTATCGGTAAATTTACGTGAAATATCGGTGCATCTGATGAGACACGGAGCCCAAGGAGGCGCTGACAGAGGTGTTCCCAGGCCAGGCTCGTGTACTCCTCTTCATGTTCATGCTATGTCTACGAGATACGTTGCTTCGCAGCTCGAAATATCCAGGTTGCTCTGCCAAATGCTATCCAAAGTCGCCGGTGTCGATCCTCGACATGAACTCGAGAGAGGATTTTGCCTCGTGTGAGTATAGATCTTGATGAAATCCCGATATAGTTAGGAGGTTGATATTCTGACAACGATCTCGAATGTTTTTTTATGATCTCAACAAATCGCCCTTCATGTCCTATCAGCCAATTGAACATATTTTTAAATGATTTTTGAATTATGTAGAAGATTTCCACTTACATCATCAATTTAAGGATCAATAAAAAATGCCAAAGATTGTTTTTTTTTTATGGAGTCAGTTTTTTTATGTGGTCCAAAAACTTTTTTGAATCGTTGGTTCAAAATGGAGCACGAGTGTGATTTTTCTTTTGGGAAATACACATTTCCACATCGATGATTGTATAAAACTGAACGCACGTGAAATCAGATTGTAATTTCTAACGAAAGCAAAGCAACGGAAGTAGCCGGATTATTAGTTAAGAATCTTTTTTAGTTTGTGAGATATGATGAAAAAGACATCGCTATCCGTTTTCTTCGTTATTCTTGAACTCATACGTATTCAACCTTATAGCCCATCACCGCAAGGATGGCTCATGATATCATGCATGGAACATTCTGAATTTTCCAAATTCCTCAATGAAAGTGAATTATCACAGATGACCTTAGATGATCAAAGAGAAATTAGAGTTTGAAATTTTCGATAAAGAATGAGGAATTGTAAGATAACTTTATATGAATTCCAGTGACCAGCTGGAAGACTCGAGACGATGGTTATTGTTCACTTTACTAGAAAGATACCGATACGCCACGGAGAGTATTGCATTTCCAGTACCCCAAGGCTTCATGTCTTTTTTTACTTACTTGGGCTACCGAACACTCAAGTACTCAAAATTTTTACAATATGTCCAACGCTCAGTTTTTGAATTACAAGTCGACGTTGCGAAAGTCATAATGTCTGGTCAGTATATCATCAGTAAAAGTAAAAAATACAATTTATTTTGAGACTCAAAATAATTTATCCTGACCTATATTCAAGATATCGGCGACACAAAGGAAAACGTTCCTCGTAAATTAGAGCTGCTCTCGTTGCTTCCGCGCTCCAGAGCGAAAAGATTGCTCAACCAGTGGCTGCATCCGATGAGTTTTATGATACGAGCACGAGAACACGCTGCTAACATTTTGTCTGGTGAACAGATTCAATCTCGAAATAGGCACTCACAGCATCGAGTACACCATAACGGTGAGATGTATTTTTGACTCTATATATGTCCGTTTGTTTAGTGCATCTTTATTGACTCTATAATATGACAAATTTCTTTTACTTATGAATACTAGGCTTATCGGCGTTCCCCTCATCCGACCGACTTTCTCCGCTCGATACGTTCCTTGATTTACTCACGGCCAAAGGTGAGCTTACCCACTAAAATTTTGATTTTACGATGCGTTGCTATCAATTCTTCAGTTTTGAGCATCGACTCATTGTCTTGTCTTGCATTTTTCAGCAAGCCTCACTGAACTGGACTTTGGACTACTTATCGAGGCTACTGTTACGTCAACGGAAGATTTCCTCTGAGGTGATAATCTTCGTTGGAAAGATTTTTGAGTTACTTTATTGGTTTTGTTGACTTTTTTGTTACGAATTTTTTACGTTAATAAGAGAGGGATCAAGATGGATAGATTTTTTCATGAATTTTATATCTTTTCAAGAGAGATCTGATATGAAGAATTTTTTCATACTTTTCTTACTTTAAATAAAATCATGTGATGTATTGTGTGATATGCTTACAATCGTCCAAAACTTCTTGTGATCATACGATGGTTCAAACCTTTTTTTTTTTGTAATGTTTGTATTCTTGTACCTGATAATATATTGAGTGAATTCTGTGCAATTATAATTAAACAGGAGAATGAAAATCTAACTCGTACAAATTTTCATTTGATTCCATGTCATTTATTGAAACACTCTTTAGAGTACACAATCTAATCTAGATAAGCATTACTGAATGTATAAAAAAAAACTGAACAATTGCTTATGGGAATCACAAAAATGGATGATGCTGTTGTTACAATGTGTAAATCGTGATGACGAGCATTCGAAGGCACAAACGGTCCTCGACCCTTACTACTGAGCATTTCGCCACAATAACTCAATACTGAGATTAGGTTGAATTTTCAAGGAACCCAAAAAGCGAAACAAGTGACAGTAGAAAAAAAAGTGGTTATAAGCCCAATGCTCTATCAAGATTTATAGAGCCCTTAACAGTATTGTAAGATATAAAAACAGACTTAAAAAGATTGTTGTTGAGTCATCGTGGCAAAATTGAGCTCCATCAAAACATAGATGCGCGAAATATTCGTCGTTACAATCGAGACGAATATCACGCGCTGAGTTTAATTATACTGTAAAGGGGACCGCGTGTCTTCGGCACAAAAATTCATAAATCAATTAATAAAAACGACGTAACTAGATTCGTCGCATATGCATAGCAATTATTCTAAATCTATTTCATCTGAACTTACGAGCTATGAGAAAAAATGAATATCATCATGCAAGTATTACAATCATGCGCAACTCTCTTTTAAACAATCATATTATTCGATAGGTTGATGTCGATCGATTTTACATTTGAGCAGTTTGCTCTCACATTCTTATTCAGATTCGATCGATCATCAGTTATAAATAAGTTTCCTTAACGACAGAATTGCACCTAAGGCCACTTTGACGAGATTCTGTATTTCGGATCTCTAGATAAGAATAAAATAGCATCATGAGTGAGACGCTAAAATACACCTTCATTCATCATTAATTAGCTGAGTAAACACTGAGCTGCGACTTGAAACGCAATGGCACGGCCACATTTGAAGGGAAAAATTGTTTTCGTCTATGTGTCACTCGTAAACTATTGACAAATTTAAATTGTCATTTTTTACTAATATGCTGATAAACCCTCCACAATCACAAATTCTACACTTTTTGATCTCAAAGGGAAATTCGATGAAGATTTTCACATTAGTAGACGATAAGAAATGTGAGAAATCAGTGTACTAAAAAATCATTTCAGTGTTTTTTTTTTTTTCATTTTCCGTTGGACTCAAAATATCAAAGTAGCAGTTGATAAATCACGCAAAAAAAGGAAATAAAGTCCTAGCCTAGTCTACAGTAAACTTCATATTTATCAATGTAGTAATCACAAAAATTGAGACCAAGACCCGGAAAATACGCGGATGTCTTAATCTTGAGTACGGGCCTCTGTTGAAATATTATTAGACTATAAAAGTACCGCTAAACCTAATCCTATGAGAAAAGAAATTAAAAAGAAAAGTTGAAGGATATGATGCGCAATACTTTCAACATTTGCTCAACAGTTTTGTTCAACGAAATTTTACAAAATGTCGTATTTTATACACTATCGAACGAGTGATTTCCTCGATTGATGCTACTTTTTTTCCATTTTCTAGAAGTCAAATCTTGTTAATTTCTTATTCACAATTGTACATACATACATTTTACTATACAATTTAGCATGTATAGTGATAACAAGCTCGAATTCCTGAAATTTAGATCAATCACTATTCACCTTTGATGTATAAAAAAATTTATTAATCGAAAAAATCATCATTAAAATTTCAAAACTGAATGTGAAAGTTTATTATATTGCATAATTATGCCAATGCCCTTGGAGCAAATTGGTAAGATCACGAATCTATCGCAATGTCATGAAATTTTCGATGATTTCGAAACTATGAGGAAAAAAAAGAACAGGTAGAGGAAAGAAAAAAAAATAAGAAAAAGTCTTCTCAGTAGAATAAAAAAAATTATTCTTAAATATTTTCAGCCTTAATTAGACTCACTGAAGCGCGCTTCGGCACTCGTTGTAACAATGGAAGATAGGATCCGACAATCGATTGGATAAGTATAATCAAAATGATCGGCATTCTGAATTTGGAATTTATCCAAATATAATATTAGAACTAGATTCTCTAAAAATCTGTGTTGATAAGTAAAATAAAGTATGACTTAAGTACAACCACAATAACTTGGTTATTCATTATATGGCATTCGTGTCTTTGCGCTCGCTACAATAACATCAACGTCATCGTTATTATCAATTTTCATCATCATCATCATCATCATCATCATTATCGGCGTTACTATCATAATTGCGCAGTAAATTTCGCCAAAACTCCCTGCAATAATTCCTCATCATCATATAAAATTATATGTCACGTTTTGACAAAAGATGTTTCATCATAGTCACACATAAGGATTTTCATCAGTCATCGTAATCATCGTTAAAGTAATAATTGTTTTCAATTCATATCCGACATCGTCAATCAAATCGATGAACTTACACGAGAGAGCTGTTATTATCACACTTTAGCCAAAAATGTTTTCTAAATTTATCAAAAACGCGGCTAAGTTTCTTTTTTCTTTACTTTGAAATTTTAAAATGACTGTTGAGAGAAATCTACCCGAAATAGATTTCTTTCAACGAATATATAATCCCACGTAATAACTTGCCAATTTTAATTTTAGAAACCGAGTCGTTACAGAATCAGTCTTATCGATTCGATTTCACAAATAATGACAATCATTAAGTTTGTGAACTACATATATCTTTATCAGAATTGATTTTTTGATGACTTATGGTTGTTGCAACTAGAGTGATTGAAAAATGGTCCAGAACGAAATGTGAAAATTTAGATTGGCAATAGACATTTTGATATTTTCACAGTATACAAGAATACCAAAATGCGTATTTACTGGGCCAAAGGCACATTTCACAGTTATATCGCACCTATAGCAATACTTTAATCAAAAGAGGATATCGTTGGTATGATGACGATGTTTCCATCCGAAGTCATGTCAGTGAGGGATGTAATTATTGGGGATGCGTGTAACATTTTTGCAGGGATGATGACGCAATTTTGGACGTATAGAAGCATGTGGCCTTGATGCTGTCTTTCCTCCCTTCGTCTTCTTTTTTCAGCTTCATTTGTTTCATCCGCGGTCCTGTCTATACTTGTGCTACGTGGCTTTCATCTACTTTTCTGTTCTTCCTTTCATTTTGATTTTATTACGATATGATTAGCAGGGGAGATCGGCTACATTCGTACTCCTTCCTCGAGTCTTGTTGGTTTTGCGTCGATTCTGAAACAACAAATGTGAAATACTGAGATTAGAAATTTGTATTAATATGTAAAAATTTTCAGACCATTATTCGTATACATGATAAGAGACTCATAGAGTAAATAAATCCTTTGGGGTAAAAGGTTGTAAGGATATGATATACAAGGAGAAAACTTGTTAGCAAGATAATTTAATCATGGTTGTGATGTGATCAGTTCCGCGAGGGTTAATTTCATTAGCTTGAAAATCGTAAACTTTCCGTCAAAGATTCCATCGGACAAATGAATGGAACCTTGAAATCTTATGAATCGTTTTAGGAAAAACTGTGGCGATTTCGTCTGGAAGATCGAATTTTTTTCATATCGCCTTGGTGATTTGTCAAGTATTGTAAATCAGAAGAAATGAAAGAAAAGAAAGAGGAAAAAGAATTAGAATTTTCATTATAGATTGTAAATTTAATTTTTACATTAACTAGTAATAGGATTCTGAAATCAAAATTTCATCAACGCCAAATAAATTCCAAGACGCCGACTAGACATCATTTCAGCAACGTTACATGCATTCCATGTACATACATCATATACTATAGACTGGATAGACCTATAGAATTATCGAGGAGACTCGCCAAGTATACAATTGACGGTGTCGCACTCGTGCATTTGCTGCACTATATCGAGGTTGGCTAGCCATATACCATGTAATGCAGAAAAAAAAAATTTTAATGGGAAGACGACGAGTTGCACTTGTATAAGTCATATCTCAGGGTACACCATATAATAAAGAGTGCAGTACACGGTAGCTACGCTCTACTTTTGCACTTCATACATCAGTGTATGTACATCAGATATATGGGTACTTTCCTTGTTGCAGCAGCACGTAAAAGCTCAGAAAGTGTTGCGGTAGCCGAGTTCAAGGTTGAGTTATCAGACTCGCAAATTGCAATAGAAATTTCACACGAGATTTTTTCTATAGATGTGACGAATCGTATGATGGAAGCTAAAAATTTACAAGTGAACACTGAGATGTAGAGCTTTGGTATAGGCAAAAGAATTCTGGCATCGAAATTATAAGGTACAAGAATAAAGGAATTTAAAAAAAGGGATTGATGAAAAAGAGGCTCTACTTGCTGAATCTACGCTTACCAGGAGAGGTCTTTCACATCCGGATCACGGATTTGGCTGAAACTTTGGAAATAATCTTCTTTCAGTGCCAAAAGATGAAACTCAAAATTACAAACCCTAACGCTCAAGCGTTTCCGAGTTACAGCTAAGGACATTAGCATCGCAGGTATACCTATATTTATCATTTTTCAACATGGGCCCATGCATATGGACAATGCTGTTGCCTGAAGATTTAGCTCGAGAACGCTTGAGCGTTAGGGTCTATAGTTTCGGGTCTCATCTTTTGGCACTAAAAGAAGACTATTCCCGAAGTTTCAGCCAAATACGTGATCCGGATGTGATGACTTCTCCTGCTTAGAAAATAGTCGCTTTGGTAGGTCATTTTGAAACGGGGGGGGGGGGGCGGGGGCTAGCACAGTCTGTATGTACGTTGATCAAAAGAAGAAATCGGAAAATTCACTGAGAATACTTTTTGTTCTAGGTAACCGTAAATCATACAATTGCAAATTTTTTCCTACTTTAATCGATCGAATCGAGCATTTCTGTTGATAGAATGTAAGTCCTAACTCAAAATGCAGTATATTATTATTAATCGATAATCATTTGAAAGAAAAGTCTGATACCAATCAGTGTTGAATTATATTATTGTGATGTATAAGTGGCATAAGGCCTACGTCAAAATTATCACGAAAATAATCAGAGACTATGCGTGCATGGGAATCAGAGAAATAATGGAACTTTGAGCACGCAGAAGAGAAAAATTAAAAATTGCATGAGCCATGATAATTTATCAAGGTTCACTAATTCATTTCCGCGATCTACCCGATGAACGAAAGCCAATAATTTTCTACCCCCTCCCTTATCATATCTATCACAACGCCACCGAGGAAACCCCTATGATTATAGCCCATAGCTTCATATTTTATAATTACATGGCTCATTAATCGATCGAGTGTGTCTCCTTACTTGTCTGATTACTGATTAAGTACTTAGTCGCGACTCGCGCGCAATGAGCTAAGAATACTTATATCTCCGATAGGACAATATACCTATTTTTCCCTTTTCAATTTCTTAGTCTCACAATGGGTAATTATGCATAATATACAGTCGATAGAACATCTCAAAATCGATAGAGATACGACACTTCATAACTCAACCGATAGTCAACGAATGCATAAGGATAATAAACTGCAAGGCATAAGAAAAATTTTCAAAGCTTATGTCGCGTCGTTTGGCTAATTAAATCTTATAATTCATGTCTGTATACCTCGGATTTATAGTCAAACATTTAATTTCATTGGAAACATCCTCTATTCCACTGTACAAGACTGACCAAAGCGAAAATCACAGCGTAGCGTGTAACATTATCCAAATTTGCTTTGAACTGAACATCGTAGATGTATGTATATGTATGTACAAATAAATTCAAAACACCCACGCCACGGGAGGAAGTGAATAGGGTTATGGGAGGTATAGAAGATTGATCTTGGCATATTATGTCAAAGGGCCGTTTTAACATATTACCATCGAGTGTGCATGCGACATACTTGTTGTATGTAACATGGGATCCGTTATTATAGTGCTTGGTGACACGCCTGTGGCGATTGTTCGATACACAGCTACACAAGTACGTTTTGCAAGCATATAGGTTATGGGTTATGGGTCATGGACTTGATTTAATTCGTTCCAGAGGTGCGTCAAATTGAGACGGAAGAACCGAAACGATAACGGACGGATCGCGACATTTTAAGGGGTGTGTGAAATTGACTCGATTTATATGATCGCAGGCGTATGGGTTGTAATAGATCCAAAACAGGATATATGGCTCTTCATTATTTTGATTCTTGGAGGGTGAAACTTCATTTTCATTTTTGAGAAAATGAAAATTTTTCTTAGCTTTACGAACTAGGCATCTCCAGATTAAGATGGAGAATTAAGCCGTATTTGGAAATCATTTTGGAGTAATTGATGAGTAGGAAAGCCCTATAGTTCAGATATTCGTTCTGTAAAAAAGTCGTGGGTCACAGCAACTATGTATTTTTATTTCATTCAACTTTTTCAGTTAAGTTTCTAATATATTCTGCCATTTGACGAATTTTTCGAAATATGTACAATCCTTATACTAGAATATTTTGAAAACGGTATTTCCTATTCGATAATCTTGAAATTCGATCTTACCCAATGCATAATTTGAGATAAATCTTTGTTTTCCAATAATTTTTAGAAAATGCATTACATGCTCTTGGATTTCGAAATACGTTTCTTTAGTAGGTCTATTGATATCTCAAGTATGCGAAATAGTTTTTTATTAACTCAAGAATCGAGGCAGATCTCTTGTATAGTTCCATCAAAAGTTGATGTCGAATTTTTATTCATCACCTCATAGAGTCTTAACATGAAATGTTACGCATAACAACTAATTAAAGCTGAAACGGAATAAAATTTCTAAAATTGAAGTTAGACTTGGAATTAGCTATATACCAATGTGTACTTATAAAGATTTTCGAGACAATCATTTTGATAATGAAGTTTGGGGTAAACCGCGTGTTACATATTTTTGTCAAAAATAAGGTATGAAAGTTAAAGAGAAACGACCAATCTGGCGTAGAAAAAAATCGTTGTTACGATACGTCACGATTGCGCTACAGCATGTTAAATTTCAAACATCGAAGTAATTGATACTCGAATTACATAGCAATCGGCCACTCATATAACTTAAACAGTGATTGACGAGTACGTATAAATAAAATCTGTAATAATTATCCTAGTCATCGCGTCTTTTAACTGTCAATAAATTATTAAACTTGAATAATACTTCATGAATATACAGCACAAGACTCTACATGATCTAAGTCACTCACAAATGACCAACTATACCACGGATTACATAAAACTGGCAATTATTATAAATTTTCATATCAACTTTCTGCCAAACTATGCATATTGAATTCTTAAACTCAAAAAAAATTTCAAATTTCACGTAAGCCTGCGCCCAATTCATCATCCACCATACTTAAACTAGGTACTCAAAATCCAATTTATGAGTTCACTGATTTACGTTCCAAAATATAATACCACCGTCGCGTTAACGAACTTGTCCATTTTTTGCGAACAACCATCAGCTCAAAGCTTGACTCTCTCTCTCTTATTCTCTCGTCTGGTAATGAATAACGGCCGTATAGTTTGGGGGGAGACTGCATCTCGTATGAAGGCTATTATTACAGAATTAGTTTTAAGAGTCTCGTAATTTGCCTCGTTACGTAATTTGTCGCTAGCACCTATAAATTATACAAATTCTGAACAAAACTTTCCCTCGCCGCCTAAACGTAAACTCTTAAAATAATAATGACCAGTTCACCTTTTGCTTACAAAATAATTTTGGATGTTGTAGGTAGTTGAAAGAAAGGGCTCTACTCTTCTGTACGAAAAAATGTTTTTTGGTGCTACAGTTTGGTAATTTGTGCACTTCCACAATTTCAAATAGTATTTGTCCAGGAAGATGCCTTCATGACATAATCGACGCATTGGCGAATTTGTACCGTTTGCCAATATGTACAGAAATGCCTTTGGGCCTGTTGTGTAATTTTTGTACACTGCATTGTTCCAAGAAAAATTCATGACCAAGCTCTTTAGGTCCACAAAAAAAGGTCCTGAACGACTTTACTCCGCTTGAAGACCCCTCGTAGTGACCATCTCATCGTGATCTTCTTTTATTTTTTTAGCATGAATTCTCTTCCTCTTCATTTTTTTTATCTTCACTTGCAAGACGAGAATACCATAGCTGGGGTCCATAGCTCGGTCATCGACCCTCTTCAACATTTTGGGTGTATTATGTAATGTATATACCTTCGAGGGCACGTCCTCTTTGATGCAACCTGCCGATATGAAACCCGGATTCAATGTAACTTGTCGGCGGCATCTTCATTCGACAACTCGGACCCTCTTTTTTAAAAATTCGCGCCACAAGTATATGAGTCCACTCACCAAAAAAAAAAAAAAAAAACACAGGCATATCTTTAGACTCAAATCTTCAACGGCATTTATAAGTTGATGCTAAGTTTTCTCGGTTTCAAATTTTACACCAGAATTTTGTGGATCGATTTTCACCAAGTTGCAAGCGAAATTTGCATCATACATAAATATTTTTATACTTGTATAATGGATTTGTGAGCCTTGGAAGCGATACTGTTGGATGCAGTATGAATTTTTCATTTGCGAAATATGCGACGAGAATTTTGCTTTTGCCTATAATACACTCTGATACGCTTCTGTGTGGCTTGAGTTTAAAATATTCATAGAAGGGTAGAAGGATGGTTCGACACAAGACGAGAGAGATGTATTTTTGACACTAAAAGCCATTATATTCGCATCCCCTACTGAATCTGTGAGCGCTTTATATACATGTTTTTGAGAATGAATTTTGCAAATGGTTAGTAGGTAAGAGCTAAAGTAACAAGGGCTATAAGAACTTGAGCGATGATGTTTTCAATCCAATTAGTGTTTACTCGTTGCTTCATACGAGGTATGGAATTATGAGTTAAGTGGATGGTGGCTTTCATTGTGTAACTTTTGAGATGGAGGGCTACACCGTAAAATACAGAATTCATTTAAAATTTTTGGAAAAAAATGAGCTTGTTTTTGCAAAATTCTCAAGCCGTAAGTGCATCCTCGAAGTTTTCGCCCACTTTAATACTTTCTGTAATAATCATGTCAATTTATTCAAGTCCACAATTACGTAATGGTTGGTTGCACCAAAGTAACAGTTCCGAACAGTTTATTATCAATGCACCCTTGAGAATCTGTCTCATGGATACAACGATCCAATCCTCTTGTAATATGAGTTGTTCAGAGTCATAGTGGACCTAATTGTAAGTCCATTTTTGATGAATCGAGTAAATTGACATCAAAGTACTCTTGAGACATCTAGTTCTAGTAACTAGTCATGATTAAAGCAATTGTTCCATCATGAAAATGAGTGATTACCCTAACTTA
Organism: Eretmocerus hayati; assembly: GCA_029851415.1. Lineage (NCBI taxonomy): Eukaryota > Metazoa > Arthropoda > Insecta > Hymenoptera > Aphelinidae > Eretmocerus > Eretmocerus hayati. The sequence continues at coordinate 148,336,671 of CM056743.1, read as the reverse complement.
TTTAATGTATGCAGAACGTTTTGCAATCACTGCTTGGCGATGAGAGGCTGATTACCGCAAAAAAATGGACTTACAAGGAGGACCCATGACGTGCAACTTATCTCACTGAACTTTTTTCACAGTCTCGTACCACCTATAGAATATGGAGAATTCAGAGTAACTCCATCAAATGGGCCCCCTGATCAAAGCTACAGCCATGCCCATATAGGCCGATGTCAAAAAGTGATATATATATATAGATATACTGATAATGCTGACGTTTCTGTGTGTAACTCTGAGCAAGAAGTCCATTTGACGGAATAACTCGAGACTGTGAAAAAAGTTTGGTGAGATTTGGTGACCCGCACTTCGCGGGTCCCCCTTGTTAGCCCATGGTTCGACGTGTTTATTTCAGATTGAAAAAGTCAAGTTCTCATAATGATTATTTGCGTGGTAATTAGACTTTTTGAAGTATTGAGTGATGTTTTTGAGGTGACTCTTGGATGTTTCCAACTCCTAACTCAAACTCGCAAAATCTTCAAAAGTGGAGTTACAAGAAGAGAACCAGGGGTCCAGGTCACCAGTTCTGTCTAAACTTTTTTCAAAGTTTTGTAGTACCTAGAATATGAAGAATCCAGTGTAACCTCTGTCAAACGCGCCTTTTATCCAGATCCACAGCCTATGACACTGTCACTGCCCAATTATGAGCCCATGTTATAAAAAGTGTTAGAGGTATATATCTAGATATACTAGCAATGTTAATGTTTCTGGCTGTAGCTCTGAACAGAAAGCCCATTTGACAGAGGTTACACTGGATTCTTCATATTCTAGGTACTACAAAAGTGTGAAAAAATTTTGAACAAGATCGGTGACACGAACACCTGGTCCTCCCCTTGTTAGTACACTATGACTCTGAACAACTCACATACCTTTATCCTCATGCAATAGCTCAGCCTTTTGCACAGAGTCTGGGCAAACAACGGGCATTCAGAATTCAAAACCTCAGTATACAATGCAGACAGAAGTTAATTAAAGCGGGAGTGTATGCAATGTAAAGCGGACGAAAAGTCCCTGTCAGCCGAATGTGCATGTATTATCACTAAAAATTCTTCGCCATCGGACGTGCTACGTTCTCTATAGAAATTTGTAAAAATTTATCGTAATGAACGAATTGGCTTTATAGACACAACGATTACCTACCCGTATGTAGAAAAAAAAGTAGCCCGCATTGTGGCAATTATCGCAAGCTCGATACGAATTACCCGTAAAGGTATACTTTGTCTATCTCGTTCTTGTGAGTGAATATTTGTTTTACCCGGTGCGACGAAGCGTAAAAAAGGTGATAAGCCCTCTGTGTACTTATATATTTTGTTCACCATATAAAGGTTCAGACGGTGTATAGCTTACAATAATATCATGGCTTTGTAGGTATTACTCGCGTCATGCAAGTCAGCGACAACGATAGTCACGAAGTCTGCAAAATGTGAATTGAGCGACGATCTGACTTCCGCCGGATGGACTCATGTCCATCGTGAGCAAAGAGCCCTATTTCATATATATATACACACGTGAGCTGCGATACACTTGTGGAACCGAGGTAATATACAGAGTCGGTGCCAATGGCCTTAGGGCATTTGCAAGGCTAGCCTTTGTTGCCTTATATGCCCCCATGTGTAAGAGTGTGTGTGTATGGGTGGCTGTGTACAGAGCTTACATTCGTTTCGCAATAGGTATATGAGCTTTCAAATGTTGTGGTATGTTTGCACTTCTGTGTTGTGGTGGCCAAAATTGAAATCAGCCGTCTTCTGTAGTGTACTCATATATACATACATATAGCAGGACTGAAAATTGGCCAGCTTCATGTAGAGCTGATGCTGCGGGCTTTCGTGTGGTTGATATATGTCTCACTCCTTTTGTGTTTCGTCTAGGCTATGCAGTAAGCATTTTTTAGATTTTGTCATTTTGCTTTGTTGATCTGCATGAGAAACGAGACGATTGAACTCTCTCATTTTCAGTTTCAGAGAAAAAAATTATTATTGTGTTGATATTGCCATCTGCAAATTGATTTTTTCAAAACCTAGGAGTTTGGTTTTAATGAAATTCGAAAAATTAGAAGGTGTGCCCAGAAGTTATTCTTTACAATATTCCTTGCAGTTTTTTAGCGCTCTGCTCACTGATCATTATTTTATTCATTTACATTCATAAGTAAATACTAATTGAGACTGAAATGACATACAATCTCTCATTGCTAATCGAGTTTGAAAGGCTCCATAAGCCGAGTATTTTTTAATTGTTTTCGCGAGCCCCAGCAAATGTCACAATAATATGAGATCATCACCCGTTGAAATCACACTCTTAAAGTAAAATTTCTTCTAGTTTTTGGACCATCTCATAGGCGCAAATTTCATGCACAAAAATAATAGAAAGGTGTAACTCACTCATCACATGAGGTCCGAAAGACCCCCAGCTCAAACCCAAACTATTTTTCCACGCTGACCATCAAAATGATAACTTGATAAATCTCGCCAAAACTAAAATGGTAGTCTCGTGGAATGGCAAATGCCGCTACAAGTCCTATATCTCACATTCTATGACTCTTTCTAAATTTTTTCGACTGGAAAGTCACTTGATCTCGACGAATTTTCCAGTCGAAGCGTGGGCTGTGATTCAGTCCACTCATCTTGACTGATACTTCTATCGAGCTTCAACTGACTTCCAATACAAGAATCAAATTTTGTTTAACTCACCGACCTTTTTGAGCGATAATTTACAATTTTATCGACTTTAGAAGAACATACCGAAATATATGAATGAGAATACACCAGAAGAAATGAGATCTATTCTACCTCGGCTGGGTGTCGAACCCCGGATAATGTTTGGGATGTTTTAGACCCCCGTGATTTGAACGGGTTGAGATCGTATTGAGTAGTTTTCTCAAAAGATTGATCCAACCGTTTCGACTGCTAGGACACCATTCAATTAAAAATCGTGGGATTAGATTGAAAGAGACATCAAAATGTATGCCACAAAAACTCACGAAATGATTCATTCAAATCTGCACTTTATCATTTGTATAGTCATAAATTTTGCATTTTTCAAGCGTTAGGCTTTTTCACTGGAGAAGAGAGGACAGTGGGATTCCAATAGCTTGAATGATTCAGAAACTATTTTTCGTCTAAACAATAATAATGCTCTGACCACGACCACAGAAATCTCATCTACTTCTATCACAAAATCGTCCATACTCTTTGTAAGTTTGAGGCTTATACTCTCTCTTAATCACAGCCTCATTGCAATACTCAACGGATATTGCGGATATTGACCATGGGTGAGTCCACCATTTTTAGAGTTGAGACTGATATGGCAAGAGTGAAAATTCATTTGTAGCAAAGAACGAGCCTCGAAAAAGTCTCAATGAATTTCAAATCAAGATGACGGGCAGACATCATTAGGCGGGCAAAGGCAGGTATGTAACGAGACGTCTGAGAGCATAATTCAATATTGCAAAACATGCCATTAAGAAAATCAAAACGTCACTCATTACACTTGTATTCCGGACGTATATGTCTCAAGCGGATAGAAAACTAACTCACATAAATGTATATCTTAACAAAATGGATAGACTGATTCCGGTATTCCTTTCAACTTTTTTGACGTATAACGAGGCTTTCCTTTTTCCTAAAACAATTTCTCATAGATATCTAGCTTTTTGCTATTGCAAGATTCATACAATCAACAAAACACGAAATAGATGCAGGGAATGAAGGATCGATTGACGAGATGAGTCAGATGTATATAGGAGTGTTCCATGCTCTTTGATTGTACATACATACATACATTCAGCTTTTTCCCTTATTTATATATCCATAGGAATCACGTTTTTGCGAGCTAGAGCAACCGGATTTGCGACAGACGACGGAGTTTCCGATCTCCAATGACTAGTGTATGTACATACATACATGCACGTCAGGTTCATCCTGTATTTTTAAAACCGATTATTTTACTTGTGCATATACGCATCAATCAAAGGTTCTAGCGTCAGTTTTTTTGTCACGATATGATGAGGTATTTCAGTCGTGTCATGTTGGCATGGTTTTTAACTGTGAAAAAATACGTCTATGTGGATGAAAAATTCATCTTGGAAGCAATCGTGCACGGAAAACATTATATCTGTATACGCTATAACAGTCTGCATAATTTTTTTGTGATATGTCTGAATGGTTTTTTTGGTATTACTTGGACATCTTGTCATTCATCCGTAGAATACACTGCCTATTATCTCATTGCGAATAATATCCTTTCTAAATTATAAATCTATGAGATCGGCAGTCAGCTCAGGTTTACTGCAAACACTAATACTAACTATTCTAACACTAAACACTAACTATTCTGAAAATTTTTACCTTTATACAATTTTCGATATACTGTGCGTAATAGTATATTATGTGACGAGTGCGCAGCACGAGTCGCAAACGACATTTTCTAGCTGTGCTACGTCGGAAGCGCGACTTTAGACGAGTCCTCGCGAAGCGAGGACGAGTCGAAAATCGCGCTTGCGACGTAGACAGCTAGAAAAGTGCACTTTGCGCACAGTTTGTCGACTTTTACGCACAGTTCATAGAATAATACATTTCGATACAAGGGCGTAAAACGTTTTATTCGCGTCCGAGTGATGGGTTTCCGGCCCGAACCGCAGGCGAGGGTCGGAATCATCACGAGGATGCGAATAATAGGTTTCACGCCCGTGTATCTAACTATACTTTTCGATACACTGTGCGTAAAAGTGCATTTTGCGCACAGTTTGTCGACTTTTACTCACAGTTTATCGAAAAGTATAGTTAGATACACGGCCGTAAAACCTATTATTCGCATCCTCGTGATGATTCCGACCCTCGGCTGCGGCTCGGGCCGGAAACCCATCACTCGGACGCGAATAAAACGTTTCAAGCCCTTGTATCGAAATGTACTATTTATTAGTTGCAAATTGGTACCATGTATTTCAATATATAAAGAGCTCATTGATATGGTGCTTTGGTAACTGTTTTCAAGTGATTCTATCTTTCAATCAAATTTCATCGACATCATTTGTAATAATAGCAAATTTGCCAGGTGGTCGGAAAGTTCCTACAAAATAAGTTTATTGATAGATAATGACCTCTGAATTATCAAAGTAAGTCCGCTGAGATTAGTCAATTAATTGAAAATTAGAAATTGAGATAGGTATGCCGGTCTGACCATAGCCGTTGTCAAAAAAGGCTTGATAAAGTCAAATTATGATAACTACCCATTTCAAAATTCGAATCTATCAAAAATTATGTGCGAAATTTGCGATAGTCCTAAAATTCTTAATGTTCAAGAAAACTAATTACCTACAGGCTAGTTAATTTTGATTGGCGTGAGTATTAGTAAAATTGATAAAAGTGCGGTTGTATAAGAAAATGATAGTAAATTCACGGTCTGTGGTGACATGCTTGAAATTAGTCAATAGCATCACGCATATTTCATAAAGCGCACAGTTTGCTAGCTGCACTTTACTGATCAATTGAAAGAAAAAAAAAATATCGTACATCCTGCGCTTCACAACTGTGATTGCTCGCAATTCTACCATAAAATCAAGGTGAAAGAAAAAACAATTCAATAACCGCGTACAGTATTCGTAACACAGGAAAATCCGTGCTCGATTCAGAATACATTTAATCACCAAAGGAAATATCGGCACACCCGGTATGTGTACTTGGCTTGAACCAACCCTTACAAAGTCTGACAGATACGCCTATTAGCAGCACGTGTGCAAAATTCACGGCCAATCTCACCCCATTCACACTTTTTTACACGCATTATTAATCCTTGTACGTATTAGTTACATGCGTGTGTGTCTGTGTAGGTGTACTTTCATCTAAACTGTATTTTACACATGATATCAGAAAAAAAAAATATTAGCTATATCGTTGATATTACAGATAGATAAGAGAAGGTGTATGCCCAAGGATGTGCTGAAGTTATGGATTTATATATCGAGATATAAAGAATTATAGTCTCTCACGCTTGCAAGAGCAATATGAGCAACGATTCATCCAAAGACGATGCGATGAATTATATTATACGCAACTGCTGGAGCTGTGGTTGTCTTGAGAATATTGCGAGGTTTTAACAGTGATGCTCTCTGCGGTTTGAAGTTGAAATAGCACTTTGAAAACCTGTAAGTTGTTTCATGTGTATGTTGAAGTATATATCGAGATACAGATATTCTCAGCGATATATAGGGATACATATATAAGTATGTTGTTGGATGTGGATAAATGGTTCGCACGAATGGTTATAAACGATCATTGAGATAAAATGTATAGTTTCAAGTTCAATGGCGTGGTGTATCTTGGGTATGGAAAATTGATAGGATCATATATAACTTTGACATGACATATTTAACATGGTCAAGTTGTCCTATATCTATGATCAAAGTGCGGTACTGAATTAACATTGTGTTTTGGGGGATGAAAACAGGGTGTCCATTTCTGGCTCAAGATGGAATTTCTTGAGATTCCAGAATTTTCCAGGACCCAAGTAGTCAAGTTACAGAGACTGAGTAGCCGATCCGATAAGATATCTCGAAAACACAATCTTTATATCATTTTAGCATCAAAATCAGGCAGTTTACAATTCTTTAAAAAAGTTGACGATCAACTTCTGACTTTTGCATTACATTTTTAGAGTATAACTCTTCAAATTTACTGCAAAAATATACCGTTTTTATCTGTCAAAATGTCATCCAAAACGGACCATCAGTATTGGCAACGTGCGCGTCCGGAAAATTTCGCAAATCACCCTCCCCAAGACCCGATCGCCCCATCCAAGATCGATTTCTGGATCCGCCACTGTAGCCACTTTACACAATTTCGAGTATATCGGAAATTTTCAATTGGAGTGTACATTGTATTTTACTTCCTCAGGGCGTATCCGCGTATGAAGAATGGATTCTAATAGTTACAGTCTAAAATTCATACAATAACCAATTATCAAGCGTCACACCCGAAGGCATTACTTTCACTCATTGCAGTTAGCACGCAAAAAAAGAATTTGCACACGCTCACACCTATATCGCTTACGCACATCAATTGATTTAGTACGCATGAACTTCCTTCATATATACTAACACACCTAGTAACTTTTGTTTCCATTTGCTTCCTGACTGTTAGCCAAAACCAATCCATTAAATTGAAACCAAACGACCAAACCCCTTTTCCTAACCTATACAAAGCCTGGACTAGGTATAGTTATAATTCATCACGATCTTGAGACAATTTTTCATCTACCGCGATCTTTTCCATGCCATCAGAGTTAGAAAGAAGCTTATCGCTTGATTGGAGAAAGCATCGCATGTACATTATAAACTATGGAACTAAAGTCTTAGGCGTTGGCGTAACGCCTCCACTTGATATAATCCAATATAGACTTTTCGACCGCAGGCTATATGTTTATATATCGTTAATAAATCGTGAGACTACTGCCATACTACCGATTCATCATATTCTAAGTCATGATCTTTATAGAAGCGGGTTACGCCAGTAGTGTGCTAATGTGCCCATCTAAAATTTTCAAAATGGTATCGAGTGTTCTAAATGCTGCCAGTAGCTAGGCAATTTCGATCTATTACTCGACATTATGAACGTTATTATAGGTACTAGATTGAGAGATTCAGAGATTAGAAAGGAAATACTAAGCTATGGAAGTCTGATGCTCAAGATGAATTACGATAAGTATTTTGAGGAATGGAGATAGATTTGGGAGGAAGCTTATTATGAAGGCTGTACAGAGATGACGTAAAGTTGAGGTAGTCGAATAGATCCTAATTATTTTCACATTGAAGGTGAGATTGCAATGCGATACAGTTATAAGATTGAATGAGTTATGAGTTACCTAATACCGAGCACACTTTTACTTCGATTTTTGAGGTTATAAGGAGTCCAATATTGGCTACCGGGTTATGAGTCCTAATCGAATGCGCCATGCCATGGCTAATTTCTCAAGCTCTGTGTCAAATTTTATAGTACGTGCTTTTATTCGTCCAAGGATAATTCAATTTTCGCAACTTATGAAATAAGTTATCTAACCTATAATCCGTGTAGGTATCTAAAATTGCGTCGAATGAGAAATGATCATGGTACATAGCTGTTCCGCAAATCTTTCGAGGAAATTCAGATACAATGGGGACACCAGAATTTAATATACATCGCACCAGAGATAGATTTGACTTCCTCAATAAACTCTATACCCTATTCACGAAAAAAAAAATCACCAGACATCTCCAAAGACATGTAATAGAGGATTGATCGTAGGCGGTTCGAGGTAACTTGGTATTATTATTATCGTGTCGTGTGCCATTGTTATAAACCTTTCGCCTGGTGAATATATACCAATCGCTCATTTTGTTCTTATAGTTATATACGTGTCGACAGCTGCTGTGGATTATACTAGCTCAGGATATTTTGCGTGCAATTGGTTCTGTATATGCATGAGTACATAATGTTGCAATCGACCCAGATCTGAATTACTCGCGAAAAAGCTGTTAATTATAAGTCTATGCGGGACATGCATGATAGTGTAACAATTTTCTAGAGTTCAAAGTCTAGTTCTCGTTCACGATATTTGGGTGTGTCTATATTATAGATATAAAATTTTTGCGTAGACTTTTTGTCATTCGTTCGGCACGTTTTGGCAAGTCATCGATCAATCCATGCAAATTGGGTAAGTATACGTGTGTGTGTGTGTGTGTGTGTGTGTGCGTGTGTGTGTGTGTGTGTGTGTGTGTGTGTGTGATTGGTTATGCAGTCATGGAATGGATATTTATTTTCTTTGATGAGGTCGGTTTGAAATAGTTGTGGGTACCATGGTGGAAAGGAGATAAGGTGAGCTCGTGCGCAGCACGAGCACTCCTGGCCAATCAGCTTTTGCGCCCGATCGGAAGCCATGTCTATTCTTTAGCCAATCAAATTCAAGCGGGAGTAATTGTGAGTTTCAAACACAACCCCGATGAATTTCAATCTTACTCCCACGTCGGGCTGTAATCGAATTTACGCGACAGCAAGGCATGTTTGACCCTAGAAATCTCAAAAAAGTTCAAACCGAACAAATTTTGGAAGCCGAGAGTTGATTATTCCCAATAAAGTAAACAGTCAAGATGGCTGCCGGTGGGCGCTGCGCAGAACTTTCCACCATGGTGGGTACGAAACTTTGTTACATTGATTGTTGTGGTTATGGGTGACTGGGCATCAGTTACTTTCTCCGTATAAATCAAAGGAAAATCACTGAACTTCAGCGTACTTTGGAGTAGCATTGACAGATTACTGGAATTAACTGGAATTTCAGTGAGGTTGGAGGGAATTATTAGGTCAATTGTTAGAGTGATTTGGAGCAAATCATTTCAGAGAATTTTGACGGTGTGAATTTGAAAATTGTAGAAAATGTGCCGGATTTCTCACGTAATTATGGGAACATCATGATATACCGTGATCAGTGTGTAATACAAATATTTTCTAAGGTTATAACATCTTGGTTTGTTATACTATTTTGTATACCGTTCGAAAACTTGAGTTACATTTTTTGCGTATGGGCAATGGTTTCCGGGTCTGATTCTGTTTTCAATCAGGTCCCAATTTTGAGAATGAGAATCCAAGTATTCCTTGCTTAATTAACCTCGAAAATTCTTATTTTCTTCATTGAAAGTACGTTTATTACAGTTGATACATGCATTATATTGACTGATTTGTGGTTACTTAGGTTGAATACATAAACAGCTATAAAATATGAATAGCTTGATAGAATTAAAATAGTATTTTTCGATTCGAGGGAGGGAAGTTTGTTTTTGCTTTTCGAGTGATTGTTTTCGGCCCGAGCCCTGGCGAGGGTCGAAATTAGCATGAGTAATGCAAAAAAACTTCACGCCCGAGTATCGAAATACGTTTTTCGATCGACTGGGCGTAAAGTAAACGAAAACTACCGTGCGTAAAGCAGTGCTTTACGCACAGTCGATCGAAAAAAATCTTATTGACATCTGAAAACACACTGACACATAAATAAAGCGCCGACGAGCTTGCATTTTTGAAAAAAGTCACTTGAGTATATTCTAGGTTTTGAGTTTTGTCGGCCTCTTTAATCTTTGTTATAACTTTTAATGTTTTCTTTCTGATAAAAAAATTTTGGAACCTCCACACATGGTATCATAATGACGTTACCATCTACTTCGACATATAATTTTGTGAAATACTTTTCCAGAGGTTGAAGAGATATAAACGAGCAAGATAATAACGCTGACTTTCAATGTTGTCAAAAAATCAAACTAGCTGACCTAGCTGTGCAATATGATAAGTCGTGTTCAATGAATCTCAGATAAAATGTCTCGCAGTTCATTTCTTTCACTTACAAAAAACCAAATCGAAACCACCTGTAGATTTAGGAAAAAAGTATTTAGAATAAACTCGACTAGTATAACCGCAACTGTGCAAATTACCTCGAAACGGTTCACAAAATACTGATAGAAGAAGGGTGTCTATGTTTCACGCCATCAACTAACCGCAAACGATTTCAAAGCTATTTGCACTTAATATATAGTAGAACCTGCAAATTATCAAAGCGTCTGCTCACAAATACATATAGAAATAGGAAACTTCCTATTTCTATATATAACACACTTCTCAATCTCTCGGCATCCAATTTGTCGTCTCCGGTTTCTAATATACGTATATAGGTGTACCTGTCAAGCCACAAGCAAGAGTGAGTATATATCTATCCAAAGGCATAATTTTCCACAGGGCAACTCTGTGAAAAACCGCAGACGACGAGACTCAGAGACTCGTATACTTACTCTGCTGTGATGCAACTTTCGTTTGCGAATCTCAAAAGCATTCTTAACCCTCGTTTCTGCCCAAGGGGAACGAGCTAATTTCGCTCTTTCTTATATACTCTACATCTTCTATCCTATATGTAACTCTGACATTTGCAAAGTTTTCGTTTACAGGTACTTGTTGTGTGTACCTGTATAAGTGTAGGTATATGTATATGTAATATCGTGGCCTTGAACCTCAAACCGCAGACTCATCCCCGTATACAATTATTCCAGTCTGCTGGCTATCGAAGTGCCCTATTGCAGCTACCGCAACGACTAACTTGAATTTTTTTTTCCTCTTCCTCACCTTCTTTTTTTTTCTTTTCTACATCTTTGCTTTCTCATTCTGTGCTTTATACCAAAGGTGGGCGTATGTAATGTATATATGATACATGGAGGATGTCATTCGAAACTCGAGTAACGCGGAAAATCATACGCCTCGAGCCACATATGCTTGACTTGTCTACCTTTTGGTGTATGTATGTGTGTGTGTGTGTGTGTGTAGGGTGGAGGGAGTAGATTTTTCTAGATATGGGGTAGAAAGAGGGAAAGAAGCAAAATCTTACCCTGAAGGTATACCCAATTTTTCAAGACTGCTGAGGTGTATTACGGTTCGTTCGGTATGGACCTGTGTTTCGGTAGATAATGGGCTGTGTGTAAGACAGACTGCGAGATGTATCGCTCGAGGCCTGAAGAAGTTTCGTGAGCACAGCAGATTGTTACAGTGAAATTGAATTTTGCGCCATTGAAAACTTCTCATATTTCGAATTTCAATATTTTGAATTTGGAATTGAAGGACCCCATCTAAAACATACGATTCCATGAACATATATGATCATGGAATCCGAGGATTCCGTGGTCATATATGATCATACGTAAAACCGTTCCAAACATTTTTTTTGTTCCAGAAAGTTGTGATATGTTGATTCAAACCTATTTTCACATCAATACGTCACGATACTGATCATATACTACTGAAAAAAATCTCCCCAGGAGTCGGTCTTGAGTTTCAAAAACGTGACATTTTTTCGAAACCTTACTCTTCAGTGCTTCAAATGTTCAAAACCTGAGAATGATTCCGAAAAAGGTTTTTCTCAGTGATGTTCCATCAATACTGTGAAATATTGATGTTAAACCGGTTGTCAATGAGTATATCACGTCTTTCCGGGATAAAAATGACAAATTTTCAAACCGATTTTATACCTGATCATATATGAACATGGAATCCACGGATTCCATGATCATGTATGTTCATGGAATCTTATGTTCTACATGGGACCCTAGTAAAAATAAGTGCCTCATGATCATATATGAACATGTTCCCAGCCGAACTGTGGTCATCTATGACCATCTATGACCTCAGAAAATATCATGTCCCCATGGTCAGTCATAGGTACACAAAACCAACTCGTACATGGCCGTAGGGTATCGTAATCAAGTGGTTGTACATGACATTTTCAATATCGGAAGGAGGCCTAGCAGTTGGAGCCCCAAGCGCGCTTATTTCGAAGCTTCGGATTGAGAAAGATCTCGAGTTGGCAATGAAGTGCTTCATCTCCAACATGAATTCCTAGGATCAAGTATGGGGACCAATGACGACCTATGACTCCGAACTCATGGTCATCGGTGGTCTTGTATGACCACAGTCCGGTCGGGAACATGTTCATATATGATCATGAGGCACTTATTTTTACTAGGGGAGCCACATACATTATACAGAATATCATACTGAATCGTCTAAAATCTGTGGAAGAAAATTTTGTAAGTCCTAGACGCATCAAAACAATGGATTACGTCAAAATTAGAGAAGAAACTTTCTCGTCTGTCTTCAATGTGACAAAATTCAGGAAATCATAATGTCATGCTTCGCAAGACAACAATTCATCCGCGAGGAACAATTCTCTGTTGTTTTTTGAATGAATATGGGAAAGGATTATGCGAACAACGGCAGAGGTAATAAGTGTTATATGATGAATTTGCTCTTTGTCACCTGCAACAATTGACGAAAAAAATTGCACTTTCTTTGTGAATGACATCAGTGATGCTCTCACAGTATTTACACTTTTGTCAGGCTACATAGAGCGCAGAAATTGGGTCAACGAGTTGACTAATTTACACGATTTTATGCTTCTGCAGATGCAATGATTGTAACTCGTGGTTAACTCATTTCACCAGAGCTTTGATGGTTTTGTACGGAAGCTTGTGCAGATTGATTGGTTTCTTGAGGACCAAGAATAATTTGTACAAGAGTCGAAAGCATATTAAAATACATGATACAGTTTTCAGCCTGGTAAAGCCAGCTATAGTCAATTGGAAGAAATAGCCTTCGGAGTTCCAGTTATCTTCTTGGATGATGATAACTTCATTGCAGGATATCTCTTACAGTTATCGCAAGACGGACATTTTCCGGAAGAATTGATGTGATTAATTGGTCAGAGGGAACGTGACGAACGAAAATCAATAGAATTTTGGCAGCGCTAAGTCCAAAATACAAGCACGTGTCAAGTTTAGTACGCACAAGTCAAGTTTTCCTATTCAAAAATTTTCTTTATAAATATTTTTCACATGTTTCACAAATTTTTCTTGTAGTTCATGACTGCCCCTCTGAGGAAATTTCATCGTCGCGTTCATTTCATTTAATTCACTTCTTCATAAAAGTTAGACTTGCAATATCTATAGATTCTCATACATTAATAAAACTTGCAGAAATCTGTTTTCTCGCTCGCATCCATAACGCCACTCGAACCACAACCCAAAGCAATCCTTTTTTCACACAAAAATCTTTAATCATAACCAAGAAATCATAAATAAAATTCAACCTTTCAACACGCCTCACGGAAGGAATCAATCATTCACCTCTTCCAGCAGCTGCTCGAAAAACACACACCTCAAACGTCAAATCAGAAAAAACCCATCTCTCTCTCTCTCTTTCTTTCATGCACTGAGTACATAAGAAAATTGAATCAAAACCTCAGTCGACAATATAGACATATACACGCAACGTCAAAGAATCCATAGAAATCGATCAGCGAACGAATCTCATATCCAACAGGAAAAAAACGGAAGGGCGTATATACTATACGCACAAAACAATAACAGGATTCAATACATTCATGCAAGAGTAAGATCATCAGCTCCCGATCGAAACGTCGATCGCACCGAACAGTGTTTCAAATATACGCGCTCGAATGTATAAATTGAAAGCATCCAACAAGAGTTTTTATCTGTCGCCTAGCACCGATTCTCTTCTGCATGTGCATATACTCTCTCTCTTTCGAGATTTTTGCATTGTCTGTGTATCTAGGTTTACCGTACGCCAAAGCTCGGACCCTGCTATTACTCGGCAGCGCATAAATCAAACGCTTTTTAGCTATAGAAGCTTTCATGCACGTGTGTGTACTTGTATATCGACGTATCGGATCGGTATAAAGCAAAGGCCCGGGTATTTGCGATATTGAAATAGAAGGTGTGTAGAACAGGCTTTGGATGTTATATGGAGAAGACTCAGAGACATACAGGTTTTCTGGGTTTTCGACAGGTCGGAGTACAAGGTTGTAATATACGAGTTGAATATTAACCATCAAGGACGAAAAAATCTACCAAAATCACTTATGATACAAGGTTGTAAGTTGTGGTCGAAGATTTTTCAGAAAAAAATGGAAGTTTGATGGTCATTTTTGAGTTGAGGGTCTTGTAAGGTTCTTGATTTGGGAGGTTGTTCAATGAACATGAATGATTGTCATGTTATTGATAATTATAACAAGCATTGTTTGCGGGAATATGATAAGAAAGTGGCTCAAAGTGTAAGAGGAGACATCAACTAGTTTTGATGAAAATGGTACCAGGAGCTTGCAAGCTCTTTCTGAATTGTAAGAATTTCGCTCTCGAAGTCAGCATTTAGGTTCTTATGAGCTCACATTCACACTCATGATCTGATTACACGGTTTAGTTCATGGGATGGTTGTACAAGAGTTTGAGTTCTATACTCGTAATAACTGCAATTATTATGATAAGTCCGAATCATAGAAAATTTTGAGTCAATATCATGTCATAATTATGATGGGCGTCCTGCAATGTCCATTCGAAAAGATTCCCAGGATACTCCGTAACAATTTTCCCTGTGATTCTCTTGAAATATTTTCGAAAATGCCTCTGCTGTGTGGAAACTTTCCAAGTTGTCCTTCTCAACATGCTTCTTCAACATGGAAACAGGCCAACTTGTTCGATGTTTCTGGATATTTTGTGAGTTCTACAAAGTATGACTTACATTCAGCTCTCCCTGTAAGCACCTGTCGAGTTCAGCATTGGAAAGAATGTACCCCATGAGCATCTTTGGGTTTCAAGAGAAGTGCTGTGAAAATTTTATTGAATTCCCATAGAAAATCTGAATCGCTAAATGGATGTTTGATCCGAGTTTGAATTTGGTACGATAATACGGCTAAGATTCAACCAGCTGGTTGAATACCTATCAATTTTAACTATTGATTACACAGATCCACAGGAAATTACCCTTCTCCAGAGATGAGACCCAAACATCACTTCGTATATTCGTACACCAAATCCGAAAATGACATCAGTTTTCCCCGAACAACCCCAAATTTTTGAGAAAATTGAAAAAAAACTTTCCAAGTCAGACACTGGATTTTTGACCTCGGTTTCTGTAACACGACGGACGTCCAATCATGGACTTTCGGCAACGTTCAATTTCGGTTGTGATCCTGACCCAGTATCTAGGTTGACACTTTTGATCGAGAACTCAATGTTTCACTCATGATTGGGAAGTCGATATGGTACTCGTGATCCAGGATTCAATGACGCACTCGTGATAGACAAGTCAGGGTGATGATCCTGATCCAGGATTCAATATGCTCTTGAATGTGAACCTGGATTTTCAATCTCAATTACGACATTGAGTTCTGGATCACGAGCACCACAGTGAGTTGTCGATCACGAGTACCACATTGTGTTCTGGATCACGTGTACCACATTGAGTTATTGATCACGAGTACCACATTGGAATTTGTATCACGAGCACCACATTGAGTTCTCAATCACGAGTATCACATTCAGTTCTTGATCGCTAGTACAACATTGAGTTCTAGATCACGAGTACCACATTGAGTTCTCAATCGCGGGTGGCACATTGAGTTCTAGATCACGAATACCACATTGAGCTCTAGATCACGAATACTTACCACATTGAGTTCTCGATCACGAGTACCACATTGATTTCTGGATTACGAGTACCACATTCAGTTTTGGATCAAGGGTACCTCATTGAATTCTCTATTACGATTACCGAATTGTTTTCTCAATCACGAGTACTACTTTGAGTTCTGGATCACGAGTACCACATTGAGTTGTCGATCACGAGCACCACATTGTGTTCTGGATCACAAGTATGACTTCAAGTTCTGGGTCACGACTATCACATTGAGTTCTCGATCATGAGTACCACATTGAGTTCTCAATCACGAGTATCACATTCAGTTCTTGATCACTAGTACAACATTGAGTTCTAGATCACGAGTACCACATTGAGTTCTCAATCACGGATGGCACATTGAGTTCTAGATCACGAATACCACATTTAGCTCTAGATCACGAGTATCACATTCAGTTCTTGATTACTAGTACCACATTGGGTTCTCAATCATGAGTACCACATTGAGTTCTAGATCACGAGTACCACATTCAGTCCTTGATCACTAGTACCACATTGAGCTCTGGATCACGTGCATCACATGGAGTTCTCATTCACGAGCATCGCCCTGGGTACGGGATTAGGATCACAACCGATAACAAAAATCCTCGAATTTCCACATTTGGACATAAAAACCCCTCTTCGCCCAGAATCCGAAGTCATAAATCCGATATCTGGTTTTGGGGAATTTTCTAGAAAATTTGGGGTTGTCTGGGGAAAACCGGTAAATAATTCCGATTCAGCGCACGATTTCAAGTAGAGATTATACTGTTCCGGTTTCTGGAAACGGGGTCTTCTTTTATGGGCCTGTGTTATGAACAAAAGTGCAACGAATCAGCGGCTATTTTACTTGGCATGGTTTTTTCACGTCGAATGTAGAGAGTACACATTCATTATTGTACGCACCTTCAAGTGCAAGAGGGCGTCTGTTTTCTTTCCAATACGCGGTATTTCCATGGTATTTCTCATATAAACACACAAAATCAATACCTTGTTCACAATTATAAGGCTCAAGTATCATCTTCAATACAGAAAACCAAGAAATTCACAGGCACTGATCTGTATCAATACTTGTTCAACATTCTAACGAAGCATTCCTTCAAATGACATAATACACGTGTGTTCTTATAACTGCACCTCCATGTCCTTATAAATTCTCAAGCTTACAGCATATACAGTACACGTATTAGTATTACCCCATACAACACGAAAATCCTCAAACGCATTCATGAATCTTGTTGACGCTCACATATACACACATTTTCGTTGTCATGTCTGTAAGAATAACGTGGCGCCGCTCAATATAGCTTGACAATTTGCTTGTTTTGCTTCATTTTGTCATGTCACACATATAGTATAAATGCAATAGAGGGTCTCGTTATCGAATTACTCGCTGCGCCTTGTATAACACGAGTGAGAAAAGCAAAAGGACATATATTGCCATCTTGGCGCGATTTACAAGACAAGTATATATAAACTTCTATACCCCTGAAGGCTGACCGAGCGCGAATTATCGCGACAAGGAAGTGCATACATTTTACCGTGACCATTGATATCTTTCAAAAGCTTCATTTCCATGCCTTTCATTTAGAAGCTCTTATAGAGAAGATAGGAATAAAATTCGAGGGAAATCATTTTTCGTAAGCCGAGAGAGGATTCCCTTGATTGTCCCGAGGCTATTTCTTCCATTGTAGACTTGGTTGTGGGTAAATAGGAATGAGATCTGGGATATGAGATTGGATTTGTACCCACAGTTGTTACAATTTTCATTGTTTGCGAAGGAGAGTTTAAATTGATTCTAATGTAATTTCAATTGTTAGGGTGCTCCGGGCGATCTATATTTTTCAACGAGTCCTAAATCCGTATCATTTCTAAGATTTATTGCTAATAGTTAGGTCAGAGGCTGGATTTTAGATGTAAGAGTGAATTTGGAATTGGGTTTAGTCGAGTGTTTAGTCCTGGTTACTCGTAGTGACTCGCTTATATACTTTTCTTGTTTCGCTGGAGTGGCTCAATATTTATGGTGAAGACCGCCTATCACGATTATGAACCCCTTGAAGTTCAATACCTATTTTAGGACATTAGAAAAGCCGTTTTCGTGCGCTAATAAATGACTTTTTAATGAGATATATGAGAAGTACGTATGTTTTACATTCGACGGTTCTGCACGTGCAAATGCCAGATGAGCTCATTTTAGTAGTTCATTTTCAACATACTTTTCTTTTTATGTATGACCTGTTTTTTTTTGGGTGGTATGGGTTAATCCTCAGTTGATACATTTTGCTTGCTAACGGAACCAACGACTAGGGTCAACTTTACCCAAGTAGTACATTTTCTTTTTCTCAAAATGCATGGAATATAATTCGAGAGGATTTTGAAATGAAGGTACTGCGTTAACGAAAACTCACTAAAAGCTCATTGATTGTCCTGAAAATTTCGAAAGATCGTTTAGTATAGAAATTTTTCGATCGGAAAGATGCAAAGTTCTTGTATCAAAAGAGCTGGACTGGTATTGCCAACTAAATTGAGTGGCTGCTATGGGAAATTAAAGACATGGTATCCGTCACACTTATATTCAACGACTGATACTTGAAAGTTACAACTAAAGTTTGATGGCACGTGGCGATTTAGTCATTGTAAAAGATGTTGTTAAGTAATTTGGTCCATTATTTGATCCAATGTGAGTTGTACATTGTCTCATCGTCAGCAAAAATTTTAAAAAAATCATAGATAGAAAAGGGATTGTGAGAAATTTCTAGGATTATCTGCATAATCATAATCTGGATAGGTCTCAATATTTGGTATCTCGAAAGACGTTTAATAACGAAAAAATTTAACAATTTCCTCGGAAAATATGACATTGAGGTAATACTCTATACTTTCGTGACGAAACATACTGTTGCTGCATATGTTCCTAATAATCACAGCGAACTCGTAGAGAACAACTTCAAGAATTCTCTAATTGTGTAAGTACATAGACTATTCTTTATGTGGACATTATATGGAAACAAGAAGAGAGTATATCTGACGATAACGACGAATACACGGTCCATTCACGCTTGTATACATTGCATACCACGTTAAATATACGCGTCTGTATGTAACGGTAAAATTTATTATACACTTATCCGTATAGTCTGCCTATCACAAGTGAACTTTGTACAGGTATGTACTTCAGCGACGGAAGTACATATATTCTTCATAAAATCTCACATAAATAGGTTCCTCATTCTATCTGTATATGTATATAGACTTGCATCAAGCTAAATTCCTAAAAGATCTGTACATGAAGTTGATGCCCAAGTGAATATTTTGTTGGTTAGGTATTCGTCAGTGGTATATAATCATCAAGATTCTTAACTTGGCAAACCTAATGAACTCATAAGCAAATATTTGTTTCTTCATTATGAAATCGTAACGCGGATAATATAACTGTGAACATACGGTGAGAATCTAGCAACTGGTTATAATTTTATCTGTTGAATCAAAATTGTTTTATCTTGATGCTTGTATAACTCGATGAGATTATCTCACTGGATTGAAGAGGATTATCTGTATAATTTATGAGATATTTGCAGATTAATCTTTTGAATTGAAAATTTAGTGATTTATCATGACCAACTTAAATGGAATTTTAAAAACGAAAATATTGGATTTTTTTGGGAAAGCTACTCAACTTTCTCAAAAAGTAATCCATCAGGAAATCAACTCACAAAAAAGGAGAGTTGGATGTCTGAACTTTATTCCTGCCCAGATTTTTTTTTACACTTCTCTGGTCTACCTGTCATATGGAAAGTCCAGAATATCTCTGTCCAAGTGAGTCTCCTGACCGGAGATAACGGTCAAAAACTTCAGCATTGCCCATTTCTGAATGGGTCGGTGGTGAAATAATCTACTTGTCACTACTTACTTCTCTGATCATTTCATTTCATTTTCTTTTCTTTTCACCAAAAGAACCTATTGGACAGAGATATTCTGGATCTTCGTATTCCAGATGGTACCAAACTGTAAAAAAAAATATCGACAAAAATTGGTGGTCCGGGACCAAAGTTCCCTCTCCC
The DNA here is from genome assembly GCA_029851415.1 of Eretmocerus hayati. Lineage (NCBI taxonomy): Eukaryota > Metazoa > Arthropoda > Insecta > Hymenoptera > Aphelinidae > Eretmocerus > Eretmocerus hayati. The sequence continues at coordinate 148,316,549 of CM056743.1, read as the reverse complement.
TTCTTACTTATTTGTGAATAGTCACAAGGTGAAGTTATCCATAGTTGATAGATTGCGTGTTATAAGTGCAAAAATGAATACGAATTGAAATATATCTATTTTCATTACAGGTGACCTTCAGGAATTTGAGGACCCCCAAAAGTACGGAAGGGTCAATAAACCGTACAATCACTATACCAAGGGTTACCCGCACTTGCCAATATAAAAAGAGTAAAGCAAACTGCGTATAACGGTTTAAAAATAATCCACCAAACCGCGCGCTTTGGAAGAAAAATAAAACTAAAAGAATGAAATAAAACTCGTCCCACTCGAGAAGTGCATTTTTTTCCAAAATCATTACAATACAATTGTCCGGTTCCGCATTCGTCGAATGACTATATATATATATATATCTGCGCCCTTTCTTGGCATTTTCTGTGGCTTCATCGGATTCTGCATTCGGACCAAACTTCTCTGTTCTTCTCACTTATATGTACATAAATATATATATATGTAGGCTTATGTGCATCCTGCAAAACCGGCATTCAACATATATATTCAGAGGATAACACCAGAAAGACGCTTTGTGAGCATACAGTCGCGCGAGCATTGGAATTTACGAGGCTCAACGTTGAGATCGCAAGCTCGAGCGTAAATCACGAGAAGAGAGCTCTGATGGTTGTATGGGAACATATATATATATGTGCTGGAGAGCAAAAGTTGGAGCGAAAAATCAAAGCGGAATATGGAGAAACAGAACTGAAAATCGGACGAGTTTTGTATTATGTCATGTATAACATCGGTGTTAGTGCGGAAATTCCCGTGTATATCGCAGTACATGTGGATATTGGATTTGCAGAAGATGGGTTAGTATTTGTTGGATGTTGGGATGTGCACTGTAAGAGGAAACTCTTAAAATTGGCCTAATCGTTAGAAATTTAACATTACAAATTTTGGGGGTTTGTTTTGATTCAGTGCGATTTTTTTTCCTAAATTGAGAATTTCTTCTCACAGTGTGTAATCAATGTTTGGAGTATGCATTAGAGTTTCTAGAGGGTCGCTTTCACATGAAAAGTAAATGAGAATATTGATCCACTCAGACCGATTGCATTTTTCGATTTTTCAGAATTTTTGATCCTAACTTTCATCAAATTGCAGCAATCGAGCTTGCGATACAACTTATCATGATTTTTACACTCCCGGTGATAGGTATTTAATCGGAGTTATTGAACCAAAATTCCTTGTGAAGTCAATTTCCCAGGAGAATATTACAAAATTGTTGACAAAATATTGTTATTTTCCAAAAAAAATATTGCAGTAGACAAAATCATTGGCGTAGTTGAAATATTTTCAATTGATTACATGACCGAATTACTCGGAATTACTCCCAGCTATATCAAATTTCGATTGATTTATATCACGCCGTATCGAAATTCGAAATTAGCTGAGTTTAAAGATTTCAGGATTATCAAAAGGCCCATTATATTTTTATGGGTAGTCACATCACACATCATAAAAATCGATTATTCTCAATTTAATGTTCTCCAAGAACCAATTTATCGAATTTCTGATAAATTCAATAGATAAGCTAGCTCAAAGTCAAGGTCACCTGCATGGAAATAACAGCCCTTGAAAAAATTATCTTCCTCATAACACCCAACATCATTTTCCACGCGTAAACCTTATTATAAGGCCCCACATCCTTCTCCCTTCACTCTATATAAGAAGAATATAATAATTCTCAAAGAATGAGCTGATCGTGACGCGATCTTGAAGAAATTATATTCCGCGCATCTCTTCAAAGGATGTGCAAAATGCTTGATCAGACTTTAAAATCTGTAAACAGAAACATTTACGACATGCATCTCATACATATATATCCACATTATATATAGAGTGTATAATAGCTCTACGGAGTACTTGAGGGTTAAAAAAGTTCACTTGCGGCGGAGCGGAGTTTGAATTTTACGACGACGAGATATCTGAAGGTGCACACGCGTCGTATCGGTGCGAATTCATCGCCAAAAGGCTAAATTTCACGCACATCTTTTCATTTTCTACCCCTATACATATACCACCGTGCATATAACATATTCATCACTTGTGTGCATATAAATATGAGATTTTTCAGGGTTGTTATATCTGCCGCACGTGTCTATACGATTCGTATACGAGAGAATATCAAAAGATTTTGTGATCCATCGTGTGTCGTATCGTAACGATAAATTGATCGCCGTCGGAGTTTTAGTTTATTACAATCTATCGCTTGTATATATCTTATCTTAAAATCTATATTTTATAATACATATTAAGGGTGTTGATAAGCTACACCTATTCTTCTTGGATATAATGCTAGATATTGGATGAATTTTCCTTCGATTTGAAATTGTTGAAGGTAGAGGCCCTGAGGCATCTTTTATACAATATATTGATATGGCTTTGAAACTTGATGTTCGCGAAGGATCGATGGATCGCCGTCGCGGCGCGAAAGGAGTAATGAGAGGCGTGAGAAATCATATAATGGTTTTATACGTTGTACTTTCATTAAAATTTCAATATCGCATAAAAGGTATATACGTGTTATCGATGCATGCGTCAACTCTTTTTTATATCAGCGAGTTTTCAAGTTTCTGAACGTTAAGGGCGTTGCAGGCGAGCACGCGAAGAATTGGTACTTTAAACATTTTATTTGGTTGTTTTTTGCATTTTAGTCATTTTTTTTTTTTTGAAACTGTGCTCGTGGTGATGGAATAACTAATAGAAATCGATATGAATGACCTGATGCATGAATTGATGAGGTATCGATAAAGCAGAGATCTGAGGTAATTGTACCCAACATGCCCCCATATGCCAATCTCATGAATGGGCTTTTCTTGGCCTCCTAGAATTTTTTTCTGCATTTGGTATGATGAAATATGACCAAATTAGTCGTTCAGATCTAACTAGAATAATTTCTCCGGTTCCCAAAAAAATTTCTAGTGATTTTTCCATTTTTCTGTTTGCACGGTTAAGAAATCATCAAGGAAATTGCGTTTGGTAAAACCGGTGCTAAATTTTCCAAGTCAGATCAATCTCAACGTACTTTAGTGCATTCGATTCCTTGGTCCAAGACCTTCAGAACCCTTTGCTCGCAATTGCGATTTTCAATATAGAGCTTTTATACGTACAAAACACGCAGATGATTCGTAAAACAAAAACAACCAACATCGGAGTGTACCCAACTTGGCCCCATATGTCAACTTCAGGAATGGGCACTCATTGACCTTACCGCATACTTTTTTATTACGTTTGTTATGTTAGAATATGAGGTCGTAAGTGATTTGGAACGACCCCAAATGATTTGGGGTCGTTCCAACGTCTGCGTCTCCCAGAAAATTGGTAATGAGTTTTTCCTTTTTTTATCCCTTCTTCATAGCTAAGAAATCGACAGCGAAATCGCATCTAGAAAAATTAGTATACTAACAATTTTTCGTTCGGCCAATCTCAACGCACTTTAGCACATTCGATTTTTTTTTTGGAGACTTCTGAAATATCTTACTCTCAAAGTCGCAAATCTCAGATTTATGAGCAAAGTGTGGAGATTGTTTGAAAAACATGAATGCCAAAGTGGTGTGTACCCAACAAGCCTCCCATGTGGTTATCTCGAAAGGGTTTGCATTATGGCCTTTCTTACCACTTAGAACGCGTTCACCACGTCAAAACAGGCCGGAATGAATGTTTGGGACCAGTGAAGATGTTTAAATGTAGATGCATGTTGAAAAAAACAAAAGGATGAAAACGATTTCTATGCGATTTACCACCGATTTACATAGCTTTTCTATCCGAGAAATTTAAGGTATTTCGGGTTTAGTTGATCAAAATCAGATTTAGTTCAGGAGATTTTGTAGGGTTTGGAGCAAGCTTTGAGCGTTGTGAGCTCAAAGCAAATGAGCTCAAGTGCGTTGAAAAATATTGAGATCAAGTCAGAGTTGTTGAGAAAATGACTCAATGGGTGCAATTTGGCTACACTTATCTTAGATAAAATGTGAATTAGCTATCCAAGTCCGAGAACTTCTGGAATTTTCTCCGCCGTTGATTATGAATTTTCCCATAGCCAATTCTAAAGTCAACAGACAGTAAGTGGAATTTTGTAAAAAAAAATTCATCAATACATTCACATTGCAATGCAAAAATTCATCACTTTCGGTTGAGTGTGTAATGAGCTCATTGATTCGATAATACTTGAGATGAGTCACGATGAGCTTGCACTACAATTGAGGTACACAGTAGCACTGGACTGATGTTGATCATTACGCGCTGAGACTCGACTCCAGCATGGATTACACAATGTACATCGCTTCGCAATGACTGATTGGCTGCATCACAGCCGTGACAAGCGTATAAGGGCCTGCAAATCATCTGACTTGCATACTTTGCACAGTAGATGCAAACATGTGCAATACAGCTTTATTGATTTCTTCAAGGTGTCATATTAGTAGCTTTTCTGCTTTTGTTCAATCTCAGAAGAGATTATTCTGTATACTATGCGGTCTGGTGAAGATTTTGTATTCATGCAAGGGCCACTCTGTAATTTTGCGAGTAATATATTTCGCTACTGAATTCAATATAAGTGCATGCAAACCTCATCCTCGAGGAACTTTATTTGACTCTTGCGAGTCAGTTTCGTTTTGAATATTGGGATGCCTTAATTTGCACAACGCGCAATAGGGGCCAATCCACGATAATGATCATTTGTATATTCATCATCCACAATCGATTGACTGTCGATGTATTCTCGTATATTGTTAGGAAGGCGATATGGTTAACACATTCACTGCGACGGCGGAAAACGCGTTCGGGTCCTGTGTGCGATTGGCCCCACCGGTGGGGCCCATCGCAGTGAAGGTGTTAATTTGTTTTTGTTCAATCGCGGGCTCGTCATATATCGGTTACCGAGATTTTCGATTCGGGAAGAAGATGCGCGTATATACATGCAAAGTTCTTCCTTGGACGCCATTTGTTACCCTCTTGTGGTGTTAAAACTCACTTTTCGATTGTGTATTTTTTGCCACTTGAGCCTCATTCATGATAAAAAACTATATGATATTCTTCAGGCTTTTAAAGAAGCACGGACAGCACAGCATGGGATGAACTATTCTTTTATATTTATTTATTCAATAATTTACGAGCATTTTCAGACAAAAATTGAGGTTAAGCATTGTTTTCGCAAATCATTATCCGGATTGGTGATCGCTCGTCTGGGGCTGCCACCCTTATAGCTCGCTTGAAAAATTCGCGCATTCTTTTGATATGGGTTACGGGGCCCATAAGACTGGTCAGTGGTAGCTCCCGGTGACAGTTCCATCATATTTACCCATAAACAAAGAGAAACGAACATCAGCGCTGGCCACGCGAGCATTTTCAGAAAAGAATTAAGGTTAAGCATCGTTTTTGCGATTCATTATCTGGATTTGTGACCACTCGGCTGTGGCTGCCTGCTTACCTAACCGAGCCCATAATCCATTTCCATCTGGCAGCCTCACCCGAGCGGTCACCAATTCGGAGAATAATGAATCGCGAAAAAGATGCGTTTCTTCCGAAAATGCTCGTGCGGCCGGCGCTGATGTTTATTCCTGTTTGTTGGGTAAAAAAACATGATGAAACTTGTTTTTCCGACTCAGAAGTGTCACCCGGTGACCACCATCGACCAATCTCATGGGCCTGCTTGCATTCATCCCCACATTCCCTGTGGGGAAAGAGTCAATCAGTGGTTGGATTGGATAGGCAGTCAGTGGTTGAATTTTCAACCACCTGGTTAAATTAGACAACCAAGTGATTGCCGGTTTGGTGGAAAGTCAACCAATTTTTTAGGGTGTATGGTCGTACATCGAAATGAGGAACAAGTACTGCTCACGAAATTATGTTCTGCACCTCAGTAAAGCATACTTCCAGCATCGAATATCGTCCAAACACAGAAAAAAGTCAGTATTTTCACGCTCGGATGTGTATTTAGAACTGTTGCATGTAAACAGTGTATATAGACTAGAGAAGGTGGTTGTACATTACACCTATCTGCCTGGATATTTTTGCAAACTGAAGCGAATAGGGAAGGAAAAAATATATATATATATATCTATATATTAGCCAAGTATAACGGTATGATGCATCCCGGACCATAAACTTGGTCCTTTTCAGAGTTGCGATGCACAGCTGCTGTTGCCAACTATCTTCCTTTCTCCTTTTCTCTCTCTTATGTACACACGTGGAAAAGTCAAATTTCCGCGGTTTCGAAAATGCTGTATCTGCTGTTCTAGAGTAAGAAAGCGAGATACACAGAAGAGCGGGGCAATGAAGCTGTGCGATTATGGAGGCTTCCGATGTATGTATGTGGGCATTATCGCGAAAGATTTGCACATTTTGGACCCGAAAATTCAGAAGTTGAAAATTGATGCCCTTCGTGTCTATCCCAACCTTTTCCCATTTTTTTGCATAATGAGTAATAATGTGTTTTGAGATATATGCAGAAATTTTTTTGGGCTGAGTTAAAGCGGTTTTCACCCCCGGACACTTGGGAGGCCCAAAGTTAACATTTCTGACGGAATCACTCATATGTGATTTTTACATGTATAAGACTAAAGTAGTACATGGACCTGATATTCCGCTTTTAAAATCGATCGCAAAAACCGAGAAGTTGCCGTAGAGTCTTCTCCACGTGAATTTCATCTAATCCCATCATACTTCAGTGGAAAAAATTGTTCCCGACCAGAAAAATGGACTTCTACTAGGGTAACGTGGTATTCACGGACCTGAAAACTTAATTACATGGTTAATTTTCGGCTACGAGTGTAAAATGCAGCACTCAAAACTTTGATTTTGGGCCTTTCCTCGCAATGAGATTGGATTGTTTGACATTTCTCCTTGAAATTTTGTCCGTGACAAAGTCTTCCAGAAGGAATTTGGAATGCACTGTCTGTCTTTTAGAGGAATTTCGAATTTTTATTGAATCATGAGGAACATAATTCGGGGTCTAATCTGAGCATTTTGGCCGTAATCCCTTATTTAATCATAATTGATTTAATATTGTACTTTGAGAGAAAACTTTGTTCAAATCCACAATATTGATTACCTCCGACGATAGCATTAACCCGTTGACTGTAGAAGTGACTTCAGACACTCGCAAACCCTTTCTGATGGTCGAAACATCAAATACTAGTGTCAAAACCGTAAAAAATGGCAAAATTAGAAAGTTGAAAAATTTTCGATTTTTATTATTTTTTTCGAAAATGGTCGACTATTAAGACCTAATTCTTATGTCAACACGATTCAACAATGTCCCAGAGATTTCTTGATTTTTCGCAGATTTTTCCAATGCTTCTATCAAGCGTTATTACACAATATCGAAAAAAGTGCTTGTCCAGTGTACTGGACATCAACAGCCAACGGGTTAAGGGTATGCGTGGAACTCAAATGAACTACACAGTGCATGGACCTGACATTTCAATCCTTAATCCTCAAAAATGAAAAAAAAAAATGACTTGACGGATCGACCTGAAACTTTGGTACCAATTGCATTCTAATAGAACACACGTAGAAAAATTTGAATGGATTGACTTGGAGTTTTCCCATCGAAATGCAAGTCCAAAACACGTTTCGGGTAATTTTTTTCAATAATACCCATATGTGCATAGATAGGATGAGCATCTGCATGGCATGCTGCAGCTCGTAAATCTGTATTGTTGCTGATCTTGAAATGGACTTGTGTGCGAGCTTGCCTATACACTATATGGGCGTTGATCGCGTGCCAAGCTTTATGTGTGAACCGTTAAGAATACAAGTGGGGAATTGTGAAAATACCATTGTCTTGGCTTGCATTTTTCGGAACGCATGAGGATAAAAGTGTAAGAAGTGTTAACCCATTAATGTGTATGAATTCATTATGAAATTATCTCGTGTGTACTGTAATTGACTCTGGTCATTCTTTTCCATTTATTTAGGAACACGCAAGTCTTGTTTCCATGGACTCATAATGTTGGAAGTATTGTACATACATCAATGCTTGCCGGTAAAATTTTACGAATTTTACTGCAGAATATTGTGAGCCTATTTTGAGAAATACCTTGCACATTTGAGATCAAACACCTGTTGCATGCTTGCACCCGAGAAAGCCAATATTCCAAGCAAGCTGACGGTAAACTTTTGGGCAATATGTAGGTACAGTTGACACATTGATAATAATGGATAATCTGATGATCTTGAGCCCTAATCTGTTCCCAATCACACTGGATATTTGGCAACGGATGTAATGTGTAGTAGTACAATGCCAATCAAAATTTTTACTTTCTACATTTTCTTCCATGTCATTTTATTTCTTTGAAGATGAGGAATTTTGGAATTTCACAATTTTTCCACGAAATATTTCTTCTCCAACAAAATTAAGTGCACACCTGGTACAGAAGACACGCACAATTTTCACACCAGCTTGTGCGCTCTTTCACCTTGGAAGATATCACGGATCAAGCTATATATCTATGTGTTACAGTATTGTATGTATCAATAGAGGCATCGAATATATCTATATATCTTATGAGTTTGCAAGCGAGCAAACGCTTATATACGATCACAACGCGCGTGCCGCATGATATAATTCGCTCAAAAGGCGCGAGAGAACATCTGTATCGCGCGCGCGCCGCACTTCAAGTAAACTCTCTTCCTGGTACACACTCTCTTTTTTCTACATTCGCTTGTCTTTCTATATATTATATATATACACATCCTTCTTGTGAAGTCGGCACTTGGCTGTGCGATGAGAGATGAAAAATTCACCGTTCGACAAGTATAAAGGTAACGCTGTTAAACCAAGAGAGTACACCAAGACATCGCGGTAGACATACACCTTCATATAGCTGTACATCCTTCACATGCGTATATTATAGCTTTGTGGGTCCTTGACCTTGAGATACACGGGTATGATAACGCATTTTATAGAGAAGGATTAGTAATGATGAGTTGATTGAAAATTGATACGATTCGATTGGATAGGTATAAGCATCTGTACGAGTGGTGCGGTGCGTCTGACCAATCTTGTCTGTTACTACTGAAACTAGGTTATTATCGAAGCCTGATACTAAACTCTTCATTTTTATTACATCATTTGATAAAAGAAATTTCATATGGCTTTCTTTCTCTATTTGATGATTAATCATTACTGTGAATTTGCATCTTGATCGAATATCAATTTACACTGATACTGTAGCTATAGTCAATATTGCTTATTTCAAGCCATGAATATTCGTTACTCCGTTAGATTTATTTCCGATCAACTAAAGTCCTCCGATTCATGATATACTTCCCCCGAATTCAGAAAAACTATTTGTGTAATGTTGATTTTTTTTACATTCTTTATCATCATTGATACGATTTCTGTACAAAAATGCTTGGCTTGATTCAAATGCAAGTGAAGCAATGGGAAAAAGAAAAATTTCAAAACTGCCAAAGCTACACGTAATGATCATATGATAGTGGGTTTTCCCGCCTTCCTATAACGTTCAAACTAGCAGAATTGCTCCGCTCGCTGACGCTCGCTGCGCTTAAGAGTCTTTGGAGGGAGTTTGAATAGTCGAATCGTATTATTTTTCAAAACAAATATTTGATTTTGAATAAAATAAGAATTTTGTTCAAATGGCAACCATAATTAATTACAGATGCACGCTGTAACTATTTTCGTACATGAAGTTCAATTTTCATAAATTCTACGAAGCTTCAGTCTCACTTTTCAAGGATTGATAGAGCTGCGCGAAAAAATATTAAATGGCTATAGAAAGACTTCTTTTATCATTATTTCATTCGTTACATTACATTCATATATCCATCTCATACATCACAGCCTAACTCATCTTTATTGCATGTCACATCACATATCTATTTCATATTTCATTCCATTCTTCCCTTTCATATGATCTCATTTCCTTTCCTATATCTCCTGTCTATATCTTCTTCATCTCTTTCTTCACCTCCACCCAATCTCACCTCCATTCAATCTGATCATTTTCCATATCATTTTTCACTTCACCGCCATCTCGTCTCCTCCTCTACGTCATTCCCACCACCTCATCACATTCATCATGAATGCTATTAGTCTATAACATCTCATCCCTTTCCTTCCTCTTTACCCATCCCATCTTACCTTCATTAAATCTCATCATCTTTCATACCACCCCCCACTTTACCACCATCATATCTCCTTCCTTATATCATTCTCACCAGCTCATCACACATTCATCATTCATCATACATCCGCCAATGATCGCCTACTTGGAGGCGAATTCTTGTACGCAGGTAAGCCGCCTTCGGGTGCAGAGGTTGTGTCCGAATTCAAATCCAAGTAGGAGGGTGAGGCAATCATTCAATCCATAATATTCATGCATCCATTTTAAACATCACAACTCATTACATCTTCATTGCACGTTGCATCTCATTTCTATTTCATACCATTCTCTCCATTCATATCATCTCATTTGTTTCCCTACTTCTTCTTCCTCTCTTTTCCTTCTCTTTTATCTTTATTTCATTCGCTACATTACATTCGTATATCCATCTCATATATCACAGCCTAATCCATCTTCATTGCATGTCACATCAAATATCTATTTCATATTTCATTCCATTCTGTCCTTTCATATGATCTCATTTCCTTTCCTATATCTCCTGTCTATATCTTCTTCATCTCTTCCTTCACCTCCACCCAATCTCACCTTCATTCAATCTGATCATTTTCCATATCATTTTCCACTTCACCGCCATCTCATCTCCTCCTCAACGTCATTCCCACCACCTCATCACATTCATCATGAGTGCTATTAGTCTATGACATCTCATCCCTTTCCCTCCTCTTTACCCATCCCATCTTCCCTTCATTAAATCACATCATCTTTCATACCACCCTCCCACTTCACCACCATCATATCTCCTTTCCTATATCATTCTCACCAGCTCATCACACATTCATCATTCATCATACATCCGCCAATGATCGCCTACTTGGAGGCGAATTCTTGTACGCAGGTAAGCCGCCTTCGGGTGCAGAGGTTGTGTCCGAATTCAAATCCAAGTAGGAGGGTGAGGCAATCATTCAATCCATAACATTCCAATCATGCATCCATCTCAAACATCACAAACTATTTCATCTTCATTGCATGTTGCATCTCATTTCTATTTCATACCATTCTCTCCTTTCATATCATCTCATTTCCTTCCCTACTTCTTCTTCCTCTCTTTCCCTTCTCTTCTTCCATTATCATCTTCATCATTATCATCATCATTCATTCTCTCATTCATTCTCTCTTCCATCACATCCCAACATCATCATCATCATCATCATCATCATCATCATCATTATCATTCATTCTCTCATTCATTCTCTCATCCATCACTTCCCATCATCATCATCATCATCATACATTCTCTCATTCATCACATTCCATCCACGGACGCAAACAGAGGGACCCAAGCTTCCATCGTTGGAACAATCCATTTTCTGCACTTGCGACATCATAATACCTATGTATGGTGAGCAAGTGTAGAAAATGGTGCGAATTCGACGATGGCTCGAAGCGAAGGTTCAACAGACAGACTTTCGACAGAACTCTCACATCAATTCGAGCCAGACAAAGACAGCGGTACCCACAAAACGCTTGGAAACATGGGAGTAGCCCGTATCCCTGTGTCCGACACCATACGAAAGTAAGGTGAGCGGATGCATCAAAAAGGGATATTGGTGCGAAAACATGATAACACGGCAAGGGTACAACGAACAGACTTTTGACAGCTTTACAAAATTTAACATCTGAAAAGGGTAGAAAATCTAAACAAACAGGTGAAACGAAACAGGTAAAATAGAATAAGTAATATCCAAAGTGATAAAAAGTCTAAAATCAAAATAGGTAAAAAATCCATAGAACAGGTAAAGTATAACAGATAGAAAGAAGCTGGTAAAATAGACCCCAGATAGAATTGCAAAAAAAATCTAGAGGAAAATACGCGCAACTTTTTGGTCTTATCAGGTTAGGTTAGTAAAATCTAGGGATATTTATCTCTGGAGACAAATCAAGACAGGTAAAGTTAAGACGGCAGCGCGCAACTTTTGAGTCAGGTCAGGTTAGTAATAAATCTAGGGATATTATTCTCTAGAGAAAAGTCAGGTCAGGTTAGGTTAAAACCGATCTAGGGGAAAAAATCTAGTGATTCCGGACACCAAACAGTCGTCACGCGACTTAATATAATGTAATTTCGTAACTAAGGTAAGTGTACCCAACTTGCCCCCATTAAGCCATTTTCTTAATAACTTTGGCCTATCTCCATATTTTCCAACGTACCTTAGCTCATTTTAAAGCTGGTTTCAAGACCTTTAAAATGAGTTAAGATACGTCCAATTTGGATATAGTGAAGCCGAGCTGTTTGAATTCTCCTAAAAGGTGATTTTTGAGAGTTTACAAAAGTGTGTACCCAACTTGCCCCCATCATTTAAAACAATGTAAATCGGCGATGAAATGCGAAAAATGGCTTTGATCCGTTTTGATCACCGTGCAGCGACATTTGTAGCTTTTAGCTGGCCCAAGACATCGTTTCTGACGTATTTTGACGTGATAAACACGTTCTGAGTGGTAATAAAAAGCCATACTACACGCCTTTCCGAGATAACCATATGGGGGCATGTTGGGTACACTCCGATGTCGGCCTTCTTGATTCTCAAACCATCTTCGTGTTCTGTACATAAAATCGCTCCAAATCAGAGTTTTGCAACCCTGAAGAGCGGATTTTAAAGGTCTTGAGACAAGGAATCGAATGCGCTAAGGTACGTCAAGATTGGTCGAATGAAAATGAATTGACACCGATTTTAGTGAACGCGATTTCCTCCTCGATTTCTTTGCCGTGCAAACACGAAAAATGGAAAACTCACTTTATATTTTCTGGAGAACGCAGAAATGATCCGGGATCGATGAAAACTACGTATTTTCTCATATTTTAACATAACAAACGTGAAAAAAAATTGCGGGAAAGTCAACGAGCGCCCATTCCTGAGATCGGCATATGGGGGCAAGTTGGGTACAGAGGCAAGTTGGGTACACTCACCTTAGTCAATACCATTTTTCATGAAACAATTTTTTTTTATGGATATTACAGCGATTTTGACTCAACAGAAATAAGATGAAATATGTTAAAACCGATCTTCTGTATCGATTTTCGAAATTTGTAAGAGTGCTGTTTATCAAAGTGAGATGCAGATGGACATCCGGCTGGAGAAATATCGTAGATGCAGGGAAAAAAGCGTACTAACGCGACATGTTTCGACATCGCATTATAGCGCACTTTTGAGAAATACACGTTGCGTGAGTAGTTTGACTCATGCATACTCTGACAAGCTGATTATTACGACCAAAAAAAGCATCCTAATGAACGAGCCGCCATCAATTTTTCCAAATACTTAGAGAACAGACTGTCGTTAATAACTATTTTACTGACTTGGACATTAAAGTAGTTGCAAGATGTCTGTATTAGCCATTGCAATATAAATTATGATTAATGTTTCTACTGATGTCAATGGGAATCATTCATTTTCTCTTCGGAGGGTAAAAATATTGTGGAATCTCAGTCGACACACTCATGTAAAAACTCGATGAGACAGCATTTCCTCGCTTTGACAATTTCACATGCGACGGGTCCCACCTACCGGTAGGACCTGCAATTTTTTATTTTTAAATTTTGATCGGACTGAACCGAATCGAAAAATACTGTCTACAATCCTTAATTGTAGTGCTGTACTTTGCTAAGAATACAAAGAATGAGATTGAAAACAATTTATCCCTATACAGACCTATCTGCCAGAATACGAGAGTCCGATTCATAAATGGAATAAAATTACGAAAAAACGGAAAATCGCAATGAATGTGTTAAATAAAGAATTCAATTTCGTAAAGATCAAGAGCGACAACTTGTTAATAATATAGATTACAATAATGTATTTCTATTCATGATTATGGCCTAACTATAAAAAATCTCGAATAAGTATAGCCTTTACTTAGGCAAATTCGAAACGACGATAGCCGATAAATTCATAGCGCGCATCGCTTTCGCACGCTGTTTTTGCGTGCTCGAGTGTAATTTTACGATTAAAAGCAAGTGTTGGAGGCGCTCACGGATAGTAGAGAGTCTAGTCTACAAGCTTTCTGATGTTTCTAAAAGGGAAAATAACACCGTGGGAAGTGCCCCGTTGAACAGAATCTGAAAATCAATTTGGCGCTGCAAGATCGTCCATTTCTCTGATCATTATTTTCCCTAGTCACGATATTCCCCATATAGCCGGACGCACTTCAGTCGTTTAGAGGGGCGGGGGGGGGGTGCGAGATTCATGGTAAGCTAGAGCTCTATATATTGCGTTTCAGACAATTTTGAAGGCATATCTCTCGTGTTTCACGCTTGTTCTCGTGTTCTATGTGATTATTTTAGACACTGTACATGGTTGTTTGGAGAATACATTCTATACACGCATTTGAAGGTTATGTATACGAGGTTTTAGGAATTATGATTTGAGTGTCAGAGTTGAATTGTGAAATGAATGATTTAGAATATTGTTGTTTACGAGTTATTGGTGACTGAGATTGGATTAGTTGATTTAAGCTTTGGTAAATGCTGACGTGTGCTATGAAAGAGTGATGACTGAATAAAATGTTTCGTAAAATTCAACGAAATGGTTCTGAAGATTGATGATAAACGAATACTGAACTTCTAGAAGTAATTCTCTGCAAGAAAGGGTAAACATTTTTTTTGCCAATAAGTGACTAAGTTGCGTTGGTATTGGTCACAAGTGGACAGAAAAAGCGGTCTCATTTGTATGGGGATCTCTTTAAGCGGAAAGCATCAGCACCTATGATCGTATTTGTGGTTAGTTTGGACGATTCAAGGTTTTGAAAAGGTGAATTAAAAATTAATGAAGGATTCAGATGTGAAATTGAAAGCACAGATAGCAAGATACGCGCACATGAATACTAGGTAATGATGACTAAAATTTGACATATTTTCAGTTCAAACTTTTGGGTTAGTTCCATTCATCGATTTATCACTGTAATCAATGTGAAGCATGAGAGTAAGGGGACAGATCCAATCTGACTCATTGTCAGGTAGATCTATATAATTTTGTCAGCTATTGACAATGAATTTTAGGTGTGAATCCTGACGATTGGTAAGATAATTTCCTGATTGATACGATACATTTTCCCAACATCAATATTAATCCTTTCTGTATTCTAGAAGTTACTGTTAAATTACCATCTTTTTACTGTCAAGAAACTCAATAAATCTACAAATTTCAACCCTCTACTCACATAACCTCTACTCATTTCTTATCTCATAGCACTGCCCGCAGGCGCCACAAAACAACTTTAAACTCTAACCGCACAATCTCTAAGTGCCCCCCCCCCCCACCCCAATCTTATCTACTCAGAGAAGACTGAACATAACCCCATCGCGATTGTCCTTAGCATAGTACCCATACTATATACAAAGTTACCTTCGGCTATATAGGGTACAGTAGCTTTTGATGCAAAGGGCTTCGATGATAGCCAACGATAAGACGAAGAGAGAGTTATTCTGGGGGCTATCTCACGACTCCATTGTTCGTCGTCGTTGTCATCGTCGTCATCTGACTATATATATAGATTGGTCTACATTATCCAGCAGAGTCTGGGGCTTATTATATAGTTGTTGATGAGCTACGCGCAAAGTTTGACCGAGCAACTTGTCGCTCGTATACCTACTGCTATCTATACCTACGTTATAAGTATCCTAGATTGGAAGGGTAATATAACCTATGCAGAGGATGAGGTCAGTCAATTCACAGCAGTTCAAATTACTTCCTGAGGATTAAGATTTGAGTGATTAGCTTTATACAAGATTTGTACATCCATGATTATTTTTTGAATCCATGTTAGAAAAGGTGGTACGACATGTGAGGCTACTTGTTGCACCTTTGAGCGATAAAAAAGATGATGTGGACGAAGCTGTACGTGTATGTGTATCACATCGTGCGTCTTGATGATGAGAGCGAGCTAATAGGCCAGAGAAGACGTAAGTATATAACCAAGAGTCTCGTCTTCTTCATAGATTTGACGAGTCAATCTGTGTGATGATAGTCTTATACGCTTCCACGTCCTTTTACGATGGACAGAGGGGTGAGATCGCACTATGCTACAGATTATACTGCAACCAAAGCACAGCTGTTTAGACTCATGCTTGCATCGGCATTCAACGAGTTCGTGTCTAGGACATACTGCTGCACCTGCATGCGAAATGGTTGTAAAGTTTATCAACTCGCCCATGCAACAATTTCCGCTATTCTAACTACACCGCCGCTATTCTGATTCTCTGTCGAGGATGAGCTTATTTCCTTTTAGTGTATCCAAAGCTAGTCTCATGCTCCTGAGCTTTAAAAAATGAATAGAAGCACGGGGGAGCTTACTATTTCTTGGATATATTTTGATTCAGTATGTCAAATAATTATTTGATTAATCTAAATTTTATGGCCCGAGTACTTTCCTTCAATGTCAATGTATTCTATTGATGCAACTCAATTTGTCCATAAATTATTCAATTCTCAGAGAACATGCCGATTGGATTTTTTGCCTCATTACTCAGATCTGTGTTAACAACCTGATCTACTTTCAAATCACCATTTGATGCCCAAATCCATGAAATACGATTTCGTAAGAAATTTTTACAAATTACCTGTCTAGTTTCTTACATGTAATGATACTTTCCTACGTGTAAACACTTCCTAACCTTCAAAAACTATTCGAATTTCTATTACAAAATTCGAGCTCTCAAAAATCAAGATCTACTCGCCAGTCAATCAAATATCATACTATACTTTCTCAATCACAGCGACAAGCTTTACGAACTTTGCACATGGGTGGACACAATTTCCTTTCGAAAACCAGAAAAATCACCAGCATATCACCAACGCGGTCCCATTGTTCTCTTCGACATCACGGGTCTTCGTGACAAAATTTGCTCATTCGACTGTTTCTATTCTATCTTTATACCTGGTCGTTGCACTATGAGTAAAAAAAATATTCTGTACTCTACGGGGTGTCTATATATCCTTTCATATCATATACTGTAAACCTACAGGACAGATCTGTCTACCCACGCATCACAGCCCATACTATAATCCATACAAAAGCTGTGTGACTATTCAAACTCTTCCGACAGCCAATAAACAAACGAACGAACGAATCGTCTATGCATATATATGCATGTATATCTTATATTTTGCAGGGATCATTTGTCGTCGCGAATTCGATTGTTGACTTTGCGCAAGATTAATGCTGCACGGCATTCGCATGTACCCACCCCCCCCCTTCACACAAACACACACACACATGTGAGTGTATTTTAGCTGAGAGGATCTATTCATTTCCGCGTGTGTGAATGCAGAGTCTGTGAAGCGTTGATGGTAGGTACGTTGAACCAAGGCGAAATTGAAGGGTTTGAGTTGACCCTTTGACAGCAGGTTTCCCCTGATTAATGATCCTGCTTCTATCGCGGCAGACTTTGCAAGCAATTGATTATTATTCTTGTTTGCTTATAGGTATATATGCGTATGTGTGCGCGTAGTAGTGCGAAATTCCGGCGTTTCCGCGTATTATTGCAGCGATACGAATACGCCAAATCGTTGGAAAGTGAGCGTTCAAAGCTTTTGAATGCTTATGGTTGAAATTTGTGAGTTATAACTGTTGCATTTTTTGTTGTAGTAGTTGTATGCAGACGTGTAATGGATGTATGAATGTTCCCTCAAACTCCTATGAAATGAAATTCTTAAGAAATAAAAAAAAAAATAAAAAAAAAATTGAATCTCTGCATGAACTCAGTTATGAAGTGAAATTCATTTGGGTTGATTATCTGTTTGTCTATGGGTTTCTTTGAAATCCAAGAATATCAAGTCATATGAAAGTTTGGTCGAACTGATCGAGCAATGGTGATAACAAAATCATCATTTTAAGTTCATGAACTGTTACGGTTCAACATCTTATCATGAGAATAAATTTTTTTCTGGGGTCAGAAAAATTGTCAAAAAATTTTTCCTAAGGTAAAAAGGCAACAAGCAGTTGACAAACGTTTCTTGAACAAAAAGGAATGTTTACTTCTTCGTTATTTCCGAATTGTTTCAAATTTCGATAATTGACCATAAACAGACAATTTTTCAGAAAAATTTTTTAGTATTTTTGTGACACCGGAATAACAATTTGCATTTTGTTTTATTCAAAAAATTCTCATTTAGGCTTTTCAAGATCAGTATAATTGTCGAAACTACATTCTAAAAGAATTTATCATTCAATTCATCCATTAGATGATCACGCTATAGTAATCCATTCTTTGAGACAACTATTCTTGTTTAATAGTAGTATACTCGCATTTCCCACGAAACCAATTGCACCCACAAACGAAACAGGTTTGGGATTATGAGATCCTCTGAAAGCCTCTTCCCCGAAGAACATTATAATCGCCACCATCATCATCATCATCATCATCATGATAATGTATCTCGTACAACAGAAAATAAAAGATTACATACATAAACGGTAGCAGAACAGTAAAATCGTCTACCAAACCCGTACATACACTCCTACACACGCAAAGCTCACGTTCAAGAACTATAGCTATATAATGGGTATACGAAAGAATCGCGTGTTTGAAGCATTTTCTACGGTTCGGAATTTAGACCCACAGTTCGTGAATCACGGAAGCAAAAAAATGCAGGATTTAGTAATAGAGTGATATCCCAAGCTCTTACTATGCTCCTTCTATATAAAGTTTTGCGTGCACGACTGATTTTCATCATACCAGTAGAACTCAAGCAATTCTGAATGAGATTACAGCATCCGTGTACACCCACACGCTCGCGGTATATAACTGGCAAAGTGTAATACGGTAGCCCAGAAAGAATGTTACGAGTTATGAGAGGTATGACGCGATCTTGAACCGATTATCTCTATTGGATTTCAGCTGTAAGTATACAAAATAGGTATATCAGTTATGAGAGAAGATCAAGGGCTACTGTTTTCAACTCGTATCTTTGCATGATTCCACGTCGGTAAGAATAACCAAGTTACAGGTCAATACTTCAAGTAAGTATCATAACCTCTTCAATGACTACTCTCTACTCTCTCACGGATTATGTGCACGGTAGATTTGAGTATGCATAATTTCCATGTCTAGCATTATATTGTAAAATGTAAAAAAAAATCTCTTGTGCACATATCGTTTACGACTCATCATTCGAATGACATAAAACTCCATATGCACGCCTACTTTTCATAGCTGTATCATTTTGATTGTCAATTTTCGTATAGTTAAACCATCAGTGACTCAGACTCGAGAAACAAACATCAAACTCATCCTATTCAAATACTACATTGACCATCGTCGTTACGGATTTATAGCCATCCATTCAATATTCCACATTTCTTTTTCTCATTTCAAATCCAATCTCTTCCTGCATCCAAGCGCATCAAAAACTACATTCAAACTCGATATTCCTAGTATTGACGACCAAAATCGCATTTATGTATGTACATATCCGTGTACACATCAGTCTGTAAAAAAAACGATTGGAAGGCTCTAAAATGTATAAATGCCCCATAACATATGTAAAAAAAAGCTGGTAGATATGGACTTGACACACCTCCCCTATATATATATGAATATTGTACATAGAATTTCATACGCTGGTCACTATTACACCGAAGGGCCATAAAAGTTGCGCGTAAAAGCTCGTTCAAAATTCAATATAAACGTGAGACTTTGTATAGTTACAAGCAACAAAGCTCTAAACACGTTGGGCTACGTTCATTAAAACTTCACGCCTCGAGCTTTGTATTGACGCAAATAGCTGTCACTCACAGAGACTCATGGTCGCGTCTACAGCTCCAATGCAATTTGCAGTAAAAGAGCGAGTGACCATTTCATGCAACCCTTAATTTCATTCCTATACGCGTTATTATTATTTTTACTTGGAATTTATTCATGTTTCGTTGAAGCTGGTTTCATGCGCATTCATCGATAGATGGACAAAAAAATGGAAATGATGAAATTCGTATTTACTCAAAACGTGTGAAAGAAAATCAAAATCTGAATCGATAATCCCACAAATAGTATGTGTAACAGATGTTAACCGCTAAAATGATTACAGATTGGAATGTTACATCGAAAGCATGGAATCACCACTGTACATCAGACCCTCTGGGCTGAAAGATGAGCGCGTGCACGTAATAATGAAGGAAGAGTCTGATTCAACAATCTCAAGTTGCGACGGATGATCTATATAAACAGATCCCACGCCTGTTTCAAGCGGAAGTGATTGACCAATTACATGGATAGAAGATGCAGATCGGCTATCGAGTGGTGCATTTTATTTTTGCGAGGATGGTTTCCCCGGGCTGCGATTACAATGATTTCAAATAATATCCCATGATTTGATCGAATTTCACACAGTAGTAAAATGTACGTATGGGCATACCTAATTTACATACCTATCTGTAGTCAAAAAAATTTGAAAAGAGAGATTTCGTCATATTTTATGTCCAAAAGATGATTGAGCTTAGGATCATAATCCGGACTATCCCGGATATTTGAATTTCCCGCCTCGGCTAACCTAACGTCAACGATGAGATCTATCTATTATAGATTACTATACATATATATAGAGGACGCAGGTGCCGAGCAAGCTTGAGATATTCCATTAATCAAGTAGCAGTAACGGCAGCGACAGCAGCATAGCCACATAGAGACGGACAATGAGAAATCCATCAACGTCGTAAGGCTGCACGCGACCGGGACAACGTAATCAACGCCATAACAAACTCATCCCGTATAAACCCCAACATACTACCCGTCATGATACAAAATTCTAGTCGATTCGGGTCGAGAGGGGAGTTTATCTGTGGGAAACGAAAATTCTCTCAAAAGTTTTAATTTTTCCATGAGTTGGTTCAAATAGTTGATTTGTGAAGGAACTAAAGATCTTTTCTTGAATATTTGAATGTCCAAGTGAGCAATGATTAATCGAGCATTTTGAGACGATGTTTGGAATCAGGATTAGGGTGTGTGCTCATAAGTTTTGAGCGTGGGTGAGGTTTCTGAAATAGCTGCAACTGGATTAAGCATGGCGAAGGGACCATAACTTGTATATGTTGGCCAAATGGGTGTGGTTAATCGGAGATCGATTCAAGTGCAAAAAAATTTAATGAAGTGCTTGTGAATATGCTATTAGAAAATACGAACGAATGAAGAGCACAGATGAATTTCAAACATGATTGAAGGAACTTGAAAATAATAGCTCTTATCATTAGTAAGCAGGCCCATAAAAATTAGATAAAAAATGTTGCTGCATTTTGAATAACTTTTTACAGACCGAGCCGAAAGTGAGGGTGGAAATTTCCCCGAGGATGCGGAATCCAAAGTTCCTGTCTGTATAAAGGTATCTTCGAGGGTATCTTATTATTTGAAGAATTGTGAACCTGGTTGATAAAACGACCGAGGAAACAAAAATTTTTTCATCATAAAACAAATACTGATCGTTATTGTGTTCCATTTCAGTATGCCAGTGTTCTACATTACGCAAAAATCTGATTCGAAATCATCAGATACAATCTACAAGCTAAAATCGAGATCATCCCACGACGACAAACATTGCACGAGGTTAATGTGCCAAAGAGAAAGCAACCTCTATCAAAATACATTTTTGTTTCTACCACAAATCCATTGTGGCCCTACCCAGACACAGACCCAAACTTGTCACGCTGTCACGTCCCATTACAATTGTCCCTAATCGCTCGCAAAAAATTTCATTATAGGATCGCAGCATGAACGAGTGGGCGCCCGCTGCGAGAGCCCGATGACAATGGAACACTTAAAACCACATCCTCGATCTATATGTACATACATAGATATTATATCTATACATGTATCGTATATGAAGCGATTTGCATGCAATGGGGCGTCTCGTCGAAGCAGCTTATATCGATGCACAGTTGGATGCACTTTATACTGGCATATAGGATTTAGTCCAGAAAGCTTTAAGCTTCCCGAACTTTGGCCTCGTGTATACGCTCTGTTGCACTGAGGAGCGAAAGCGTCGAACGTGTTTGTTTGTTTTGCCTATTGGATAATTCTCGCTGCGGGGGAGGATTGGATTCCTCTATATCTCTATCTATCTATCTATTCATCATATCTATCTGTGTATACTTGTCGTTTGGACTTTGATCGGGTTCATGGTTCGAATTAAGCCTATGCATATGGCTTTTCAATTATTACTAGCATTATTGGCTTACTCACTATACCGCTCGTTTGGCTTGTAAATGTTCTTGATAAGTCAAAGGCGAGGTCAGAGGCCTCTGGAATGCTTTTGTAATTTAATGAGGACGATTGAAAAATAATGATTGATGATTGATTCAAGGTGTCGAAAAGAAGTTTCTTATGAAGTTCAAAAATATGATGGTAGAGAATTTAGATTAAATGTTCCAAATTTTCAAAACGGCTCATCAGTTGAATGAATACAAGTCCCGGATCATTCAGAGGTTTTTTCGATAAATACATAGTGAATACGTTGATGAAATGTTCAATAATGCAACGAATTCGAGATACATCACGGCATGTTCAAAACCTCACACGTCACATGATGCATGAAGCATAACGCACAACGCATGACACTCGACCGATCAGTAAATCGAGCAATTAGTCAATTGATCGGTCAATTGATTAATTCATAAATCAATCCCACCCAAAGCCCACAGCCACGGAACGTTTTTTCTTTCCCATGTGTTCAACGGTCGTCTTCAGCTAATGGATTATACATCTGGGGCGGATCCCGTGGGTCTGACGCGAGGTTTGACGTTTCGTGTATTATCGTGGCGTGCTTTTGAGATCCAGCTACTTGCCCTCACCTAATTTCTCTCCGCATTTACGCAGGAATCGTGCCCGTGAAGCGAGGGAAAAATCCTGAAGGGAGAAGGCCTGCCTCGGACAATTCAGCACATTCATCATGGCACTTTTTGTAAGCATGAACATCGCAATTGTAACATTACGTGCCTGCCGCTGACGTTGCTGAGGTGTAAGTGTCAACTGATCGAACAGAAAAGTCAGCAAGTCGAGGTTGATTAGACTGACGTGAGCGGTCACCTATCCAAGTATTAACCCCGCCCAATGATGCTTAACATCGCTGATCGGCCGAGCTGACACTCAGCGATCCGATCCCACCAACCGTGTCGGTAACGTAACATCATTGAACCAGACCGAACTAGACCAACTTGACCGGAACAGATCTAGTTGATCGGAGCAGACAGAGCTAATCCGTACTAGTACCGAACTAGGACGAAACTAGACCAAACTAGACCGAACTAGACTGAACTAGACCGAATTACATCGAACAAGACCAACTTGACCGGAACAGATTTAGTTGATCGGAGCAGACAGGGCTAATCCATACTATTATACCGAACTAAGACAGAATTAGACCGAGATAGACCAAACTAGACCAAACTACACCGAAGTAGACCGGACTAGACTGAACTAGACCGAATCTCACTGAACAAGACCGAAGTAGACCGAACTTGAGCGGGCCAGACAGAGCTAGATCGTACTAGTACTGAACTAGTCCGAATTAGACCGAATTAGACTGAATCTCAGTTTAGTCCGAATCCGATCGAAGTGACCGAACTAGACCGAACTACACTGAACTAAACCGAACTACACTGAAGTAGACCAACTAGACTGAACTAGACCGAATTTCACTGAACAAGACCGAAGTAGACCGAACTTGAGCGGGCCAGACAGAGCTAGATCGTACTAGTACTGAACTAGTCCGAAATAGACCGAATTAGACTGAATCTCAGTTTAGTCCGAATCCGATCGAAGTGACCGAACTAGACCGAACTACACTGAACTAAACCGAACTACACTGAAGTAGACCAACTAGACTGAACTAGACCGAATTTCACTGAACAAGACCGAAGTAGACCGAACTTGAGCGGACCAAACAAAGCTAGATCGTACTAGTACTGAACTAGTCCGAACTAGAAAAAATTAGACCGAACTAAATTGAAGTAGACATAATTACATCGAACTGAATCGCACTAGACAGAACTAGTTACGATGATTCCCGCACGGTATTAGTGCGATGATTCTACATTGATTTTCGCATGGTTCTAGTACGATGATTCTCGTATGGCACTAGTGGTACGGTAATTCTAATATAATACTAGTATGACGATTCTAGGACGGTACTAGTACGGTGATTCTAGTAATAAGCTAACTCAACAATCGTGAGATTTTCCTTGAGCCGTTGACTCATGTACTCTAATCATTAATGGAAATTTTATTCAAAATTTGTTGAAAGATGAATCCTGCTATGACCGCTCTGATTGACCATCAAATTAGCACAAAAGTTAGAATGTTACTTCATAATATTCGACGAAATTCTCTCAACCCCTTGAAAACCCGCACTCATATCTTGACTCGAAAGTGTAACGGCGTGGAGAGCCCTGTAGAAAACCAAAAGATTAACGGCCAAGCAAACACGATTCCAGTCTCACATCCTTGAAAATTTATCGGCACCCCAATATGACCCGGTGATGTACGGAACCATAACCAGCGTCGCGTCGTCGTCGGTCGTTCGCCTCTGATTTATTTTCCACTCTCGAGGATGCGCCAAACTACACTCCCACCGTCATCTATCTATAGCAGTAACCATCCGGATATCGGTAGATATATATTTTTTCTTTATTTTTTTTTACAAGATGCATCACTTTCTCTTGAAAGCGAACGTTATACGATCCGAAAGCTGACCTTGCGTGAAATTGGGCGTGCAATTTTGGCACACATGCCAACATAGCCGACGAGAGAGGCTGTGTGAGATATCCCTTGGGACAGGCCTCGATTTGGCAACGAGAAAAGTGCCAGAGTAGTAGGTTTATATGGGGGTAGCAGAAGGTATAGCAAGCAAAACCGATCCGGTCGAGACGTCGAGAGTATAGTACTAATAAAATGGGTCGTTTTGGGATCGAATTGAGCCTATAGAGTTCCGTACCGAATTGCTCGGCAAATTCGACAAATTGTCAGCGATCCCATTTTCAAGCTTGCAAGATATATGTATATATGGAGGTATTGAAATTTTAGAGGTTGTGCATAGATGTGTAGTTTAACGCGAATCATTTGTTGGCTCTTATATCTGAATAGCGTTTGATATGAAAGTAGGTATTGCGATTACTCGTACATATGGGATAAAATTTTCAAATCCTCAAAAACCAATGATTTTTCTTGGAAATGTCCTGAGACTTTGGAAAAAGTTGTTTTAATTGAGAAAGATTTTTCAATCAAAGCCTGGAGGAAATATTTAGTCGATTAAAATGATGAATCATAATTTTTGTTGAAATAGTAATAAAGAAAAATCGACTTTTCTGTGACGCTACAGCAATCTCACAACGCCGAGTTTTTGTCAGGAGAGCAGGGGAAATAATTCTTTGAAGAATCTTCTTTAAATTCTTCATTCAATCTCGCATTCAATACTTCTAAAAAAAGAGTCGGTCAAATTTGAAGAACATTCCTGATGTGAAAAATTCCACTCGAGCGCGTGATGAGTATGTTTCCGATTTAACACGATTACTCGGTCAAGGGTCCGTGTGAACCGTTTCAATTTAGGTCATAAATAACAGATTACCCACATAAAATACTCCAAACCCTTAAAATCTCAACATAATAATGTTATACCTAAAGTTCATGTAATGACCATCTCTCAGAATCGAGTGTTTATAATATCACCGTTGTGTACAGCTCAACCACACTAAATCGTCTTTCTTGCATCAACTAAACCACTACAGGCCAGCATCATCATAGTAACTATACCCCGGTTTTGCAGCTTCAGAGACTCTCGACGACTTATGCCAGTTAGAAGAGTCTAATTTACACGTATAGCCTCTTTCTTGTGTGTATATATCCAAAGCAACTGCACGAGTTTGCCATCATGAGTAAATCCATGGGAACTTGTTGTTTTTCCTAATATACAAGACATGGGAAATTCAAACGGGCGCGAAATGCGGGCCAGTACAACTAGCTTGATGGCTCTTGTGTATGGATATAGATGGGTACATACCATAGAGTAAGAGAACCGGATCCCACTCTTTAAACGAGCATCCGTGTGTATTCCTGTTTTCTCAATGCCCGAGATGATGAGTAGCCGCTACGTTTTCATGCACGTGGATAGATACTGGGAAACGGCGATTTTTTCATCTCATGATTTTGTATAGGTAGGTTTACTGCATAAATGTTACTTGAATAAGTTGCATGAGTTTAGAAGGTAAAGAGGTGTACTTGTATGTAAAGCTCGTCACGAGAATATGTTTTTGTAAAGGAAATGGAATTGAGTGAAATGTGCGAGAATATGAAAGTTCTGGGCGGAGCTGTACACATGTTTTTGAAGTTTTGCAAATGTTATAAGTGTTATAGTTTGAGAGGTTTTTTTTTTAATGAGGAGGCAAAGAAGAAGCTTCGTGTTTCTGTGTAGCGGTGATTCTGATGTTTCTGGGAAATCGTGATGAGATCGTCAAGTTTACTCATAACGGATCAAAAGGTAGGATGAAGTTTCCGAGAGTGAGCCGAGATAAAACCGAAGTATTCGATTGGATTTTGCAAGGTAACATTTTTCATCGTAGCAATGATGTTCCTTCAAATTTTAAACTTTTGCAGAATGACCGAGATTATTACTTTTTAAAGGGAGTGAATCTAGTCACGAATAATTCGGACAGCAAATCCCTAAACAAATAAGAACCACCCGCTGAAGCAAGTTTTGAACTATTTCATTGACAAATACGAGCAATACTGACCGATGCAATTTCAAGCATTGATCGACAACTCTAAACCGTCTGGAACCGTTAATGTACGCTCTTTGAATATAAGACATCCAGTCACAATGATTTTTGAAAATCCACTCTAAAACTATACCTGTTTTTGTGCGATAACAATCTCATTGATAACAAGGATAACACTGATTCTGTAGATAAGTAAAAGCCTGATCCAAGTTGCAACTATGGTCTCCGCACAGACATAAGACATTGTGCATAGTTGGTAACTCGTATAACCAGTTAGATTTTCTCATCCTCTTAAAAGTCCCACAAGTTGTTGCAAAAGTTAGCCACACGAGATAAGGATCTCTAATGCCAACAAATCGTACGAGATTTTTCCAAGTGATTTTCAAAGCCAGTATCGTTCGTACCTTGGTTCGTACTTATCGGCCATTGTTTACCTTCCATTCAGAATAGTACATTTCGATACAAGGGTGGAAGAATTTTTTTTCGCGTCCGAGTGTTGGGTTTCCGGCCTGAGCCGTAGGCGAAGGTCGGAATCAACACGAGGATACGTAAAACAAGTTTTACACCCGTGTATCGAATACTATTTTTTGACAAACTGTGAGAGAAAGTGGGAAATCAGTGCGGAAAAGTTACTTTCTCGCACAGTGTGTCAAAAAAGCTCTTTTAATCGATTTTGGTATTAAAATGTTCTTGTTAACGCCAACCCTTCGCTCTGTATATTTTTCAACCTGGAATAAAATTCAAATCTTCTGGTCTGCTCGCAACAAACAGAGAACGCGTAAGGGCCCGTTCACATTTTTCGCCATTAAGGAATGGAAATTCAAATCATTTGTTATGTATACGTATTTTCCATGGTTTTCTATCAAGAATGACTGGGTAATACGAAAAAAGAGGGGTAAGAATTTTAAAACTCATGACAAGCTGAACCCTGAACGCTTCCTAAAAATCAAAATAAGGAAATACTTACTTCACAACTAACGCTCTATATATAAGGGTTTGTGGTGGTGGGGGGAGGGGGGTAGAAAAATTGCCCAAGGGCTTATCAGCGCATCTATCAAATATCAAAATATGCGGTTGTCACAAGGACCATAATAAAGAGAATCGAGTACCAACCTTAGAGCTAGAGGTAGAGAGTACCGACGCGCCTGGGTGCAACAACGGTCACTGCAAGCCTTGGACCGCATTTTGTTGCTGGGCTAGGTTGCTGTTGTTGTTGCTGCTGTTGTTGATGATGTTGATGTTGCTGTTGATGTTGGTGTTGATGTTGATGCTGCTGATGATGAAGTGCCGCTGCCGCAGCAGCTGTTAAGACAACAGGGCTTGTAGGTGGTGAGCCACAACTTACAAGCTCGGTTCGACCTGAAGCTGGATTTACAGCTGCGACAATTGCACCAGGTTGACCGGTACCACATCCACCAACACCGTTGCGTATCTCCCACACCAGGTTCGTCAGCGAGCGCGGTCTGCTCAGCCGCCGCGATCTATATTTTGTGATTATATTCGAATTCTTGATTAGTGGGATATTTTGAGCTGGAAGAATGATCAGATAGTAGTCCGGTGTTGATAAGGGTCTTGGCATGATAAGGTTGAACAAGCACTCATCAGGCTGAGGTAGCGTTCATACCAAACAGGGTATTGAACTGTTTCAAAGATACCTATGGTGTCAATTGCATTCTGGCATCTTCAAAATCTTCTTTACTGTTTGGAGTGAACGCTCCCTAACATTGCTGGGGATCTATATAGCTTGCACCAGCTGTGTTGCCACTTGAGTGCTGTAGGGCTTGCAGTTTAGCTAAGAATGAAGGGAGAAATGCGTGAACTCAAAAATCATCTCAAGTTTCAACTCTATCCTATAAAAATGTTCCATTTAATGGAAAAATCAAAATTATTTGTGTGAAGAGGGATTCAATAATAAAGACACTTTTTTAAAATACTCAATTGCAAGTCTATCAGAATTAAGTTTCAAAGAATAGCAATAAAAATTGGGTTCCAACAGTCATCTCACAACGGGGACCAAACGATAATAACACAAATCATGCTCAAGCGGCAGAAAAATGAATGCAGCAAACGTGAAAGTAAAACTTTTTACGAGCATGAAAAAACTGTATACACTCAGTTTGACATGCATGCATTGAGAAACGTACTTTTCTTGGTGAGTACGAATATCGGATATAGACTCTTGTTGATAACCTTGCGGATCAGTTGCCTGTTCGCCCGTCCAATTTCCGAGTAATGCAGGCTGATGAAAAGATTCAAATGAATGACATTTCCAATATACCTTATACATTTTACACAATCTGATGCCATGAGTATGACGAATGGCATTGGATCAACTCTCACAACGGAAGCAAATTGTCCAGGCTGTGAGAAATCCCTGGAAACGTGGTGATTTCCAGGCGAATCTTATCTTCATGGAAAATCATCATTTTTATAAAATAAGCTCACTTTTAGCTAGACACACTCAGACTTTAACACGTTCGCTGCGGTGGGGCTTACCGGTGGGCCCCGCTGAACCTGGGGGAGGATAACCGATTTCACCCTCCGCAGCGAACGTGGTGAAAAGTTTGTACCCCCACAAGCTGAATAATAATTCAAGGCACAAAAATTATTCTTGAGAGTGTCAGATTTTCCAAGCTTCCCAGAATCTATATAACTTAACTCAAAATGAAAGAGAATCCTGGGTAAAATATATCCCAGTGAAATCAGTCACTAAACTCATCATTGATGCAGTCTTATTGTTTTACCAAATGGGAGGAACCTTCTCAGTACTCTTAATATAGATTCTAAACAAGTCAGGTTACTGAGAGTAATGATAATTAGATACAGTAATCATAACAGAGAATTTCTCACCTCTTTTCAGGCAGCTTGGCGCCAGCGCCCGAGTCTCCTGATGTCCTACCACCCGAATGGCTCGAATCAAGTGTACCATCAAGCTCCATTGCTTGCTGAAGATTTGTGAGACTTTTATAGCGTATGTTAAAAAGTGGCGAGCCTCCTTTGAATCCAGGAGGTGTCTCTTTGAGAGGTGAAGCACTTTTTTGCCTCATAAGTGGTCGTCCTCTCTGTGTGCTGCCACCATTTTTTACGTAAAGCTTTGCCAAAGGTGGTTTATCAGGACGCTGTATCAGAGCCTGATGTTGTGAGATCGGAGTGAGTTCCTTTGCCGCTGAACGACGAGTTCTTTTTTCAGCTTGATTCTTTTTCGTTGGTATGGTTTCAATTGGTGGTGGTTCCGGTCTGTCGTCTAGTAGGGGACCGAGTGTGACTGTCACTGGCGTTAAACTCGTGCCACCCTGCAGAGATTGTTGATTTTTTGTGAGTTATGATCATGCAAGGTTTAGAGGTGCAAAAATACAAATTTGATTCGAAAAGCGTGAGCTTATACTGGTGATTCGTGGTACATGATTAGTCTTCATTCAGCCTACGAATGAACTAGGGAATTTTACGAAAAGATTGACTGATGGTGAAGTTGAGAATGTGGGGAGAAAGTCATCATCAACTTTCGGCTAGTTTTGAAAACAATCAGGGCTTGGACCATGAGCATTTGGTTCAAATGGTAGTTTTTCTCTCAGTATTCTACCAACATGATAAGTTTTGAGAGTTGCGTAAGCCCTCGTCATACCTTCCAGAACTGACCGATTCTTATGACGGAGTGGTAGTTAAAGTTTGAAGTTTGACCCTGATGTTGATGTTTTCGAGGTGAATTATAAACTATAAAAATTCGCCAGAGACGCGAATTATTACGACTTCAAACTCTGTCGGAAGTCATTCAGCTCAGAAATGACCTAAATCTACTTCGCTTTGAGATCTTGCACTCTGCATTCGTCCGATCAAATTAACTTTCACGTCAAAATTTGTGATATCTTGACGTGCCTTCGTATATTTGACGCGTGAGAACAATCTTACGCAATAACAAGGAAGCTTCAAGTCATGAAATATTGGTCTTCAAAACATCCAAACCAAACAAGGCCAAGTCAGAGATCTCGGTATGGGTGATATTCTGCACGACGTGTACCATACCATGAAACTCTACCTTTTGCAAATCTTTCAGTTCCAATAACATTCACAGTAAAAGAGAAAGGATAAGAAACAAAACCACTTACCAGGCTATTATGTTGATTAGGCGTGAGTCCATTGGCTATACTGGCGCTTTCGTATGGCGATCTGACGCTTTTTGGTAGGGGCGCAAACCCCCTGACATAATCGTAGATCTGGTCTATTTCATCATATTCTTCTGTATAAGAGGCTTGTGGAACACGATTCTCGTCCCGGTAACCATGTGGTGCACTGTGCTGATGATGATAGTGATGATGATGATGCTGTTGACGATGATGTGCACCATTTGTGTTTGCGCTATCTGAACTGGCGCTGCGTCTCAGGAAACCACCACCTCTCGCTGCGCGACTTGGTTTATTCTCGCCTAGTCTACCGTCCAATACATGTGCTCTGTTGTAGAGGAAATGAGAAAAAAAATGTAGCATGTCACTTGGAATGAATCTAGAGCCCTAGTGTAGACGTCACTCAGCACGTAACTGAGCGATGATCAGTGAAGGTTAGGTCCGGAATCCGATCTGATGACAGCACAGTCGAGATACCTAACCTTCACTGACCACCACTCACTTGAATGTTGAAGGGGCGTAGTGCGAATACCCGAGGGCCAAGTTAATAAATTACATGACATGCCACTGTTTGTCAAAAATATTGATGAATTGTGTTCATGATAATTTTAAATTTACTGACTTGAGATGGGGTAACACAGGATTTAGACTTCTAGGAAGATGACTCAATTGGTTAACGATCCTGAAGCCACCCTCTTCTTGATTTCTAAATCCAAATTTGGATATTGAATTGGAAGAAATCTTCAAAGCGGATAAATGCTTTGGTCTAAGAAATCTTTTCACAAAATATTCCAGTACAATCGGGGGCTAGCTGAAGTGCCAAAGAGGCGGGATCAGAATGTACAGAACAGAGGATAGTATCTCTCAGAGACTCACCTGTCAGCGACATCAGCCACAAGTCTGGCCGCTCTCTCAACAAGCCTAGCAAACTCAGGCATCGCTCTCAACGCGTCATCATTCCTAGGCCTTACAAGCTTCAGTGGCGCCGCCAACGGCAAAGCCAGTGCAGCTCCTTCCCTTTGCAGAGGTAATGCAAACACGTGTTCTTCTTCAAAGCTACTCAACAACCTTAACTCTGGCAAAAATTGTGAAGCAGACTTGAGTCCTCTTGGTGGTTGACCATGAACCAATCTCACAGTAAGTGGCAACCTCTTACTCAATAATGCTCTAGCTGTATGAACTCCACTGATATTGTCTTCTCTTGCCAAGGCACTAAACCTAGCACGAGCTTCCATAGGCAGTAAAACATGTTCACCACTTCTACAATCTACACAACGTAGAAATCTACCTCTACCAGGTAGTTGAACTTCACCAAGAACTGCTATCGTATCACCAGGATTAAGATTTCGACTACCTTCTGGTACAACTACAAGCATATTCCCACCAGAACTGCTATTTGAACTGTTGGTACTTGAACTGTTGGTACTACTGTTGCTTAATGTAGTACCGGTATTATTGTGATGATGAAGATGATGGTGATGATTGGGTGAACTGTGATGAGTTGGACTGTGACATGAGGTATCATCGAGTTTGCATCCAAGGCCTCGAACTGGTTCACGAACTAAGGCACCTTCTTCTGGACAGCGCCTTGCTAGTTCAGCTACGGATTCGATACCACGAACTGCTCGACCTTCTTCGCTGAGGATCTCAAAGTAGCCAACGTAGGAGTCTGGAATTGCTATTCTCGGTCCCACGCCCACCACTCGTCGGCCCTCCTAATTTTGTAAAATGCA
The DNA here is from genome assembly GCA_029851415.1 of Eretmocerus hayati. NCBI lineage: Eukaryota > Metazoa > Arthropoda > Insecta > Hymenoptera > Aphelinidae > Eretmocerus > Eretmocerus hayati. Next base: position 148,283,828 of record CM056743.1, on the reverse strand, counting down.
TGGTTTGATCATGTGGGAAAGGACTACCGGATAAGATTTTTGTTAGAAATGAAGATTGGGGACCTTTTACTTCGACATGGAAGTTTATTATTCAGTTGCAGAAAATGTTAGATTCTGACGAATATGCATTGGTGCATGTATGTGAAAATTTTTGGTCGAAGCAAAATTTTTTCATTCAAAATGCAGGAGTGATTGGGAAGTTTAACTTTGGCTGTCATTTCATCGGGAAGGAATTTGTGTGTGAAAGCTATAAAATTTTCTTCCGAACACTTGTGCCCAATAATTAGATTTCTTTTCTGAATTAGAAGTGAGAAAAGGCGGGGATAAATTGATAGTGTTTTGTCCATAAGTAACTAGATCTTGAATCCCTTCATTTTAGTTTCTGTATTTGTTGGGAAAGTGTCGACGAAGCATGAGCAAATTCAACAAATTTCGGACGATTTCGACAAAATTCTTGAGTAAGAAAGAAACTGATGAAATATTCGTATTTGAAATACTATTGAAATTTTAAAAAAGACTCAAAAATTCTGGTTCAATTGGGGGTTAGAGGATTCTTATGGAAATACCTCAATTTTTGTGATTTTTAAGAAAACTTGTGATTCTCACCTTGATCTTGACGGCCTGGGCAACAATTTTGCGCCTCCTACCAGCCGATATAAGAAGCGCCGTCGATTGTAACGAGGGCGCGGGCAGCGTTGGGACTCCAAGGCCTCCGTACTGTCCTTTTGTAATTTTGATGACGGCGGGCAGTCTATTCTTTGCGACAAAATCGCGTAAATAGGTCGCCTCGTCGGCCCATCGGGCCGCGGCAACCACAATCTGCCCGTCCGTCGCAGCCATGTGGCGCTCAGGCCGCGGGCCGCCTACTCCGTAGCCTCGCCAGCGCCTCGAAACTGATTCTTCTTCTCCTGCTGCTGCTTTTCTGATATCCTTCTTCTTACTTTTAACCTCCTCCTCCTTCTCCTCTTTTATCTCGTGTAGCCTCAGTGCAGCTGCGATTATCCTACTTTTTATTGATGTTGGTTTTGATACTCTTTGGATTTTGAAGAAGGTTTGTCTTTTCTTGTTGAGATGAATGGATGTCTATTCTCCATCTGCAAGAGAAAAAAAACATGAGCTGGTTAGTAGGGTTATCCTTGAGAACTGAGACCGTATAATATTTCAGTAGATGAAGATGAGGGTGGTGTGGCAAGGAGTCTGCCAATGGATCAAACAAGATTTTAGGACGTAATTTGATGTGCTTATTCGTTTTCTTGGATTGTTGATGCCAGGAGGAACTCAGACATCAAATGTAAGACAGAGGGGGGGGGGGGGGGACGAAATATCGTTGCACAAAAATTTTGTCTTTTCACACGTTCGCTGCGACGCCGAAAATCCCAGTTCCTTTTTTGTGTGCGACGGGTACCACCGGTGGGAGCCATTTAATGGGATTTTGACCACCGTCGCACATAAAAGAGGACGAGCGGGTCCCACGGGTGGGACCCGTCGTCGCAGCGAACGTGTTAACTCAAATCATGGGATCAAAATCGATGCTTCCTTTGAAGATCATCGATACTAGGTTAGTTTGATATATCCAGATTTTATTGAAACTGTGGACCGTGTGTGATTGGACAGTCTTGCTCCGAGTTCGGCTTTCCATGTAAAAGTGAGGGATTAATTCTTCATCTCTCATAAGTCATACTTGGGAATTACGAAGCATACTCCATACATAAGGCTAGGAGTCGACATCTTCCTCAGAGATTCAACGCATCTTTGGTGTATTAAATAATCTAATCAAAGATATTTTGTCGCCTATCGCATGGTAATATATCACTCAAATCAACTGCCTTTGTATAGATCCTTATATTCTAACCATCTAAATGTTGTAACCTGTGACACGCGCATCTAGTCCAACTACATTAACTATCTCAAATAGTGACACTCATAATATCGGTCATACTTATCATCTCATCACTCTATTAGTTAGAAAATGCAGCGACCAAGTAAATCGCTGTTAGCAAAAGTACCTACCTCATCATAACATTCATAACGGTTTTCGGTCATAGTTATATATGACACTACACTCGCGCTCTTCATCGAGGATGAGCTGATTACCCATTGCCAATCCGTGAGTTTATCATCGACTGATGCTTTGCACAGTTTTATTTCTGCCAATATAAGCTCTTTTCTGATGATTAAACGTATGGGATCGGATCAGATCGGATGTCGTGACGTGCGCGTGACGCGGGGCTAATTAGCGCATCTCGAAAGTCTCGGGCATAATGTTATTCTAGATGCATCCTATGTTGGTGTTTCTGTATTGCATAGGTGCGTGTCTGGAGACTTAAAGAGTTGAGATTGGAGGATCGGAGAGATGAGCCACCTGTGGCGGAGTAGCGGATGATACCACCCGGTCGAGTGACGAGTCAATCTAGCTGGTGAGCGAAAGCCGTTATATCGAACGCCATCTTGAAAGGAGTTTGGATTGATAGGAGTATTATGCTGCGGTGCATGGAAAAAGGGTGCAGATTTGAATTCTGATATGATCTAGCTTGTGGAGAATTAAAGGATCTTCTGGTTTGATAGTTGGACAAGTTTGTGCGTCACTAAATAAAAATATAGCATGGATCATTTTTTGGTCAATCGGATTTTTTTTTGTATTGCCTCAAAGATTCTACCAAAATCCGGTTGACTATATAATATCTCTCGATTCATGAAAATTTTGTATTCTCAGTTTGATTTTAGTTCTGAAGAATACATCATATTTCCGGGATATGGAAAATTGGAAGTTTTAACGAATCAGGTCTTGGTTACATATTCGTCGGAAAAGTTTTTTTTCACGAAAAATTTTGATTAATTGGTTTATGAAGTATTAATTTGTCCGCAAGCACAATTAACTGACTGAGAAAAACAGATTCTGCAAGTATTTTTCATCCAAACACACGTACAAATGCGAAATTGTAATAGATTTTGTATCATCGAGATAAAAGGAAAACATTGAGGAATTTGATTTAGAGGTTAGGTTGATGAAAAACAATGAAATATGAATTTATACATTAACTTGATACTAGAAGCAATAATTGACTGAAATTTTTTTATCCTACTCGAATTTAGACCTAATTTACCACTTTCACTACTAAAGATTCCATTTGAACTTGATCCACAAACTAAAAGTAAAAGCAGACATTCACTTCTCTCTCTTATCGCAGTTCAAACATCCGATCCTCTCATTTTCTACATTTCCTCTCTGATGCGACTCACAAAAATCCAGACTCAAAGCTCAAAGCTCATATAACACACATCCGTACACCGATCAAAGTCCACAAACGAATTACGTTCAGGATAAAATTTTCTTCAAATATTTCAGCTATACCTGCTATATACTTCCCATTTATTTTAAGCTTTGAAGGACGAAGTAAACTCGTGTCTAATGCTTCAGAGAGTGAGCTTACACATTATACATACGTATTCGTCTTTTGCAAGCTCAAAGCTCATTTCGATTAGCTTGGGTAGTAGTAGTAGTAGTAGTAGTAGTAGTAGTAGTAGTAGTGGCTCTGGTAGGATTAATTAGCTTTTACTTCTCTTACTCTGTGTGTTTGTAACGAGTAACTCAGTGAAAACCCTTTATGCTCGTATTGTAATGTCCAAGCTCCGAGTGCAAATAATGGATCTGTCTGATGTTAATACTAGTGTGTGTGTGTGTGTGTGTGTCTCTGCGTCTCATTAGCGATCGGATACTGCGCCTTTTATTTGAGAAAAAAGAACACTATGACAAGATTTTATACACACACACACACACACACACACACACACACACACACACACACACACATGTATATATAGAGGAAGGTTACAGGTTTATTCGATGTAAAAGCGGAAGTGGATGGATTTGCACACGTGATCCATTCTGAAATGTTCAGTTCATTTTCTCGTCGATCGATTTAAGGGATGCGAGCACGTGTAAGCTTCATAGGAGGTATAATACTATATATATATATATATCGATTCCGCATCAGTACCGCAATTTTGCATCATCACGCGAGAAATTTTCTATCACCAGTATATAGATATACTCACATTTATACAGAGTGTCCGGAAGCGTCAATTTCAAGAAAAAATTGAGCTGATACCTATTCGTGGCAATATACGCACGCTTTCGATCGTACCTTTTTTTTGCCCTTTTTGGCTTTCGATAGTACCTAGCCTCGTATAAACCTATACGGTAGTTGACTGAATTGCCTCTATGTACATCGAGTGGCGCGTGCAAAGTGCTCCCTGTACACGTGTGTATAGGCGGATGCGTTTGTACCGTATAGCGATCGAGTTGTGGCCACCTCTCATAGTTTGATCGCTCGAAGCATCGTTTTTCCGGACTTTATAATAGTTTGCCCTGATGCATAGAGAATAGAAGCAAAGCAAGCCGAGTGGGAAATTGCACAATTCCCGTTTTGATGTGGTATATGTATACTTATAGCGCCTGAGCGTTGTGTCCGACGAGGGATATAGGGAGATTGACTTTTACGATGTATAGGGTTGGGTACAAAAATTGGCGTCTCTAAGGTATGAAATGATATCTTTATGGATTTTGGAGATTCTTCTCTTGGGTATGGACATCCTTGACAGTTTTGCACAAAATTGAGGATGAATCTGTAATTATTATTGGATGACTTCGGTTTATGCTATTTGAGAACAGCTTTAGTGAATTTTTGAAGCACTAGTAACGCATGAAGGAGTTCGGCAAAGGCGCTTGATCAAACTGTTGTCTATTGACATACTGATTAATACGAAGATTTGGATAGACAAATATTTAGGAGAGTGAATTTGGAATTTAAAAATTGCAAGAAATTGCAGCCGAAGATTGAGACGAAAATAGCCAAAAGTTCAAATATTTTCCGCTTACTTGATAACACTGTACAACAAGAATTTGGTTTCAAGATGTCACACTGACAAAACCATAGTTTATTGACGTATTTTTCTGCGCTGAAACCGAACCCGAGACTAGTATTGGGCCATCAGGAATGTCATGAAAAAGTCACTTTTCCAAAGGTTATTTCGATGTCAACGGAAATCTTGAAGGAATAGCTCAAAATGAAATACGGAAATCGTGTTCAGACGTTCATTTTGCGTCAAAAAAGCATAACGGAATATTCCCCCTTCCCCCTCCCCCCTCCTCCTACCAAGCAAACATTTCTTCCTCGTGAATTTTTAACAACAAGGATCATTGCAAAAACGGGTATTTTTGGCCCTTAAGGCGATGCGGTCACCGTGCAACCCGGAAGTTATATTTCATTTAGATGTAACTCAAAATTTTGATGATATGAAATTTGATACAAATTGTCCATTACTCATCATCATCTGAATTGTGGTGCACAACTCATTATTTGTCACCAACCCCACGACTATTGGTGATGAACGAGAATGACATGCCCGCGGATACTTTCTAACCTACAAATTGGCACATTTTTGTTCACAAAAATCTCAAAATCTTTTCTAATTTCGGCTAAACGAAAAGTTATCCAGGCCAAGTTAGATGATTAAAAAACCTGGATAACTCGCCGTTTAGCCCCAATTGGAAAAGATTTTAAGATTCTTGTGAACAAAAATCAGCGATGCACGGTGGCCGCATCGCCTTAAAACAGCTAAACTCCAACATTTTATGACTCCTGAACATGTTTTGAGCTATTTTCTCAGAATTTTCATCGTACGTCGAACAGCCCTCTGTCAAATGCTTTCTTTTACGATTATAGAATAAGTAAAGGTTAAAAAGAATTTTTAAAAAACGCTGTTCTTCACTGATCCAAACGGCGTGGTGAAGCTTGGCGTAGTGTATTATAGAGATAGAATTTGAGAGACCGATAAAAAAAAATCGCGCAGAAAGGGATTGCACGGTACACGAGAAACTATGCGTATACTGGGCAGCCTATATAAGCCCTATGGGTGTCTCATATAAGAATGTGGCGCCAATCTGTGGCGAGTCACACACTCATCATTACGTGCAGCAGATAATACTGTAGTCAAGGACAACCTCCCCCCCCCCCGCCCCCACCGCGTACGACCGCTAACGCTCAATTGTCTATACTCAATTGATTGAAGTCGTCAATCATGGGGTCCCTAAGCGAACGAGAAACAGGAAGCCAAAATCTTGTTTCAGAAATGGGGAAAAAATACCATGATCAGAACTATGGCCAAGGCGAAGTGGAATAAAAGCGTTTAAAAATCGTGACGTTTTGGCGCGATATGGTGTTCGGAATTGGTTTCAGCGCCAAACAATACGCGTGCATGGGAATCATTTTCTTGGTCGATGTGATAAAGATACATACCCTAAAATCACGTTGTACAGTGCAGGGTCAGATACAGGAATTCAATTTCGGGGGGGGGGGGGTCGGTCCCATCAGTCGGTCATCGAGTTTGGGAGGAGTTGTCCTATACTGTCCATATTGAATTTTTGACTTTAGGGGGGGGGGCTGATAGCTCCTCCGCCCCTCCTCTGGATCCACCAGTGGTACCGTGCAATCATCGGAGTGTTTAAGGCCAGTCCGTAGTGCTTACACTTGCTCACTACTCCATAGATGGTGCCACGGTGATTTGCATAGCGTCATTCTAACAATATTTAATTTCTAAATAGTTGCAAACACTTTTTGGACCAAATCATTGAGTCAGCGCGCTTCCCAATAAAATTTCCAATCATTTGAGCTTGGTCGCGTCTCAAAACTCGTGGTATATTTTGCGAGATTTGAAAAATGGCAAAGTGCATGACAGCGTGGTTCCTACGATGCGGCAGCGACAGCTCAAGATTGCGGTCTTCCAAATCCTGCAAAATATACCACGAATTTTGAGACGCAACAAAGCTCAAATGATTGGAAATTTTATTGGGAAGCGCGTTGACTCAATGATTTTATCCGAAAAGTGTTTGCAATTATTTAAAAATTAGATATTGTTTAAAAACCTGCATGCACTCCGGTGCGTGTCTGGTTGCAGTATTGCGGGGACTACGGACTGGCCTTAACGCGTCGGGAGACTCTAAAATTCGATCAAGTGTACTCCAACACGTGCGGAAGGGTCATAAACAATTAGTTAAAAAATAAGGCTTTGGGCCAGAGATATCACTTCCTGATATTGGATATTCTTGATAAGGGTTAGAAAAATTGATTCCCATCGCCAGAGAAGGCATTTTTTTTCTTTTTTGTTGCTAATTTTCACCAGTGAAAATCGTAAAAATCGTGTTTTCTCAATTTAAAAAGGCGTGTAAGTCGAAAAGGATCGATTTTAGCAAAAAATGACAGGAGTAACTTTCGATTGAGAATCACCCAAATACCTAAAATGCATAGTTTCCATATCGGAAAATCAATTTTCATCATTTGTCTAAGAAATTTCAGTTTAAACAAATTATGACCACTTCTCGGCTTGGCAACATGGGTTTCCATAATCAAGACAGTCTTCTGAAGGGGATTCCGAAGAAAAACCTCGTGGGAATAATTTTCCCAACGATGGTGCCAACTCGGCCCCGACTAATTTGACTGAATACTAAAACTCTTAGGCATAAAACGTAAGAGAGATCACAGAGCTTGTAGAGTGAAAGTAAATATGAATTGATATCAATTCTCTCTCTGTGGCTCATGATGAATGGAGATCCAAATGTCAAGACACGTTTCCATCGATCTTCATTCCCAATAAGATACGACATGAATAGCATTGACTATAAATCCTGTTCAAAAGTGTATACGTTCCACGCAACTCTTGCATGTCATCCCAACGGTGTACGATCCCAATGCATAGTATTTGAAAATATACCATCAATGCATGCCATTGCACATCAACTTCGATAACCTCGTCTTGAATCCAAAGTATCAATAGAGTCGCTTTTGAAGTACCAGTCCGTCAAAAATTCAAGCTCTCATAATTTACACTCCCCATCGTCATCCACATCGACACGTCCATAATCTACTATCAAACCGACCCAAGACATATAACTATGTACAATATACAGAAAGATATCAATAGACCTCTCGCGTGAAATTCGTTGCATAAGCCCGGAAGGGGATTACCTCTCCAACGACGTCGTCTTTTCGTTGTCGATGTTCACGGATTATCTATCCATCAGTCATCGGCCCACCCATGCATCTGAACTATAACAAAAAAAAACCACCACCATTTATCTAGCTGATACAGCGAGCTTTCCCATGTACATCATAACGCTCCAGCAAATAAAATCAATCGATCAGAGTCTGTGAGTGATATAAAATCAATGAAAAACTAGCTAAACTAATAATTCAGTAATTTTTTTCTACACTACAAACTCTTACTGATAATAATGATAATAAATAAGGGCTAATGGGACACGTCGCTCTGAGCGTCGCAAAAATGTTGCTTCTATATAGACAAATACAAACACATGTATTGGTATAGCCTGTTGGTAATGAATTCAATTTGAGCTTTAGAGAGAGAGCTGGGCGAGAGTTTAGTTTGAAGCGTAATTATATCGAAAAGCCGCCCGGGGTGTTCCGCGTCGTTTTAGGAGCTATAATAATAGTATAGAGGAACGTGACCGAGTACGTGAGTGTAATATGGTTGAGATATAAGGCTTTATACGTATCAGAGGAGACGAATGAGAGTCGCTCGCGGCGAGTGCAAATAGACGATTAGACATAGGCACGTAGTAGTAGTAGCAACCCTCGGCGCTGATAATTCACATATTATATGTATGGCGAGAATTATGCGAATTTATAGAAGAGGTTGGGGGGAGATTATTCAGGGTGCAATGTGCGCGCGTGCTTTACTCAGATTCTATGGTTTTAAGGATATGTGTGTGTGTATGTGGGGGGGGGGGGGAGAGTCTCAGGTATGTTGGATGCTTCAGAATTATGCGGATTTATGAGTAGAGAAATGGTGATTTGGAATTTATGAATATGGGACAATTGAATTTTGCGATTTTCAATGATTCATCCATCATTTGCAATTATTTGTTTCTCGAAAATCTACGAAGAACCTGGATCTGTGCACTGTTATTCTGAACCCAATAAGTATGACCATAGGACAAATTTCGACACCAAGGGATGAAATTAAGTAGCAATTACAAGACTAGGGATATAAAACTTGCATCGAATTTCACTTCTCGTCTTTGTGATTTAAGATAAAATTTGAGGAATTATAAAGATAACAATGGATCATTTCAAAATACTATCCGTTCAATTCCCTGAGAAAATAATTGACTTGTAGACTGTTGAATTTTGTCCACGCAGTATTCGAAAAATTTCCATTTGTAAGGGACTATTCCGATTAACATTTTGTGAATAAACAATGTAATTTACTGTAGGATACAATACAGTTGTTACGAATTTTATTTTCAATTTACATTGACCAACGCAATCTGACATGTGATTTTATATCACACAGATTATTAAATTTTCTAAAAATCTTAAAATTTGCCAACTGCCAATTGCATTGGCTATCTCCCTTCCTTTATTATCAGGATGCGCCTAATAAATCACCGCGCCCAAGAGGACTGTAAAATCGATTCTGCCAATACATAATAATTAGGTTTCAGCTTCATGTACGCTCGACTGACTCTCAGTATTTTTCTTCACGGCTTAATAAATTGTCTCGAGCAATAATAAATCACATTTTTGGATCGATTTATACAGTTGCCCCTCTTCACACGTAATTACATCTCGGCAAGGCTGGTTAGTGCGCGTTGAACGAGTGAACCCGCGATACACTCGTAATAAGCTTCGTCGCTTCACTGAGTTTGGATAAAAAAAGTTGGGCCACGGTAAAAATCTATAAGATTTCGTTCAGACAATTATACAACATCAACAGCATTCGATGTCTGTCGATAAAAGTGATCGGTGTGACCCAAGGTATCGTGACAGGTACACCTTATTCAGAAAGTCTAACTATATTTACGCTCTGTAACACATGAATTATCGATACATATCGTCTAGGCCAATAATTTCATCTCGTTACCAATTTTTATCTATTACCCCACACATATGAGCATTACTTCTGTAAGCACTTGCAAAATTTTTTTGAAAGTGTGAGTTGGGCTGTATACTAGATGAAATTTCTAATTTTCGGCTTACAGTGCGGATGGGCCATTGGCGGCTGCAGCTCAATGCAAAATCCTTGCGTTTCTCTGTGACACAGGAGCGAGATCTTGAATTTTTCCAACAGCGCTTTTGCGACACACCAGCGTTTTTCTTGTGACACCGTGTCATAGAAAAACGCAAGATTCGATGCCAATATGGACAGGCCCTTATTGATTCATAGTAAAATCACATGCGACGGTCGAAATTGTACGTCCTTCTGCCTTGCTCACTATTCTGCATCTACATTTTGGTCTTGGCACATTATGAGATTGGTTTTTAGAGTATGAATAGATTAGGCGCGTATGCGTGACAGAAAAAAACTTGTATGAAACATCCCGGAGTAGAAAATGCTGAATTTCAAATCTACTACCTATGATGTTGTTCAATTTTATAGAACAGCTTGAGGCAAGCGAATATGTTTAAAAAAAAAAAATCATAACGGATACAAAAGAGGCACGAAGAAGATGAAAAATGGAACAGTTCATAATACAAATCGAGCGAGCATCAGTAATGGCCATTAGAAAATTCTTTCGACTGAATTTCCTGGACATTAAAAGCGAGAGAAAATCCAATACTACCAAGTAGTGGTTAAAAAAAAATTCGACGAAATATGTGCGATAGTTACAAATTATCGTGTATAACTCTCGACAAAATACTAATCTCTAATTATTATTACCATAGACGATTAATGCATGTTTTCCGCAAAGTCTGTGGGTAACACAACGTGGGATTAGATAGTAATCAAAATTTCACGCTCATTAATTAATGAACTAGAAATTGAAAGTGAATTTCTCACACGGATACAAATCTCTCCACTTATTCAAATCGAACCGAATTGAGTTGAATTTTAAAGCAATACGAGACATGTATCCAGGCGCTAAGTAGATTTTGATTCGACCTAACAGCAATCGATATCATTATATCCGTAAGATTTCCTACTCGATCCAAGTTACCTCTGATTCGATGAGAAATTACTTTCATAATCGAAATCGACTAATTCCATTGCGTAACTATCAGTATTAAGTAAGTACAGAGCGCCAACCATAAAGTTGTATCGTATGGCTGATGAATAATACGATATTCATGGTTCATTAGAATTGGCAAAATTATGAGTCGGATAATTCAGGCGTCTATGATAAAGAGAGGTAAAGTAATAGAATTCGGTCATTCTTTATCTCGAATTAACAAAGTTCAACTCAATCGCATACCTATACGGTCGCATTTGGTTGACTGTTATAGATAGGTATAATACGTGCCAATTGCAAAAGTGCATGCACCGAGGCAAGTCTCTCCATGCACCAGATTACACGCTACTCAATCGACTTGGGTAACGAATCACAATCACTCGGTCTCTTTCTTTCTTTCTTTCGGTTCTTTCTTTCACTCTCTATATATACTATAAACTTGGTCTCTCGATTCTTCTCAATCTTGAATCTTGGGTCCGAGCGCGCGTGGCACCGCAATAAATCGTAAGTTCAACTATACATATAGTTCAGACTGCTACTGCGACCCGTAGGTGCTATTTTTTAGGTTTTCTTTTTATCTATATCAGTCTTGATACTTTAGCAAATTGATCCAACCAGAAAATCAATGGAATATTGAATGTAATTTCATTGGATTTTTGACAATTTCTGATTCGAGTCTATTGATAATAAGTGGATTTCTTTTCAAAAATCTCTAAAAATCTAAAATTTTGTGTCACTCAGCAAGAGTTAATCGGGTCATAATTCTGCTATAGTGCAGGCACAATGCTGTAAAGATGGGCTGATAGCTACACGACTGAAAATGAGAATATGCAGCGAAATTCAAATAATTTCTTTCTCGTTTTGAAAATCATTTATAGTATATTTCCGTATTGAGCGTGGTAGCCCATTTTGAGCTCTAAGACAGACATGTCCTCCGGTGCCCAAAATGGGCTGGCAAGAGAAGTGCGGATATATTTTACATTTCGAGAACCCTAAAACCGCATGCAAACGCGGCATTTTTAGGTTAGAGTAATAAAATAGTACATTTGGATGCAAGGGCGGAACGAATGATGGGTTCCCGACCTGAGCCGTAGGCGAAGGTCAGAATCAACACGAGGATGCCAAAAATACGTTTTACACCCGTGTATCGAACTGCGTTTTCCGACACGCTGTGTGGATTTAGCATATGCCGTTTTCCGCGTCGAGTCGTATAAATACAATTTTCCGTACAGCGTGTCGAAATAGTACATTTCGATCGACTGTGCGTAAAGCGCTGCTTTACGCACGGTAGTTTTCGTTCACTTTACGCCCAGTCGATCGAAAAACGTATTTCGATACTCGGGCGTGAAGTTTTGTTTCATCATTCTAACCTAAAAATGCCGCATTCAAATGCGGTTTTAGGGTTCTCATGATGAAAAATCATTATTGCTCTGTGCTCGCAGGCCCGTTTCGGGCGCGGAGGACTTATAAACTGTCCTAGCGCCCGAACTGGGCGAACGCGCCCAGGGCAATAATGTACTATTGCTTTACTCGTGATTATTTCGACCCTCGCCAGGGCTCGGGCCGAAAACAATCACTCGAAAAGCAAAACGAAACTTCCCACCCTCGAATCGAAAAATACTATTTCGATACAAAGGCGGGAGTGTTGGTTTCCGAGCCTTGGCGAGGGTCGGAATCATCGCTCGGAAGTGAAAACCGACCGACCCAAGTGTCGAATACTATTTTTTCATCGTCGGCGTGGGAAAGAAAATAAAAAAAACGGCTCTTTCCCGCACAGACAATGAAAAAAAGTTTTTCCACCGTTGTATCGAAACGTACCATTTTATAAGTATTTTAAGAACATGATCAATTTTTCTGCTCTCGATTTAATAATTATAGTTAATATCGTCTAATTTTTTCCGGTTTGCAGTAAGATCTGACAAAATTGATAGAGTGTAATCTTGATGTGAATTTTTGACTTTCGGCCAAGGTCAGATTACTCTCACATATACCTCTTTACCCCAACTATGGCTGATTTCAGTAGATTACTGTGAATATTGAGTATTCAACATTTCAAATGAGCTCAAATACATTGGCAAAAAAAGTTACAGAATCGATATATGAGCCGAGCAAACGTGTCTATAGGTGCATGCATTTGCGTTTACGATCAGCTAAATGCGATAATTCAACTGTGCACATACATCGATTGCGTCTCTAGTGACCCATACCAACAATCGTGTCGAAACGTTACTAAATACACGTACGTGCGCATGTTGGTACAAGCGTAATTAGCTAAATCTCATTGCAATACAGATGGGTACTGAAAACTGCTAGATTTTTGCGTGTCACCTCCTTTCAAACGTGCCGTTTCCCAACTTTTGTGCTTCCGTGTTTCATCAACAGTACAAAGAAACCACCATCTCACCGTGAGAACAGCCAAAAATTTAACGACGTTTTCAGGCACAGTGCAATAATCGTCATGGCGTTAGCGTCAACGCCTCAAATCCTAACCCTGTATTCAGCAAAGGAAGAAAGCGGAAAATCGAGGGTAGCAATTAGATTGCCACAAAACGCGACCGGTAAATGCTATAATACAAAATTTTCAAGTACTTGTCACGAGAGAGCATTTTTCTCCAACACATCGTCTTTAAAATAGATAAAAAATCCCATAACCCAAATAATCTCCTGCTTTGCTAATCCGATTGCAGCACCAGCGTGGGTGTTCAACAATCTAATTACACGAGACGACGACGACGACGACGACGACTACGAAAAGGCAATTACATTACTCACACACGTACACACTGATTTTTCTTCTTCTTTTATATCTATTCTACGCAAATCTCAACCATCCATAACCTAAGACTCTATCTGTGCTCAGGAATTAATCTCAAGTCGAAAGTCGTTGTAAAAATTTTAAGGGTAGTTTTTCGAGAGGTGTTGGTTGTGGAAAGAGGTTTCACCAATTTCAAAGTTTGCTAAAGTAGATATAGAGACACAGTATATGGAAATGTAACCGCAGTAGCTATAGAGGAGGCTCGGGTTTGTCGCGGATTCTGTGAACGCAGGGTAGAGTTTTCGAGACTCTGACGGAATGGCAAATGAGATTACGCTTTCTTCCGAGTGAAGGAAGGTGAGGGAGAGGGAAACCGGAAACCTTGCTCTTCCAACTCATTTTATCATGGTGAATCCCGGATATTCCCCTCTGTCGCGCATTTACAATTCGATTCTACATCTGCCGGTCTATCTATATGTCTCTATGTGTGTGAGGTTGGTTTTCGTCGTCGTCAGCTCGCGTAAACGAACGTTTATGCATGGAAACTCGACGAATTCAAATTCAACGTCAATATGCACCCAACCCCTTTCTATACTATATATCACCTGAATCAAGCTCGTTCTCTCGTGATGCCAATTTTACCCAGTTTGGTTTGTTCAAACTTGATGTTAGCTCATCGGAGTTTCGAATGAAAAGCGTCAGTTTTTGTGTGGATGCATTTTTGGTTTGAATCTCATGATGATTCACGGTTGTTTGAGCAGTTTTAATTTCAACGGTATTCCATTACTGAGGGATCATTTCAAAATCAAACGAATAAATCTGTTCGACAGGCGTATGAACATTTTTTTCTGATATTCAAGCACGCATGACGGAAGGATTCATTAATTTTAGCCCTCGTTCATACGTCGAAAACATGCAAACAACGAAAAACGAGTAACGATGATTTCGATGTGATGAAAAAATATTGCATAAAAAATTCTACAGGTGTATACAAAATCTTGCCAGACATAGCTGGAAAAAAATCAATCAGCTGATCAATCAGGTAATTAATGAAATTCCCTTATTTCTTTCCTCGCTGCATCATCTTGGCTCTTCTATACATCTTCAGCCATGATTCGCAACGGGTATTCACCGACAGCATATAGCACGAGCCTGATGCATAACCGTGAAGAAACTCTTCCTTTCTTTTCTTACAAGTAATATAGTCTGTGCGGTCATTTTTTGTTTGAGAAAAAAAATTACACAATAGCCGTGACTTGCAAAGGACAAAAGGGCCAAAGAAAGAAAAGAAAAAAAAAGTTGTGGTGCGTGTGGTGTACAAAGTCCGCAGGAGTGGGTGGCTTGTAAACGAAAGGAAGATGAAAATTGAGAAAGAGAATTTTTTGATGATGATTGGCGGTGGTTGGTGCGAGAAAAGAATAAAAGTGATGGCTATTAAATGTCAGACTCGCAGAATCATCTAGACGGGTGAAGGTCACGAGAAAAAAAGAGTGCGAGACAGCCCTTTTGAAGTGCATATGAGATTTTGTACAGTGTTGGTGGTGATTGGATATCAAGTTTTTTAAAGTTTGCAGGAGAGAAGGTGAAAGTCCATGAAGTGTGCCATGAATCAATCTTGGTCTTCGTTAGAATATTTTTTGCGAGATCAATGGTGTGAGATACATGTGTGAAATACAGATGAGATGCACCCCTGAAGGTTGGCTCAATAGGCATCGTTTAAAGCAGGAGATGTGTGAAATATTGTGAATAATGCACATTTTTCTATTACTGTTGTCTATTTTGAATCTTTAACGAGATTTGACGGGTAAATTTTGGCTCTAGATGATAGATAGAGGCATGATTCAATAACGAGTTTATACCGTTTTGTATTGTTATGCTGAAGCACTGAATTGGCCCGGTCTGTGTGCGATTACTTTTTAATGACCCCAGCGAAATTAGCATAGAAGAATTCGAGCTAACGGTCCGCCCGACTATGTTGAGTTGATCGACCTACTACCTTGAAGTTGACTCATAAAATTCGGCTAAAGAATGCGAGTGAGACACACCCATATGTATTCGTGAATCACGGCTGCCTTTGTGATTTGAAACTTTTGATCGCTTCTATCAAACAAATTCAGTAAGTAAGTAGCTTGAAATTTAACCCACTTTGTAATTTTCAATTTCATTGTGAATGTATGATGGAAACTTTTGGCCTGTATTTGAAGTGGTAACTTTCATTCCAAATGGCAAAAATGAAGAATTCATAGAGTCATGTTTATGATGGATGCAAAAAAAACCAATAAAACCCTAGTCAATACCCGTATTGACTACTTCTACCGATTTCATCTCCTGATTGTCATCAATATCAATACATATCAAAATGTACGTCTGGAGTGGGCAAATTCTTATGGGATTCTCTTTGGTCTCATGACTTTTTCACGATAGAAACTTAGCGAATTCCGATCCAATATTGAGTAGAAAAAAAATCGTGTCTGATAAAACCGTCACTCCATACTCAACCCATTCCATTGTGATAATTGAACGCCCAGCTAAAGTTTATCCGTCCGTATTCCGCGTATCAGGTTGCCTACGTGGAAGGGGTGAGTGTGCCGTATTGGGGTAGTCAATGGGTCGATGGATGGATGATGGTCGATGAACGGATCGAAGAATGGATGGTGGGTGGGTGAATGGAGCGGTGGATGGCGGGTGGATGGATGGATGGATGGATGGGTGATGGGTCATGAGTCCATCCATGCTTCCATCCATCATGCATCTATCATCCTTCCAATTACCCATCCACCCTTCATCCCTCTTCTCCACTCATCCAACCATCAACCATCCATCCATCTGTCTATTTACCCATCCATCCACCCATCACCCATTCATCCATCTATCCATCTACCCATCCATCCACCCATCACCCATTCATCCATCTATCCATCTATCCATCTATTCATCTACCCATCCACCCGCCCATCCACCCATCATCCATCTATCCATCTATTCATCTACCCATCTACCCATCCATCCGCCCATCCACCCATCATCCATCCATCCATCCGTCTATTTACCCATCCATCCACCCATCACCCATTCATCCATCTATCCATCTATCCATCTATTCATCTACCCATCCATCCGCCCATCCACCCATCATCCATCCATCCATCCATCACGGGATATAATCGCTTGGTTGAAATGTTGGTTGAAAATTCAACCAATTTATTACAGTGTAGGTGGTGAGATGGTTGTGTAGATGAATGGTCTGGTTCAGTCTGGAACCGTCTGAAACGGTTTGGAATAGTCTTAGGTAGTCTGGTATGGTCTTGGACGGTCTGGTTCGATCAGGGACAGGCTCCGGGGTGGTTCAAAACGGTTTAGAACAGTCTGAAACGTGTTAGTGCGGTGTGGAACGATTTGTAATGGTGTGGGGCGATTCGATACGGTCTAGAACGGTTTGGTATGGACGGGTTCCAGTTTGTTCTAGGCTGATCATGAGTTGGGATGGACTGGCTGAAATGTAATACGTGGCCGTGTTAGTTATGGATGGGAGCGCGTGAGATTCGGTAGGTGGGTTAGTCTGATTGTCCGGTGGGTAGGTGAACAAGTTAATGAGTGAGTGGCTAGACCGGCTAGTAGATGGTTGCTGGACTCTCAGCTGAAAAATTTCTTATACACAACAAGAATGAATCCATATTCACAACGATCCCAAATCATTTTATCCATGTATTAGTAAATGTAAGACTACAACAGAGTCGCTCTACAATAACGACTTCAAAGCTGCGCCCAATATCTTCGTCGTCCATTTAAAATACCAAGATTCCAATCCATTTGACGATCGACTATAGACGACGAGGCTCTCTTTGAATGCCGCATGCTTTCATAGAACTATACAGAATCTCTAAGCCTCTTGTACAGACAGTCACCATGCCGCGTATTGAACCTTACCACGTGATAAATCTCAATCGCAATCCCACATAGTCTAGCGAGAGTGTAAGTGAGAGACGTATAGCTAGATTTGGCCATTGTCTCCATTGGAATTGCGCAATATCGCGTGTGCCATTATCGATTCTCTATCTGTGCATGAGCACGCGACACACGCCGTTTGGCTCATAAAACCCTCTACTATTCTATACTATATCTATGTATATCTATATGATACCCACGAAGCACGCGACTAACTCTGATTGCAAAACTGGTGTATATATGTATGTATATGTATATGGGGGTACCTCTATCAATGCTGGAAGCCAAAAAATTCTAGTCTCGTTATCCGACTGGCTCATCGACACGTATGGTAGTGTGGCAGTCGTTTTAATACTGGACAACAACATAATTTTCTCAGATTAAACGAGACTGAACAAGATAGCCTATACTTTACAATGGGTCTATAGAGGTTACGCAAAATTCGATAAAAGATGGTAATTCAAGAGTTAGGAAATTGAGTTTTTTAGTGTTTTTGGTATGGGTGTTTTACTATCGAAAAATGCACGTTGTTATATTTTGTCCGAGAGGTTATTTATGTGTGACATGGGATGAGTATATGTAAATATTATTATACATGAGATAAATTCTTATTCAGGACCTCGTGGGTAAATATTCGGTAGCCCAGCCTGATCGACACGTGTAATTTAATACGGGTAAATGTGGGTGCGGAGTGAAAGTGAATATGTTATATGTTGTGAGGTGTGACAACGTAATCAGACGATCGATGATCAAGATAATTGATGAATATTCTCCGAGTTGCATCTAGTTACGTTGTGAGACTGAGATAATCAGGTATCAGATAGGTGTGATGAGGCTGCATGGGTTAACGAGGTTAAATTTGCAAGTGTATTAGGGTGACTAATTGATTAGTTTAGCGCGTGACAAGAAGCTGCATTAGCTTAGTGCTAAGTATGTGGAACGACGTGTGTGTGTGTGTGTGTGTGTGTGTGCTTGTAAAAAAATGACGAGAAGAATATTGAACTGATGATCATCTGCTCATCTCATAATCTGCTTGTGCAACTCTGAGTTTGTACTTGAGAGCATGTGGGATGAGTGTTGTGTGTGTAAAGACGGATCGTCATTCATCATTTTAGAAGAGCTATTGTGTGCTGGCAATGCTAGACCATCTTATGATAGCTGTAAGTAAAAAAAGTTTCGATTTGTGGCCAAGCATGCGTCGCCTCAGTAATTTACATCAATTGTCGGGTTTGTTCTGATATTCTATTTTTCCTCACCGATAAATGTTATTGTAACCGGTTGATAGCTCCTGATATATTGGAATTTATGTTCGAATTAGCGCTAATCTGTAATTCACGTATAAAATGTCCATTCAGTATAATAAATACTCACAAATGCGTAAAATTGTTGCTGGAATTTTTCAATTCAAAAGATTAAATCAGAATTGCAGAAAATTGATAGATTCTACTAACAAATTCAAGAATTCATCAATTCAATCGTACATTTTGTAAAAAGACTTGGTATAATCGGGTGGTCTGAAATTTCTTCAAGAAAAATATCAGTCAACTTATTGAGACACTGAAATACATTGCCACATAAATTGGCTGTTGTAATCTATGCGATCAATGAATTCATTTATTTGTAGATGTACTCGTTGTTGGAAAATTAGGATGCATGATTAGAATAGATCTTTGCTATTATTCAGGAGAATAAGAGTATCAACTTTGAAAAAACATCCGTTGTTTGTCACAAAATTCAAGCGATGCGCAGTCTCTCGTAAAAATCCACACGAAAGTATGCTATTTAGGCTGGAGTTCGAATCTCGGCCGGCACCAATGTGGATTTTCATAAGTACTTTTCGGTCGTTTTGGTGGTTTGGAACCCACTTTAAACTGTAGGTCCCGCAGAACACCTCAAAAAGAGGTTAAAAATGCGTTGATAATAAAAAAAAAAAAAAAAAATTATGCTATTTTTTCTACAAAAGAATCAATTTCTGTCTGATTTACTAATTGACTTTTTCACGTCCACATGCCAGAAGTTAAATTTTTCATAGTTAATTACTGTTGAGTTGGAGTCGCATTCGTTATACTATAAGTTTTAAAATAAGGGAAATGAGCAATCTAATTAGAACTTTTGAGGTTCTGAATTTTCGAAAAAAATGTTTTTCCCACCATCGCTATCAGTCTAAATTTCACGAAGCAAATCAGTTTTGTGAACGATCCAGATAGCCGTAATGACCCAATTTCCAACCGATCGACGCTCTCAGATTGAAACTACTTGATGTACTCTCGGTATGTCAGTTCGTTGGCATGGCGTATAATCGATTTTACCCCCGACGCGCGAGAGAGTACCAAACGAGCGAGGTGCGAACTCGACGATTGAGCTGCAGTTCGAACTCGATACCGACGAAACTACCTTGATCATTACCTTCATATACCCGTTTAAACTCAATTTTCAGGTACTTTTGATACCTTCCTTCAAACCTCGTCTAACAGATCGAATGTACGCTCAGATTACATTAGTCGGAAGTTAGCCATATTTTTTTTGAACCTCTTCAGGATATAAGAAAATTAGATTTTTACACAATAAAAAGACGTTAGAAATAAATTGAATATTCGAAACAAAAACAGTACAGAAGGTCATGCATGTGCGTCAAACAAGTAATATGTTTCCAAAATGTATTTTCCAGAAGCGAAACATGTGTATTATAATATCAGGGATGTACATATTGCGATCGTTTGAGTAGGGTTGGCCACGTTTACATTAATAGGGATATCGCGAGCAAAGGCTTCAATTAAGGCATTAAGAGTCACCGTAAATCCTGATCTGATTGCCAAGTTTAATAATACGTTTTGGATTATAATCACGAGGCGCAAAGGTGCTCACCTTCTTTTTCACCTCTTACTTTTCCTGTACACCACGCTTTCAAAGAGTCTTAATTCATCAGAAGCACGCAATTTGAGTTTTAAAAGGTATAACAAGTACTGAATCTCATACCATATCAAGTTAAAACTCTGATACTTGCGAATAATAAAGCCCAAGATAGAACCTTATGTGCGCAAATGTTAACTTTATTACGCAGGTGTGAATCGCCGTGCAACGATATATTATATCCTTGACGTTTCGTTTTAAGCTTCGCGAGATGCTTCGTGATGGTAATAAAATTGAGCTATAATAATAATAATAATAATATGGGAGTGTATTTTGAAGGTTAGGGTAACTCGGTTGGACATGGTGAATGATGCTATAAGGATGTGGAGATGTAGAAAAAATGAATTTCAGGATGTAAACGAGCACGACGCGGAAGAAGACTTTTTATATAGGTATTTATAGGTGCACTGCACGTGTTAGAGAAGATATGCAGGTTTTAAACTTTGGGCTCGTTAAGGTTTAGCGACGCGCGAGTTGTTGAGGGTTTGTTGAACGCATGTAAGCCCTCTAGAACGACAAATGTTTGTCTGAGTGTCTGACTGTCTATAAGTATGGGTTTTGTGTGAGAAACTCGTTTGAATGCTAAACGAGATACGGAGGATTGGTAATGTCCTGGTGACGACTGTCTAGTACGTGTGAGTAGTTATAGTTCACGAGCGTGCAATTTGTTTTCCAACTTTTTAGATGCGAATTTTGATGAGTTGGTTGTTAAATTGGATTAGTTTGTCACCAAGAAACCGTTTGAATGGGTATAAAGACAATTCCAGTTAAGATAAATTTATGATAACTTTACTTTCTGATTGAGCTCAATTTTTTTATTCATTATCTCATTGAGTATAGCTACTATACTTTTTGATGAATGTGGTCTTGGCTCAAATTCAAATCTCAAGTGCCTTTGAGCGGCTTTTTAAAGTCGCTATAGCTCAACCACTGACCCACCCACCTATAGCTATCTATTGGTGAGTGGTTCGGTGGTTGATTGGATGGCTGGACGGATGGATAGTCTGGTCTGGTCTAAACAGTATAGTTCGGTAAAGTATGATTTAGTTCGGTATTAGTACGGTTCTAGTACGGTGTTAGTACCACCAGGATTGCACTAGTACCAAAGTAGTACCGCATGGACCGCAGTTGTACCGCTGCGTTCGCTGGGATCAGTAGAACCGTACTAGTACTGTTGTGTGGAGATCGCATGAAATTCTTTTTGGTAACGAACTTGCTATAGCCCGACAATGTTGGAACACGTGTGAACGATTGAGTGACGAGGTAAAGAGAGACCCTTGAGCCTTGAGTTTTATGAGCGCGCTCGGCGCCGATTTTCTGTGCGTGGCCGAGGCGCGTCGCCGTAATTTTTGGAGATCTAATAAGCCGCTGGTTGCCCTGTGTACCCGGTTTTGACTAGGTGTGAGTTCATTATATGATATTAGTATATGGAATGTTCTAGAATTTTCCTATGTATGTGTTACCCCCATCTGAAGCCCTCCATGGGCAGAAGACCACGTACGACAATATCGGTAGGCAGTCGCTTAAGAGAGCGCTTCTGATTCACATCTCTATGTAGCGGAGCATTTTTGGGCTCTCGCATCATATTACACCACTTGTACGTTTTGGAATAAACACGTCATCACAACTAGTCCTCGTCTATTAATTTAAACGTGGACGCACCAATGGGCTGGTGCATTAGACAAGTACTGTGCTACAATTGCCGTACTAGTATAATCTCAGTGCGGTCTAATTCAGTCTAATTCGATCCAGCTCCAACTAATTTGGTCTAGTTCGCTCAAATCCGGTCTAGTTCGGTATAGTTCGGTCTAATTCGGTCTAGTACGGTCTATACTTCTATGACCAATAAGACCGCACTAGTTTCGTACTAGTATCGCACTAGTATCGCGCTAGTACCGCACTAGTATAGTGATGGAATTACTGCACTAATGTGGTCTAATTGCGTACTAGTTCGGTCTAACACGGTATTGATCGGTTTAATTTGATCTAGTTCGGTCTAGTACATTCTAGCTCACTAGGACCGCACTAGGTTTGTACCAGTATCGTACTAGTATCGAGCTAGTACCGTACTAGTATCAAAATAGTATTACCGCACTAATGTGGTGTAAGTACGTACTAGTTCGGTCTAACACGGTCTTGTTCGGTCTAATTTGGTCTTGTTCGGTCTATTTTGGTCTAGTTAGGTCTAGTACGTTCTAATTCACTAGGACCGCATTAGTATCGCACTAGTATCGCAGTAGTACTATAGATAGATAGATAAATGAATAGATAGATCATTCATTGAGACCATGGGGTACAACCCTTTGCGGTCCTGATACGGATATAACAGAAGTATATAACAGATTCGTAAATTCTCTTACACTAAAATATAACATTGAGATAATACAATTGCTATTATTATAACAACAGTTGGTGAGGCTATCGGGATATATCGAAAATTATGAGAATCATAGTGATTGGCTATTCCAGACTCATGATTAGAGCGAATTATAATATTAAGAGACAAGTCGGTTCATTTTCCCCCACGGAATCCCTATATCAGGCTTGCCAACATAAAATCAAAATCAGTGTTGCCAACTTGAGTGTACGAAAAGTCCCTAGCTCGGCTCAAATGTCCCTAGATTTTCGCGATCTATAGAATATTTTATCGCATGTATTAAAACGTTGGTATTACATATTCGATTTGCTCCTTACACTTGCCGTGAATATGGTCGCTGATCGGTCTCACAGAGCCCTTTCGAACACAGCCCAAGCTTCCGTATCCGTTAGCGAAGGTCGGGAGCAATCGATTTTAAAAATTCTGTTTAATTTTCGTATATTATGACATGCAGGGAGCGATTTTAAGGCATTTTTTAATGTTTTTTTTTAAGAGTTCGAGACATCGTCATTGTCAGCATCGAAGGTAGCTGGGTAACTTTTCAAGGTTAACGCGGCCGCCTTACTTTCAGATGTGACATAATTCGGATGTTCGAGTTTATTCGATTATTATTATCATTCATATTTATTATTGTTTTGTATTCGAGTTTATTCGATTATTATTATCATTCATATTTATTATTGTTTTGTATTATTCGAGATGGGACAGACATTCTTTCAAAAAATTGATATCTGTGGTTTTCGAAGGAAGATTTAGTGATATCGAACAATTGTTCCAAATTCAACTGGTCTCCGAAGAAAGATTTTGTGTCAAATAATTGTACTAAATTTTCAAAATCATTGCGATTGGAGGAATGTTGATCCATCATCTGTGAATGTTTAGTGTGGTTTGGACAGTGTTCAAGTGGATATGTAACTCTTCATCTCATAAGTTGAAGGAGACATGATCAGATGAGACTGAAACGTCTTTCTGGTTTACCAGTGTCGGGCCAGAGCGATGCTCAGATCAGAGGAAATCCAGCAACTCACTTCTGAAGAGTGGCGTTAGTGTGATGTGTTGAATTTCTGTATAGAATGATCGATGTAGATGATGGATCATTTTAATTCATGGAATTTGCGTGGAATGACTTCGAGGGATAGGAATTTGATTTTGAAAACTAATTGTTAAATAATTTACTGAAATAAATCATTCCATCTTTCATTGTTTAAAGATTGTAAATTTCCTCTCAATGTTGAGTGTATCAGCCTAGATTTTTATTCAATTTGAATTGAATGTGTATTTGGAGTTTGAAAATCGTCAGAAATCGAATGTCATGCCCTCTCGAATATACATTACTCAATCAGTGAAGTGAATTTACGAGGGGCGATGGGGTGGTGAATTTTGCTAATGGAAACATAATTTTATCTCATCGCTGATGTTCTTTAAATTTTCGACGTTAATTGAAATTGGCTTTCAATAAGTTTGAGATTGTTATAATGATTCTTGTGAATGAATTCTCTATAACTTGATACATGAAGTCGTTCCGGAAGAGCTTGAATGATGTTCTGTGACACTTAATTATTCGTGAATATTCAGAACATTTATTGAGTTTTATCCACAACAAAAGTTGTTTCTGCTTTCGGACTATGATATAGGTCGTCGAAAAATTGTATCTATGTAAAGTATTTGACTCAATGAAGCTACTTTGATACGATTGTTGTTTGTAGAAGATTATTTGAATAGTTATAAAGGCGATTATAGATATTGATCTATCATCCCCATTATGTGTTTTTGAACTGACGTTGAATAGAAATTGGAGTGAAAAGTGGATAGTGTATTCTGTTTTGAGTGAAATTGTAGCTCTCCTCCACAAAAATTGAAGGAGACATGATCAGATGAGACTGAAACGTCTTTCTGGTTTACCAGTGTCGGGCCAGAGCGATGCTCAGATCAGAGGAAATCCAGCAACTTGCTTTTGAAGAGCGGCGTTAGTGTTTTGTTGTTTTTTCCAACATTCTTTCGAGACAAGACCTTACAATTGCGGTAGCTTGGCAACATGATTTCGTAGTCTGTCGATCTCAGAGATGAAAGTCTCGATCTCTATATGAGCCATGGCATTGTACAAAAATGTTGCAACTGGCAATGTAGGAATCGCTCTTCGGAATGTGGATGGAGTGGTGTGATTTTGAGGAGTTTTACGAGTATGTATAAAGGGGATGAATTGATCTTATCATGGAATGACTTCTAAATTGAATCATGTGAATAAAGATAAATATGGAAATATTATCATTTGAATATGGGAAATACGACTTCTTTCTCGAGTGATAGAGAAATTGATGGAAAAATTATCTATTCAATTTTTCATCCGTCTGAAATTGAACTCGAAGAAACCTTTCGAAAATGAAGATAGTTGAAAAAATCTATCATGGTTCGTTTTATGCTATTAATTTCTTAATACTAGAGGAAATGAATGGACACGAGGAGGTGGTTGGGGACAAACCCCCAACCATGTGATTATTTTATTCAAAGAATGAGATTCTAATATTGATTCATCTTGATACAAATAATATATATATGCTATCTTCGAATGATTTCGTTAGGGGGAGTAAATAGACACGAGGGATGGTTGAGGACATACCCTCAACCATATGATTTTTTTTATTCATTTCTATGGCATTCAAACACTGACACATCGAGTTTACGGTTACGATAAACATCATTTACAGAGAATGGAATCGAATTGATAATATTGTAGATTTCATCTAAATATCTTCATAATCGGAAACATATCAACCCTTTTGGAATCAAATGACAACCAATTTTCCGAAATTGAAGATTTCTTATATATATCGATATAAGACACTATAGATTCATTTTATTGTTAGAGAGAGTGAATAAATACGAATAGATGGTTGGGGACATATGTCCAACCAGCTGATTTCGTTATCGAAATATTCAGATCTAAATATTAACACATTATGTTCTGTTATAAGTTAAATGTGAAAACCTTACATACAACGGAAACGATCTAATGGTTGAACAGTGGTGGGTTTCATATCATTTCGAGAAATTTATGGTAAGTGTTGGTAATTTGGAGATCTGCTATGTTTTAGTCGATGAATTACATCTGTATTAACATAATCATTGTAGTGGGTCGGAAAGAGAAGCTTTCTCGGCCGTCGATAAAGTTTGATTACATCTGATGGAACGAATGGAAAGATTACTACATGAGTAGATGGAACTTCCAAGGACTTCTTCGATTAGATTGAAATATATTTTTCTATTGGCGATATTTTGCTGTTTAACAAATTGTTGAAAATATCAACATACTAATTCATCATTCCTGTTTCATGATTTCCAATTCATGTCGAGTATCAATGTGATAGTGTTTTTTGATATTGTGGAAATGTAACTCTTCTTCGCAAAAATTGAAGGAGACATGATCAGATGAGACTGAAACGTCTTTCTGGTTTACCAGTGTCGGGCCAGAGCGATGCTCAGATCAGAGGAAATCCAGCAACTTGCTTTTGAAGAGTGGCGTTAGTGTTTTGTTGTTTTTTTCAACATTCTTCCGAGACAAGACCCTACAATTGCGGTAGCTTGGCAACATGATTTCGTAGTCTGTCGATCTCAGAGATGATAGTCTCGATCTCTATATGAGCCATGGCATTGTACGAAAATGTTGCAACTGGCAATGTAGGAATTGCTCTTTGGAATGTGGAAGGACTGGTGTTGTTGTGAGATTCATTTGTGTGTGTATGATAGGAATACATTGATATTTTTTCATGTGAAAAGCTTTTGAGGGTATCCTAAAATTATCAAATCATCCTTGAAAGTTTCATCTAGTGAATGCATGATATGAATGATTTTATACCTTCACGAGAAGATAGAAAAAGCTGAAGTACAATCCGAATACGTTGTTTGAAAAATTGTGATTCAATTTGTAGAATTCACATATTTTTAGCTTGAATTTCCAAGTTTTATCATCTGTTAATACAGTAGCACTCACATATGAACATTGGGTGAATTCGTCGCATTCCACTTTACTGTTTTTCCATCGTTGTTCTTCAAAATTCTTCTTAATTCTGCCACCGCGATACGTGTTTTTATCCTTCAGATCTCCAGTGTCCCTCTCCAAGATTACTCTAAATGCTTGAAATCGGCACTGGTGTCAATTTGTCCACGGTCTACTTTCTGGTGGGTATTGGTCTGTGAATAAGATTAGATTCCATTTCAAACTTTTCTAGGAATCAAGTTTGGCTCATTTAAAAAATGAGCAGATTCATCTGTTGTTATTTACTGAAATGTGCACCGTTATATGTAGTGCGAAACGGGGATTTGAAAAAAATACCACGGAAATGAATGAGGGAAAGAATTTTTCTTAATTTAAACCTCTCAAATCGCGCAACGATTCAAGAGGAAATTTGTTACTGAGATTTTGTTCATTCTGGATTGCGCGGGATTATTGAACCAGAATGAATCATCTGTATATCTTTTCTAGGCTGCGTATGATTCGAAATCATTAATCCTATGCTAATATTGTGAACTATGACTCGAATTTGATGGTAAATTTCAAAGCTTCTCTAACTAGGATGATCAAATTATGGAATTGTAGTGTCAGGAGTACTCACCCTTGCTATAATTGCTTGGCTGCCATCTTCCGATTTCATTGTGATTCGCCTGATGGGGCAGTGCCTGTAGATTGATGCCACGTGAGCCTTATACAGCACGCTCAGCTCACCACTCCACTGCCGCTGCTTTGCTGTTGTATTCCGTTCGAGTGCCTGGGCTTCGATGTGCTCGCTAGGAGAGCACGCGAGGAACTGACGGCGCGAGAGCAAACGTGCGTCAGAGGCTCCTTTCCCCCTCCGCTCTTCTTTGCATGTGTAACTTGCTTCTCCTGGCACACGTGTGTTCGCGCGCGGAATGTATGCACGACTGCGGCAGGCAAGGGCACGCGCGAACCGATAGACTCTCCTCTCTCTCCTTCGCTAGCGTGACTACATATGCCGCAAGTTGAGAGTTACAAAAAAACTTTCAGGAAAAATTCGATGGAAAAATCATTTTTTATATTTTCATCCTCCTAAAATCGCGCAAGAAATATAATTTTTTTTTCTGTAAATTTTTGAAGAAAAATCCATTTTTTTATCTTCATCTTCCCAAAGTCGCGCAAAAAATATAATTTTTTTCGGCAAATTCTTGATGGAGAATCAATTTTTTTATTTCCATCCTCTCGAAATCGCGCGCGCAAGAGAGTTTTTTTTTTAATCTTCGATAGAAAATCCATTTTTTTTATTCTCATCCACTTGGAATTGCGCAGAAATTTAATTTTCGATCTCTAGACATTTTCGTGATAAATTCATCTTATTCCTTCTCATCTCCCCAAAATCACGCATGAGTTGAATTTTTATTTTTCCTAGCTTGGTACTTCTAGGATGAAATAAAAATCTGTAATTGTACTGATCTAATTTCCGTTCATGGACTTCACGGACTGATTGGATTGTGTATCATTCAGATCTTCAAAGATTACGACTTAATCACTATTTCGGATTTCAAAAATGCTTCTACTCGAATGATTAGTATTCTCAACGCGCACTATTGGGTGTACTTACTTTTGCTAAAACTGCTTGACTGCCATCTTCTGATTTCACCATGATGTGTGTGATTGAAGGGATGCGTAGAGATTGGTGCTGCTTGAGTCTTGTACACCACCCGCAGCTCCCCACTCCACTGACGCTGCTCCGCTGTTGTATCCCGTTCGAGTGCCTGGGCTTCGATGTGCTCGCTAGGAGAGCACGCGAGGAACTGACGGCGCGAGAGCAAACGTGCGTCAGAGGCGCCTTTCTCCCTCCGCTCCTCTTTGCATGTGTAACTTGCTTCTCCTGGCCGACGTGTGTTCGCGCGCGGAATGTATGCACGACTGCGGCAGGCAAGGGCACGCGCGAACCGATAGACTCTCCTCTCTCTCCTTCGCTAGCGTGACTACATATGCCGCAAGTTGAGAGTTACAAAAAAACTTTCAGGAAAAATTCGATGGAAAAATCATTTTTTATATTTTCATCCTCCTAAAATCGCGCAAGAAATATAATTTTTTTTTCTGTAAATTTTTGAAGAAAAATCCATTTTTTTATCTTCATCTTCCCAAAGTCGCGCAAAAAATATAATTTTTTTCGGCAAATTCTTGATGGAGAATCAATTTTTTTATTTCCATCCTCTCGAAATCGCGCGCGCAAGAGAGTTTTTTTTTTTAATCTTTTATAGAAAATCCATTTTTTTCATTCTCATCCACTTGGAATTGCGCAGAAATTTAATTTTCGATCTCTAGAAATTTTCGTGATAAATTCATCTTATTCCTTCTCATCTCCCCAAAATCACGCATGAGTTGAATTTTTATTTTTCCTAGCTTGGTACTTCTAGGATGATATAAAAATCTGTAATTGTACTGATCTAATTTCCGTTCATGGACTTCACGGACTGATTGAATTGTGTATCATTCAGATCTTCAAAGATTACGACTTAATCACTATTTCGGATTTCAAAAATGCTTCTACTCGAATGATTAGTATTCTCAACGGGCACTATTGGGTGTACTTACTTTTGCTAAAACTGCTTGACTGCCATCTTCTGATTTCACCATGATGTGTGTGATTGAAGGGATGCGTAGAGATTGGTGCTGCTTGAGTCTTGTACACCACCCGCAGCTCCCCACTCCACTGACGCTGCTCCGCTGTTGTATCCCGTTCGAGTGCCTGGGCTTCGATGTGCTCGCTAGGAGAGCACGCGAGGAACTGACGGCGCGAGAGCAAACGTGCGTCAGAGGCGCCTTTCTCCCTCCGCTCCTCTTTGCATGTGTAACTTGCTTCTCCTGGCACACGTGTGTTCGCGCGCGGAATGTATGCACGACTGCGGCAGGCAAGGGCACGCGCGAACCGATAGACTCTCCTCTCTCTCCTTCGCTAGCGTGACTACATATGCCGCAAGTTGAGAGTTACAAAAAAACTTTCAGGAAAAATTCGATGGAAAAATCATTTTTTATATTTTCATCCTCCTAAAATCGCGCAAGAAATATAATTTTTTTTTCTGTAAATTTTTGAAGAAAAATCCATTTTTTTATCTTCATCTTCCCAAAGTCGCGCAAAAAATATAATTTTTTTCGGCAAATTCTTGATGGAGAATCAATTTTTTTATTTCCATCCTCTCGAAATCGCGCGCGCAAGAGAGTTTTTTTTTTTAATCTTTTATAGAAAATCCATTTTTTTTATTCTCATCCACTTGGAATTGCGCAGAAATTTAATTTTCGATCTCTAGAAATTTTCGTGATAGATTCATCTTATTCCTTCTCATCTCCCCAAAATCACGCATGAGTTGAATTTTTATTTTTCCTAGCTTGGTACTTCTAGGATGAAATAAAAATCTGTAATTGTACTGATCTAATTTCCGTTCATGGACTTCACGGACTGATTGGATTGTGTATCATTCAGATCTTCAAAGATTACGACTTAATCACTATTTCGGATTTCAAAAATGCTTCTACTCGAATGATTAGTATTCTCAACGCGCACTATTGGGTGTACTTACTTTTGCTAAAACTGCTTGACTGCCATCTTCTGATTTCACCATGATGTGTGTGATTGAAGGGATGCGTAGAGATTGGTGCTGCTTGAGTCTTGTACACCACCCGCAGCTCCCCACTCCACTGACGCTGCTCCGCTGTTGTATCCCGTTCGAGTGCCTGGGCTTCGATGTGCTCGCTAGGAGAGCACGCGAGGAACTGACGGCGCGAGAGCAAACGTGCGTCAGAGGCGCCTTTCTCCCTCCGCTCCTCTTTGCATGTGTAACTTGCTTCTCCTGGCCGACGTGTGTTCGCGCGCGGAATGTATGCACGACTGCGGCAGGCAAGGGCACGCGCGAACCGATAGACTCTCCTCTCTCTCCTTCGCTAGCGTGACTACATATGCCGCAAGTTGAGAGTTACAAAAAAACTTTCAGGAAAAATTCGATGGAAAAATCATTTTTTATATTTTCATCCTCCTAAAATCGCGCAAGAAATATAATTTTTTTTTCTGTAAATTTTTGAAGAAAAATCCATTTTTTTATCTTCATCTTCCCAAAGTCGCGCAAAAAATATAATTTTTTTCGGCAAATTCTTGATGGAGAATCAATTTTTTTATTTCCATCCTCTCGAAATCGCGCGCGCAAGAGAGTTTTTTTTTTTAATCTTTTATAGAAAATCCATTTTTTTTATTCTCATCCACTTGGAATTGCGCAGAAATTTAATTTTCGATCTCTAGAAATTTTCGTGATAAATTCATCTTATTCCTTCTCATCTCCCCAAAATCACGCATGAGTTGAATTTTTATTTTTCCTAGCTTGGTACTTCTAGGATGATATAAAAATCTGTAATTGTACTGATCTAATTTCCGTTCATGGACTTCACGGACTGATTGAATTGTGTATCATTCAGATCTTCAAAGATTACGACTTAATCACTATTTCGGATTTCAAAAATGCTTCTACTCGAATGATTAGTATTCTCAACGGGCACTATTGGGTGTACTTACTTTTGCTAAAACTGCTTGACTGCCATCTTCTGATTTCACCATGATGTGTGTGATTGAAGGGATGCGTAGAGATTGGTGCTGCTTGAGTCTTGTACACCACCCGCAGCTCCCCACTCCACTGACGCTGCTCCGCTGTTGTATCCCGTTCGAGTGCCTGGGCTTCGATGTGCTCGCTAGGAGAGCACGCGAGGAACTGACGGCGCGAGAGCAAACGTGCGTCAGAGGCGCCTTTCTCCCTCCGCTCCTCTTTGCATGTGTAACTTGCTTCTCCTGGCACACGTGTGTTCGCGCGCGGAATGTATGCACGACTGCGGCAGGCAAGGGCACGCGCGAACCGATAGACTCTCCTCTCTCTCCTTCGCTAGCGTGACTACATATGCCGCAAGTTGAGAGTTACAAAAAAACTTTCAGGAAAAATTCGATGGAAAAATCATTTTTTATATTTTCATCCTCCTAAAATCGCGCAAGAAATATAATTTTTTTTTCTGTAAATTTTTGAAGAAAAATCCATTTTTTTATCTTCATCTTCCCAAAGTCGCGCAAAAAATATAATTTTTTTCGGCAAATTCTTGATGGAGAATCAATTTTTTTATTTCCATCCTCTCGAAATCGCGCGCGCAAGAGAGTTTTTTTTTTTAATCTTTTATAGAAAATCCATTTTTTTTATTCTCATCCACTTGGAATTGCGCAGAAATTTAATTTTCGATCTCTAGAAATTTTCGTGATAGATTCATCTTATTCCTTCTCATCTCCCCAAAATCACGCATGAGTTGAATTTTTATTTTTCCTAGCTTGGTACTTCTAGGATGATATAAAAATCTGTAATTGTACTGATCTAATTTCCGTTCATGGACTTCACGGACTGATTGAATTGTCTATCATTCAGATCTTCAAAGATTACGACTTAATCACTATTTCGGATTTCAAAAATGCTTCTACTCGAATGATTAGTATTTTCAACGGGCACTATTGGGTGTACTTACTTTTGCTAAAACTGCTTGACTGCCATCTTATGATTTCACCATGATGTGTGTGATTGAAGGGATGCGTAGAGATTGGTGCTGCTTGAGTCTTGTACACCACCCGCAGCTCCCCACTCCACTGACGCTGCTCCGCTGTTGTATCCCGTTCGAGTGCCTGGGCTTCGATGTGCTCGCTAGGAGAGCACGCGAGGAACTGACGGCGCGAGAGCAAACGTGCGTCAGAGGCGCCTTTCCCCCTCCGCTCCTCTTTGCATGTGTAACTTGCTTCTCCTGGCACACGTGTGTTCGCGCGCGGAATGTATGCACGACTGCGGCAGGCAAGGGCACGCGCGAACCGATAGACTCTCCTCTCTCTCCTTCGCTAGCGTGACTACATATGCCGCAAGTTGAGAGTTACAAAAAAACTTTCAGGAAAAATTCGATGGAAAAATCATTTTTTATATTTTCATCCTCCTAAAATCGCGCAAGAAATATAATTTTTTTTTCTGTAAATTTTTGAAGAAAAATCCATTTTTTTATCTTCATCTTCCCAAAGTCGCGCAAAGAATATAATTTTTTCGGCAAATTCTTGATGAAGAATCAATTTTTCTATTTCCATCCTCTCGAAATCGCGCGCGCAAGAGAGTTTTTTTTTTAATCTTCGATAGAAAATCCATTTTTTTTATTTTCATCCGCTCGAAATTGCGCAAAAATTTAATTTTCGATCTTTAGAAATTTTCGTGATAAATTCATCTTATTCTTTTTCATCTCCCCAAAATGACGCATGAGTTGAATTTTTATTTTTCCTAGCTTGGTACTTCTAGGATGATATGAAAATCTGTAATTGTACTGATCTAATTTCCGTTCATGGACTTCACGGACTGATTGAATTGCGTATCATTCAGATCTTCAAAGATTACGACTTAATCACTATTTCGGATTTCATAAATGCTTCTACTCGAATGATTAGTATTCTCAACGCGCACTATTGGGTGTACTTACTTTTGCTGGAACTGCTTGACTGCCATCCTCTGATTTCCCCATGATGTGTGTGATTGAAGGGATGCGTAGAGATTGGTGCTGCTTGAGTCTTGTACACTACCCGCAGCTCCCTACTCCACTGACGCTGCTCCGCTGTTGTATCCCGTTCGAGTGCCTGGGCTTCGATGTGCTCGCTAAGAGAGCACGCGAGGAACTGACGGCGCGAGAGCAAACGTGCGTTAGAGGCGCGTTTCCCCCTCCGCTCCTCTTCGCATGTGTAACTTGCTTCTCCTGGCACACGTGTGTTCGCGTGCGGAGTGTATGCACGACTGCGGCAGGCAAGGGCGAGCGCGAACCGATAGACTCTCCTCTCTCTCCTTCGCTAGCGTGACTACATATGCCGCAAGTTGAGAGTTACAAGAAAACTTTCAGGAAAAATTCGATGGAAAAATCATTTTTTATATTTTCATCCTCCTAAAATCGCGCAAGAAATATAATTTTTTTTTCTGTAAATTTTTGAAGAAAAATCCATTTTTTTATCTTCATCTTCTCAAAGTCGCGCAAAAAATATAATTTTTTTCGGCAAATTCTTGATGGAGAATCTATTTTTTCATTTCCATCCTCTCGAAATCGCGCGCGCAAGAGAGTTTCTTTTCAATCTTCGATAGAAGATCCATTGTTTTTATTCTCATCCACTTGAAATCGCGCAAAAATTTAATTTTCGATCTCTAGAAATTTTCGTGATAAATTCATCTTATTCCTTCTCATCTCCCCAAAATCACGCATGAGTCGAATTTTTATTTTTCCTAGCTTGGTACTTCTAGGATGATATAAAAATCTGTAATTGTACTGATCTAATTTCCGTTCATGGACTTCACGGACTGATTGAATAGTGTATCATTCAGATCTTCAAAGATTACGACTTAATCACTATTTCGGATTTCAAAAATGCTTCTACTCGAATGATTAGTATTCTCAACGCGCACTATTGGGTGTACTTACTTTTGCTAGAACTGCTTGACTGCCATCTTCTGATTTCACCATGATGTGTGTGATTGAAGGGATGCGTAGAGATTGGTGCTGCTTGAGTCTTGTACACCACCCGCAGCTCCCCACTCCACTGACGCTGCTCCGCTGTTGTATCCCGTTCGAGTGCCTGGGCTTCGATGTGCTCGCTAAGAGAGCACGCGAAGAACTGACGGCGCGAGAGCAAACGTGCGTCAGAGGCGCGTTTCCCCCTCCGCTCCTCTTCGCAGGTGTAACTTGCTTCTCCTGGCACACGTGTGTTCGCGCGCGGAGTGTATGTACGACTGCGGCAGGCAAGGGCACGCGCGAATCGATAGACTCTCCTCTCTCTCCTCCGGTAGCGTGACTACATATGCCGCAAGTTGAGAGTTACAAAAAAATTTTCAGGAAAAATTCGATGGAAAAATCATTTTTAATATTTTCATCTTCCTAAAATCGCGCAAGATATATAATTTTTTTTTCTGTAAATTTTTGAAGAAAAATCCATTTCTTCATCTTGATCTTCCCAAAGTCGCGCAAAAAATATCATTTTTTCGGCAAATTCTTGATGGAGAATCAATTTTTTTATTTCCATCCTCTCGAAATCGCGCGCGCAAGAGAGTTTTTTTTTTTAATCTTCGATAGAAAATCCATTTTTTTTATTTTCATCCACTCGAAATTGCGCAAAAATTTAATTTTCGATCTTTAGAAATTTTCGTGATAAATTCATCTTATTCCTTTTCATCTCCCCAAAATCACGCATGAGTTGAATTTCTATTTTTCCTAGCTTGGTACTTCTAGAATGATATGAATATCTGTAATTGTACTGATCTAATTTCCGTTCATAGACTTCACGGACTGATTGAATTGTGTATCATTCATATCTTCAAAGATTACGACTTAATCACTATTTCGGATTTCAAAAATGCTTCTACTCGAATGATTAGTATTCTCAACGCGCACTATTGGGTGTACTTACTTTTGCCATAATTCCTCGGCTGCCATCTTCTGATTTCACTAAGATGTGTTCGATTAAATGGATGGGTAGAGATTGGTGCTGCTTGAACCTTGTATAGCACCCGCAGCTCTCCACTCCACTGCCGCTGCTCTGCTGTTATATTCCGTGCGAGTGCCTGGGCATCGATGTGCTCGCTAGGAGAGCACGCGAGGAACTGACGGCGCGAGAGCAAACGTGTGTCGAAGGCACTTTCCCCCTCCGCTCCTCTTTGCATGTGTAACTTGCTTCTCCTGGCACACGTGTGTTCGCGCGCGGAATGTATGCACGACTGCGGCAGGCAAGGGCACGCGCGAACCGATAGACTCTCCTCTCTCTCCTTCGCTAGCGTGACTACATATGCCGCAAGTTGAGAGTTACAAAAAAACTTTCAGGAAAAATTCGATGGAAAAATCATTTTTTATATTTTCATCCTCCTAAAATCGCGCAAGAAATATAATTTTTTTTTCTGTAAATTTTTGAAGAAAAATCCATTTTTTTATCTTCATCTTCCCAAAGTCGCGCAAAAAATATAATTTTTTCGGCAAATTCTTGATGGAGAATCAATTTTTCTATTTCCATCCTCTCGAAATCGCGCGCGCAAGAGAGTTTTTTTTTTAATCTTCGATAGAAAATCCATTTTTTTTATTTTCATCCGCTCGAAATTGCGCAAAAATTTAATTTTCGATCTTTAGAAATTTTCGTGATAAATTCATCTTATTCTTTTTCATCTCCCCAAAATGACGCATGAGTTGAATTTTTATTCTTCCTAGCTTGGTACTTCTAGGATGATATGAAAATCTGTAATTGTACTGATCTAATTTCCGTTCATGGACTTCACGGACTGATTGAATTGCGTATCATTCAGATCTTCAAAGATTACGACTTAATCACTATTTCGGATTTCAAAAATGCTTCTACTCGAATGATTAGTATTCTCAACGCGCACTATTGGGTGTACTTACTTTTGCTGGAACTGCTTGACTGCCATCCTCTGATTTCCCCATGATGTGTGTGATTGAAGGGATGCGTAGAGATTGGTGCTGCTTGAGTCTTGTACACTACCCGCAGCTCCCTACTCCACTGACGCTGCTCCGCTGTTGTATCCCGTTCGAGTGCCTGGGCTTCGATGTGCTCGCTAGGAGAGCACGCGAGGAACTGACGGCGCGAGAGCAAACGTGCGTTAGAGGCGCGTTTCCCCCTCCGCTCCTCTTCGCATGTGTAACTTGCTTCTCCTGGCACACGTGTGTTCGCGTGCGGAGTGTATGCACGACTGCGGCAGGCAAGGGCGAGCGCGAACCGATAGACTCTCCTCTCTCTCCTTCGCTAGCGTGACTACATATGCCGCAAGTTGAGAGTTACAAGAAAACTTTCAGGAAAAATTCGATGGAAAAATCATTTTTTATATTTTCATCCTCCTAAAATCGCGCAAGAAATATAATTTTTTTTTCTGTAAATTTTTGAAGAAAAATCCATTTTTTTATCTTCATCTTCTCAAAGTCGCGCAAAAAATATAATTTTTTTCGGCAAATTCTTGATGGAGAATCTATTTTTTCATTTCCATCCTCTCGAAATCGCGCGCGCAAGAGAGTTTCTTTTCAATCTTCGATAGAAGATCCATTAATTTTATTCTCATCCACTTGAAATTGCGCAAAAATTTAATTTTCGATCTCTAGAAATTTTCGTGATAAATTCATCTTATTCCTTCTCATCTCCCCAAAATCACGCATGAGTCGAATTTTTATTTTTCCTAGCTTGGTACTTCTAGGATGATATAAAAATCTGTAATTGTACTGATCTAATTTCCGTTCATGGACTTCACGGACTGATTGAATAGTGTATCATTCAGATCTTCAAAGATTACGACTTAATCACTATTTCGGATTTCAAAAATGCTTCTACTCGAATGATTAGTATTCTCAACGCGCACTATTGGGTGTACTTACTTTTGCTAGAACTGCTTGACTGCCATCTTCTGATTTCACCATGATGTGTGTGATTGAAGGGATGCGTAGAGATTGGTGCTGCTTGAGTCTTGTACACCACCCGCAGCTCCCCACTCCACTGACGCTGCTCCGCTGTTGTATCCCGTTCGAGTGCCTGGGCTTCGATGTGCTCGCTAAGAGAGCACGCGAAGAACTGACGGCGCGAGAGCAAACGTGCGTCAGAGGCGCGTTTCCCCCTCCGCTCCTCTTCGCAGGTGTAACTTGCTTCTCCTGGCACACGTGTGTTCGCGCGCGGAGTGTATGCACGACTGCGGCAGGCAAGGGCACGCGCGAACCGATAGACTCTCCTCTCTCTCCTCCGGTAGCGTGACTACATATGCCGCAAGTTGAGAGTTACAAAAAAATTTTCAGGAAAAATTCGATGGAAAAATCATTTTTAATATTTTCATCTTCCTAAAATCGCGCAAGATATATAATTTTTTTTTCTGTAAATTTTTGAAGAAAAATCCATTTCTTCATCTTGATCTTCCCAAAGTCGCGCAAAAAATATCATTTTTTCGGCAAATTCTTGATGGAGAATCAATTTTTTTATTTCCATCCTCTCGAAATCGCGCGCGCAAGAGAGTTTTTTTTTTTAATCTTCGATAGAAAATCCATTTTTTTTATTTTCATCCACTCGAAATTGCGCAAAAATTTAATTTTCCGATCTTTAGAAATTTTCGTGATAAATTCATCTTATTCCTTTTCATCTCCCCAAAATCACGCATGAGTTGAATTTCTATTTTTCCTAGCTTGGTACTTCTAGAATGATATGAATATCTGTAATTGTACTGATCTAATTTCCGTTCATAGACTTCACGGACTGATTGAATTGTGTATCATTCATATCTTCAAAGATTACGACTTAATCACTATTTCGGATTTCAAAAATGCTTCTACTCGAATGATTAGTATTCTCAACGCGCACTATTGGGTGTACTTACTTTTGCCATAATTCCTCGGCTGCCATCTTCTGATTTCACTAAGATGTGTTCGATTAAATGGATGGGTAGAGATTGGTGCTGCTTGAACCTTGTATAGCACCCGCAGCTCTCCACTCCACTGCCGCTGCTCTGCTGTTATATTCCGTGCGAGTGCCTGGGCATCGATGTGCTCGCTAGGAGAGCACGCGAGGAACTGACGGCGCGAGAGCAAACGTGTGTCGAAGGCACTTTCCCCCTCCGCTCCCCTTTGCATGTGTAACTTGCTCCTCCTGGCACACGTGTGTTCGCGGGTCGAGTGTATGCACGACTACGGCAGGCATTCCAACAAATTCATTTCCAACAAATTGTCATTTTATATTAGCCCTATAACAATCCTTCCTTGTTCATCTTATACAACATGACCATATGAAAGTGAGTTTCCGAGGAAATTCTAAGACTCCACTGATTCATTAAGTTTTACTGACCAGAAAGGAACAAAAATCGAAGTTCGGCTCATGAACTGAAAAATCGCATATCTTTTGTATAGATAAGTTTTAGACAAAACAAACTAATACGTATCTCGTTATTTTGACCCTAGAATCATCAATTTCAGATCAGGGAAGATCCATCGTATCGACCTTTTTGGCTGCCCCATCTAAACTGGATCGAGTAACTAATATTTAGGAACTTATTTTGGAAACAGAAGAACATGTTCTGATAGTTGGAACCCATGAAAATAAATTTCTGTGGCGAGGGGGATTTTTTGAAGAATTTTTCATCGGTAATTACGCTTCTCTTCTGAATCTCGTTTAACTTACGCCTTTCTTTGAAAAATTACGGTCTTCTAAATTGAATCAATCAGACTCACGCTTCTTCAGAATTTAGACATGGTGGGTTGAGCTATTCTTCCATATCTTTATAAGGTGATCGGAGGAATTCTGAGGGCGTAGTTGCGTTTACGTTCGTTCGAATTTTTTTTTTTGTAGTTAACTCGGTACACGTTCTGTGATTGCATTAGTGTGTTACTTCTAGAAAACTAATTTTATTCGATTTGCAAGCATTTCCAGGAGCCAATACGCCTATCTGAACCATTTACAAGCCGAGCAGCGCGAGGCAATGACGCTAGTTATTTATTAGGCTACACAGACGGATGAATCCAATTCAAATAATATAATTCAATTTCAATCTAATTTGATTTAATTTGCTCAGGCTCGGCGGTGATATATCCAACCAAAGAAAAGAAGCACGTGAAAAAACGCAATCTGTGATACAGTAATAATAAGGTGATTTTATCGTCTCAGTAATTCCTCAAGTTGACTTCCATTGAGAAGTAGATTGGTTACGAGTCTGTCTCTCACAGCTCTTTCCCGCCATGCATCTACTTCCTCCCTCAAAAGAGTATCACGAATCGTAATAGAATTACTGCACTAATGTGGTTTAATTGCGTACTAGTTCGGTCTAACACGGTCTTGTCCGGTCTAGTTCGGTCTAGTACGGTCTACTTCGGTGTTTATACCGCTATAACCACTAGGATCGCACTAGGACCACACTAGGTTCGTAATAGATCGCACTAGTATTGTACTAGTATCATAATAGAATTACCGCACTAATGTGGTCTAATTGCGTACTAGCTCGGTCTAACACGGTCTAGTACCATCTAATTTGATCTAGTTCGGTCTGGTCTGGTTAAATAATATATTGTGTAACCATGTGGGTTGTGGATAGGACTGATTGATTCGAAAATCATGCGATGATTATCCTTAATTTTAAAAATATCATTTGGAGCTGTAAAAGCCTTTCAGGAACCTTTGATTTATCAAGAACATTTACAAGACGAGCGAGCGGTAGCGAGAGAGGTAGTTACATATAGTTTGTAATGGCAGATCGGGATTGTGAGGATAGAAGAGTAAGAGGGGGGGGGGGGCGAGGGTGATCATAATCATACCCTCCAAACGATCGAATGAAAATCATTAGAGAACATAGCATCTTGAACTAACTGAAAATCATCATCTGAACACAAGAAAAGCTTGCTTCGGACTCCTCAGAACATTTTTGAGGTTAAATTGATCTTCCTACCAATGTTCTCATTGGTGTAAGAAGTAATGAAAATCAAACGGCCTATTGTGGCGTTATCACCCTAATTTTGAATATCTAGTCAGAATGAAAATATCCAGACAATCCAAAATTCAGTGCACATCCTCGAAACTGTCAACTTCAGATTATCTAAAGCCCTTAAGTAGGTATTTATCTCGTTGTTCTTCAAAAAGAATCAAATATCTGAGCATACTCGATTTCTAATCTCAAAATATCTCACGACTCTTCAAACCCATAACCTCAAGGAGTGGCTCCAATTAAAAAAAAAAAAAAAAAACCTAATCCCATCAGCCTAGTTTTCAAAACGTTTCATCGATATCACACCCTCCAATCGACCATCCTAGCAGACGACAAAGTCCCAAAGAATCATTGTAAACCCATCACGAAGCAGGGATGCCAAGACATTTTCGCTGATGCATGGGTGACACGCGACCGATTGCAAATAATCGATCCATGTTATTGCGCCATCGATCGTTACAATGGGTAAATCTAACATTGAATACGAGTTTTATGTATATCTATAGCTGATTATAAGTAAGTATAACAATATGAGAGACACGTAAAGTAGTAGACAGGGTATAATCGGGTTAAAGGCGCAGCAATTTCAACTTGCAGTATTTTTTACGCAAACAAGCGCGAGAATATATATTCGATTTAATTATCTAGTATAGGATATATATATATGTATACAAAAGTGTCAGTGAAGGACTGTTATTCTGTCTTCTATAGAACAGTAATGCGCACGTATAGTATATAGGTATCGTTCAGTGACAAAATGCCGTAAGAATGAGCCTCTGTGCAGCTTCGAGAGTATGTGATTTATAGCGGATTTATACCGAGCCGATTTGGATTATTGTTACTTTTCATTCAATTGTGCTAGTATAGTTGAAGATAAGATAGCATTGTGAGTTGGACTGTACATATAGTTGAGTTTCAATTGCTGTCTCAAAGAAAAGTGTGTACGATTCCCGAGCGAGCAATTTAGTTTTACTGTCTTGCGGAATATTACTATCGCGTATGATTTAGTGTGAAGAATGTGTATCTATCGTTAGTCGATCTGACAAAACGCGTTTTTCAATTTCACAATTAGAGGTAAAAATCAACTGAGTAAGTGCTGTTCCATTGAAAAGCAAAGCACAAGATTGTGTTTGAAAAATGATCTTGGACAGAAGGAGGATAATAGAAGTTTTTGAAATAATTGGATATTGCAATGATGAGGTGAGTCATTGACCCAAATCGTTGATCTATTTAAATTTTTATGGAATTCAAAGGTGGTCGAATTTCAAAAAAATTGTCATAGCGTAGAGTACAGATTGGCCGATTTGTATGATATCTAATGAAAAATTATTACAAGGATGATTACCAATTCAAGCGAAATTGAACAGAATAATTCAGACATCTGTTGGTCGGCTTCGATCAGGAAAACTCTGAATAACAAATGTGGCAGTCAAGTCACTATAAAAAAGAAAAATAGAATCCACCTAAGTTTCTGAAAAATCTCAAAACTTATCAACAATTTCAAAACCAACGAAAAAAATTGCTCAAAAATTTCTAAAATTCTTCTTGTTCAAACCCAATCGCATCCCAAAAAACACACCAAATACCAACCGTGTCATAAAACAAATTACTACCGACAAGTACAGCGTGATAAGAAAACTAATACCGATGTTGACGAGTTACGTGACACCCCATCAGTATGGAAGCTTCAAAAAAAAATTTTCTCTGTTTACAAAGCGAGTCGGGATTGAAATCCCAGCTTGCAAATAAAGCCACCCCCGCGAGAGTGATATAAACTCGAAACGGTCTGTGAAAAACTTCCCCACTCGTTTATTTGACGACGACGACGACGACGACGAAATGTGAAAAACGAGCCGGTGAAAGAGCACGATTCTGCTGACACCCCCCAAGGGAATTTTTACAAGTGTGAAAACTGCTAGTTGAGCGGACTCTGAATAAAAATTCGACAAACCGCATGTGACGATCATGATGTGCCAGTGGTAAAACTTGATTGCACGAGTGTCGTCGTCGTGGGGCTTATTTCGTGAGTTTATATCTCATTCAATTTGATGGGTCGTTTCTACTGCAATTTTTTTTGGACGATAGTAGATGCGATAAGGTGAGCAAATTTTTTTTGAGGATTGTACTCTGTGTACGTTAGTATGGAGATCAAGAGAGATGTTTATTTAGGGTAGCGGATTTTTTGTGTTTGAATAATGATAAGAATGCTTATTTGAGATCTTAAGACTGCAACTGCTGTGCGAGGGTATACAAAAATTTGGGAATGAAGTTAATTTTTTTCAGCAATTTTCGACATTTAGGCCAGTTTTGAAAGAGTCTCTACATGTTAGTGTGAGCATTCATGTAGTCAGGTTAACATAGCTGTTACACTGAAAATCAATACACAAATTCTCACACAAGAGTTACAATCTCACGAGACCCAGCAAATAAATCGCCACAAAAAAGAACTCAATGGAAATTCCATCGTATTACGAACAATCTATTTCCACAACAATTCAACACGGATCTCAATAAAATGTCTACAGAATGCACAATTTACAAGTCAAATAGTACTAAATAGGTCAAAGCACTCTCGAACACCAATAGTATCAATAGAAATTCATTCTCTACTCTATACAAGAGACAAAGTGTTGAAATACATTCGATATTTGTCATCGTTCACTTTCCAGTTTGCATACGAATCTCGTTTATATACATACATATATATTTCTGGTGAGGATCGATTTCTGTATATTGCAACAAATGTGTACGTGTCACCGATTCTTCGCTTGAATGAAGAAACAAACTGAATGCAAGATATCGGTAGCGATTATTCACCATTTGACGCTCGTGCGAATCGAAATATGTTAGAAACAAGGAGCGATATTCGATTTTTTCCTCTCCAGCTTATACGAAATGTTATTGCGAGAATCGAATCAAATTCCATGAGACAATCGATTTCTCATATCGACGTTGCATTATATTTCGAGATTTCACTATATGGGTGATTCCGAGTAATACCGGGATTTTAATTTTTATGCCACATATTTTCTAGTGAATTATTCCATAAATCGATATGAGTAATTATAAGAATTGATAACTGAATGGTTTTTTACGTACGTCCTTGGATAATTATATTCTCAAATCCAAGGTTTAAAATTCTGAGGCCTGAAATAGTTATGAGAATATCGAATTGCAAACGTATGATGGGATGCAATTCTACAAACTCAAGATGTAATCTCTGCTCGTTGCATAAACTTTTGATAGCAATCAAAAGTTTTGAGAGAGAATGATGTTGAGAGGAATTGCGTTATACGCGGCTGCTGTTTCGAGAAAGTTCGAATAACGAGTTCGAAGAATGTGTTTCCCCTGCGAGGAAATTAATTGATGAGTGTAATTAATTTATTCACGTAATATTGAGACTTGCATCAACAAAAATATTTGTAATTTCCTTATCTTAACGATTACAAATCGAGTCAATACATTTTTATGGCATGGAATTCTCAATTGAATGGTATTTTGAGCAATTGAAACGTTACGTCGAGGCTGGTTCATTTTCTGTTACAAAATATGTTTATTCGTTGGACAGACTTTTTTTCCAAGGATTCGAGCTAGGCAGTAACTTTATACAGTA
This sequence comes from Eretmocerus hayati, assembly GCA_029851415.1. Taxonomy (NCBI): domain Eukaryota; kingdom Metazoa; phylum Arthropoda; class Insecta; order Hymenoptera; family Aphelinidae; genus Eretmocerus; species Eretmocerus hayati. The sequence continues at coordinate 148,239,697 of CM056743.1, read as the reverse complement.
TCTATATCCAACGCACTGACTGCATTCATGCAAAAATCGGTTCGATATAGTCGATGAGTTGAAAATCTTGCTCACCTATAAAAATCTCATTTTCACATACTCGAGGGTACACTCTGTCAACCTAGTTGATTTGGTTGGCCTCATCAGTTTCTTGTATCATTACAAACTTTCACTTACATGAATGATATCCGATGTGATTTTCATGGTTTTGTTTCATTCAAGAGTGAAAATCATCTAATTTTCATCGAAATTTTGAATTTTTTTAGATTAGTGAAGCCACATTTCTACATAATTGATATTCCATGATATTTACTGATGATTTTCTCGAATATTCACACCCAATTCTAGATCAAAGTAGCACACATGGAGTTCATGAATTATCTCCAAACCGGATATAAAGTCCTCAAAACAAGCGTCCTTTATTTCCCTCACCAATAATGAAACCCTCAAAAACCAAATCATGGAAAAATTTTTCATCATAAACCTCGATATCGATTAATTACCCCTTTTGCCAAGATCCAGCGATCAATAGCAGGCCTTGAAAATAACTAAACGATTGGTATAAGACGTTATAAGTAAGTGTTTGCTTTAAGCTTGGCTTTATTAATCGAGAGGTGTGTTTGGCACGCGCGTAACTGCGGCCGCGCAAAATTATTGCGATCGGATCCAAGACTCACAACACAAGTCTTGTATATATCTACGAGTAATATAGCTTTGTTGCTTTCCACGCCGAGATACGGATTAATGTTTTGCGCTTAACGACCGAATAACTCGCGGATATGAGCTGCCTTCAATGTATATAGGATATACCTATAGATATAGATATGAAACGAGATTTGCTATAGTAAATTCTAGGTTATGTACACGTGTGAGATATGTGTATAAGAGGGTAGATTATATAGGAAGGGAATAATAATCGACGCTGAATTTGAATCGATGATTAAATGCTAGCGTGTCGCGAAAATGATGTACGAGCTGAGTGTAAAGTGTTGGGATGGTATATAGAGTATATGGTAAAGAGATAGAGGATTATGGATCGGATATGCTTTCTTTGGATATACTTGAATTTATCGAGAGATTTTGGATTTTTTGTTTTATATGATGGGGTCATTCTTGCGTGGAAAGTTTTATCAGAGTCCAATATTAAAAACAAAATCCGAAGCGTTTCTGATAGTCTGATTCAAGAATATTCTACACACTCTACAATGCTCCTGAAAGTGAATTCTTGGTGTTATCCTGCACCTTGGTGGCGGCGATCAGTATGTGAAAACATGTTTTAATCATTTGAGCTAATCTAGCTTTGATCAATCAACTAGATCTTCTGCAGCTCGAAAATGATATTATTGAAATAATGGGCGATGACCAGTTGATTATATTGAAGAGAAGTTTCTTATGTAGTACGGGATCATCAAATACTGTCAATCAGTGAACTGATCAGTCAGTTCCAGCCACAATCCACATGGTCACGTAATATAATTTAGCCAAACCAGACTGAATTAGACGAATCTAAATTGAATAAGACCCAAACAGACCGAAGTACATAAAACTAGACCGAACTATACCGAATCAAGCCAGACCAGACCGAACTAGACCGAATGAGGCCGAACTAAAACGAATTATACCGAATAAGACAAAATTAGACCAAATGAGACCGAACCAGAACGAATTAAATTGGATTAGATCGAATTAGACCGAAGTAGACCAAAATAAACGAGACTTGGATCGTAGTAGTAGGGCAACTGTCGTGCGGTACTAGAGCGGTATTAAAGCAGTATTAGAGTGGTACTAGAGCGGTACTAGTGCGGTACTAGTGGTACAATCAGTACCGCCCTAGAACTGTACTAGCACCGAACTCAACCGAACCAGACCAGACCATCTATCCACCCATCTACTATGGGTCACCCACCCAGTCACCCACTCATCAATCCATCCACTCATCGACCTATCCATGATCCATACAGCCACCCATTATACTTTACCCCTTCCACGTAGGCAACTCGATATGGAGAATCGGAGCAGTCTAATTTTGGCTGAGCATTTAATCATTATAGTAATACAGTTATAATGTCGTGAGATCTTTTACCAAAATTTTTCTTGCATCTGTATCATGTTTCCTACATGACAAAAAATGTTGGAATTGTTCTGGGAGATTTATCAGAAGATAAATCCAAAATAGTTTGATTCAAAATATAGAGTGAATTTACTCCGGCTCTGAGAAACTGACGTGAAAAACTTTCAAACTATGTTCACAATTTCGATTGCTCTTATTATTTCGAAATCCCACAATAAGCTCTAACGATGAGAAAAATCGAAGAGAAATGATTAAATGATGACTTAATTCTAAAAGTTCTAATGCAATCAATCAGAGGTGGACATTCAATGAGAATTCATGTCGATCCCACAGTTAATCAAGTATTACCAAAATCAAGCAAGTTCGTTGAAAGATACATTCTTGTTTCTACCGAATTAAGTGAAATGTGAGTATAGATTTTCGTCGCTATACGAAATCACGTGAATTCCAAGTCTGTAATAAAATGCAAACGAACATATGTGCGGGCATAAATTTTCATTCGGCTCTCGAAAACATTTGGGTTAATCGATTTACATGAGCTTCGCCCACAGATGTACGGTATTTACTAAACCAAACGGTCGCACCTAAATTTATGCATCCATTCAATTTTTACTCAACATCAGTCGATGAGGTATACTATAATATAACTCTCGTCACGATCTAGGTAGATATCGACTAATGTAGCAATCATCGTCTTCTGAACCGCAATAGTAGCAATTGTAGTAGTAGTGGTAGTAATAGTAGTAGGTAGTATTATCGCAGTTTACTGAAACGTGACGCGAGGTCAAGAGTATAATGGATTTACAAAGGTGTTGACTGTTGAGAACTCAATTATCGTCGATGAAGTAGCCAATTTACTTGTGTACAATACACTTGACTAGAGTTGTCGAAAGTAGTCAAGCGTGCTAATTACTTCTGAGGTGTTGGTAATTGAGATAACTTTGATGGGAATATTATCCAAATTTATGATACGGAACGTTCTTTTATAAAAAATCGATTCGGACTGCGGGCATTAGAAATTGGTTTGATGAGCTGATAATTATGTGGTCTTGGTCAGGATTATTCTGAAGCGATATATTTAGCTCACATCTCTAATTTACATAGCAGTACATTTGAAAACAATGGCTTTGATCCAAATACCAAATTTGGATTTTTTGGATTCATTGCAGAATCGAATGAAAATCTCAAAAAATCAGGAAGAAAAGAGATTCTATTTGCCAAAGCTTTTCTATGAATAGAAATTCGTGAGCATATCGTTGAGGATTTTGCAAAAATTTCAGAAAATTCTGCATTGAGCAAAGCGATTCGACCACTTCAACGATTCGAATACACATTGCGACTGCAATTTGAATCGTGAATTGAACTGCCACTCAACTCGGACCCATATCAATCGGCAAATCGAACTGTTTTCGAATAATTAGAGCAGTCACCAACAGAGCTCTTCAGTGCAAATAGAAGCGTCACTGCATCCATATCTGATTTTCAATCACTTGAAAGACTCTTTAGGGCGATACAGAGCTGCATCATTGACAAATCCACCAAGACTAAGCATAGCACTCCTATATAATACCTATATATAATATAGTTACTTCTGGCGGTTGTAATGAGAGATCGACGCTATCGTTTCCCGACGATCACCAATAGGAAACACACCTATATACAGTAAAGATCTACTCATTCTGAACGGGTTAATGGTTAGGATCAGTAAGTCTCGCGCGCGAGAGTGAGCAGAGCAAAAGCGAGAATGGTTTCTCTTTCGATGGGCTCATTTCATAACGAGAGACTATACTCATATAGAGAGTGAGTTTGGTTTGAGAATCCGTTCTGTAATATGGTTGTGAGATTTTGTGGTCTATGTAGCAGACGACGATGACGACGACGACGACGATGCGCCAATACTTGATAGTAAAAAAAAATGCAGTCTGGTCGGTTCTGTTACATTATGTCAAGTACAAGCTGGGGGGGGGGGTATTGACTAGGTTTCGTGAGAATCGCTCTCAGTTTTGTACTATAGTTTTGGGTTGTGTATATGGGAGTCACGATTATTGCGATGGCCTTGTGCTGGTGACAGTGCTACAATAGATAATCTATGATTTTGTGGATTCAGCAGTGTCTTTTGTCGATATGCTGTTGAAATTGCAGGGTGTAGAGAGTGGGTGGGGTGGTGAGACGGGTAGAGAGTGAATTTTGGTTTGAAGAGTAAGTTTGCTTGTATGCAGTTATATTGGTAAATACGATAAAATTGATCTTCATTTTCTGAATATCTCATATTTACCCAAAATGATGGATGGGAGTGAATGATAACAAGTTGACAAATTTTGAAGATAAGATTGGGAAGGTTAATTCTCACTGACTGTAAAATCTCGAGTGGAATATCGGCAACCGGAGTTACTTTGAACAGACGGGGTAACTTTGAACACTCCCTTGAATTTTCAAAATCAGGAAAGAGGGAAGCGCCAGGGTTTTTGTGCTAACTTGATTGACAGTTGCATGCCTATAGAAAACATTTTGCACCGGTGAAGAAATTCCTGCCCTCCTGTGGGTGACTTGGAAGCATGATTTTCGAGCAAAAAATGACTTTTTGCAGTATTTTTGCTCAAAAATCATGCTTCCAAGCCACCCACAGCTGGACAGGAATCTAACTTTCATATTCCGAGTGCCCGGCTTTCGTCTCCACCCCGGTTGCCCCCATGGGCGTGGGATAGGGATACGCCCTACCAGCGCGTCGGTTTGGAGGACGGCGATCACCGAACCACGAGTGGTTCGGCAATGACTCGATCCTCCTCTCCGACTACCGAATTCTGGGCTCGGCCCCAGCACAAAGCCGATGCCCACGCCTCGCTGGGGGGTTTTGGGGCTCGTTTAGGATTCCTGAGAGCTCAGAGAGCCCCTCGGAATGATGGATGAGTCTTCCAGGCTCGCATTGTTATCGCCCGAGGGCGATTCCTATACGAGTTCCTAGACTCACCCACTTCGCGTGGTGCCGGATGGAGATGTGCGGTCTCCCCGCTCCGGCGGGCGATGACTGGGGCCGGAAGCTCGTCAGACTCCAGGGATGAGGCACCACGCCCAACCCCCCTTGCAGGCACCCACAGCTGGACAGAAATTTCTTCACCGGTGCAAAATTTTGTGCACGCATGCAACTATCGATAAAATTAGTACTAATACATCCTTTGCACATCCATCTTCTGCTGATTTCAAGAACTCAAACGAGTGTTCAAAGTAAACCCGGTTGACGGTAGCGGAAAAAAAAACAGTTGATTTGAAAAACTGTCATAACCGTGGGAATAAATTCAGATCATTTTCGTCAAACTGTACTCTGCTCACGAGCCTTAAGCTCACCCTTTTCTACTTCCTACATTCATGCATCTCAATATGCTCATTTTCCTGAAGTAATGCGCATACAGCTCATCCGATTATACAATACACAGTATACGCCAAGATCAAATTCCATCACGATAAATTTCGCAATTCAAAACGCTGATAAACTCCCTCTAACCGCATCCCAACACAGATAAACTGCTAATCCAATCGATGTCCAGTGGAAAAAATCTTTCCACTTCTGATGGGCATAACCATTTCCGGAATTAAAATTGCTCCCACGCGCAGTAAATATAGAGATACCTCTCAAGAGAACTTGAAAGATTGTAATAGTATAAGGGAGCTCAAGAGTCGGTATAAGTGAAATGGAGAGCACGTCGAAATTTCAATCAAGAAGCGATTCCTCCTAAGGGACTAACCTCTGAGATGCATCAGAGAACATTGGGCACGCAATCGAAGATGAATTTCCCACAGGGAGATGAGGTTATATACGAGTTCACCGTTGCCGCACAGTGGAGAACGATAGATATATACACAGATCGACTATAGGAAATATTCTCCTACGAGAAAACGTGCTGCATCGGAAGAGGAGAAATTCAGAGATTCTGTATGATAGTGAGGGGATTTCCGGATTGAAGGGCTCTCTTGCACGCATAGGTAATTTGACTCAAGAAGTGCAATTGAACTATGTACAACCTATGATGGAGTTGGCTGTTGTTTCTCTGACTGAACGTTGTGATGGAAGTGAATCGGTTAGATTTGATTGTTCTCAGTGAGGTTCTGCGTACGAAAGTATACGACCGCATCAGAGTCCCACAATGGATATCGATTGTGGCTGCAGCTGAGGGATTCTGTGGCGGGTTGGCGTTGAAATAATCCATTTTGTTAACCTTGAATTGAGGTTAAAATTGTCGGGCGACCGTACTCCGGAGTCGAGTGATTCAGTTGTGCCCGTTATGCTGAGTCTCACTTGTCGCGTTTATCATTCTTTCGTGCCCGGTTATGTTCATACATCATAAAATGTGTTGCGCATGATCATTCTGAGTTCTGCATCGAGAAGTCATATAAGTTTGTACGCAAAAATGTCGCTGATTCAGCAACATTATAAGTAGCGTTATTGTCTCTTTCGCTACTGCTCGCTCGAATTGTCAATGTTCTTGATGAGTCTAAGGCCCTTGGAATACTTTTGTAGCTAAAAAACGACATTTGTAAGATGATGGATGATAATAAATTGATGGTATTAGAGGGAGAGAGGTTTATATAAATTCCAAAAAGATGGTATATTGTCAATCAGTGAATTGATTAGTCAGTCCCATCAACTACCTACGCGTCCACATAATATATTATAGCCGGATTTGACCGAATTAGACTGAACTAAACTGAGATGGATTGAAGTAGGCCGAACCAAACCGAACTAGACCGAATTATGCCTGACTATATTGAACTAGACCAGATTAGACCGGAGTAGAGCAAACTTAATCAGTTAGACCGAATAAAATCAAATTAGACTAAACTAGTGCGATTTCGGCCAAGCTGGACGAAAATAGGCTGAATTATGCCGAATTCGACCGGACGGGACCGAACTAGACCGAATGAGATCGAATTTGACTGAATTTAACTGAACTAGGCTGATTGTGAGTTAGGTCGGACCAGAATGATCTAGACTGAATTAGACCGGATAAGACCGAACTAGAACTAATTTGATCGAATTAAACCGAACACGACCGCACTCAGAACATATTAATACAGTATTTCTAGTTAAGTGATTCTAGAATACTAGTGCGGTACTGTTGCGAGCCTAGTGGTCTAAGCCATACTTGTGCGGTCCTAGCGTCCCTACCTTTACTGCTACCGCACTGGTACCGTACTGAAGCCATATTAGTACCGAAGTAGACCGTACAAGCTCGTATTACACTGAATTAGACTGGATCAGATCAGACCAGACGATCGATCCATTCACTCATCCACCGGTCCAATTACACTCACCCACCAATCAAGTTCATCATTAGTCACATAGTCTACACATGAAATGTATCATAAAAATATTCCAATCCAATCACCCGAATCGTAATTCTCAAGAGTTTGACTCTGACATCATCTGTAACACTCAATCTCATGCATCCTGATCATTACACGTGAAAGCAACAAAGAATCTTCCGTGGCAATAAATATCCATCTGAAACGGATGTTGTACCATCACAAAATATCCTCTTTTTCTCTGTCAAACCTAACGATTTCGTAAATCATAATGTCACCTCTCGGATGTACCTACAACATCCTGGTCACAGCATCCGATCTCTACATATAAAATTTACAATCTGCCATCGTCTTTTCATCCACAATAATGTTCATCTCACTCGTTTCATGTATGTACATCTTTTACGATTGAAAAATCTCTTGCTCAACACATACACTATACATATTCCAAGAGGTTATATTTTAATAGCCTCCTTCGTAGAAATTGCAAAAGTATCTCACACATCAGTAGAGACTGTATATTCTTCCTGTGTATATAAAGGTTAGGTATCACGGATGTCAATTAAATAAAGGTGTAAAATATCGTAACAAATTGTTTCATACCTATAGAAACTCTCTCACGTACTTCATCTATTGTATGGATATACTTGTATGTATCATATCATCATATAAAATACATATAAAATGTGGCTATAGAAAGAAAACGATAATCCTAGTGTTAAAAGTGAGAGAGAGCGTAAAAATGGGGTTCTATACTCTTCCGACAAGATGTTTACGATGCGGATAAGTGTATCGAGCGCGATATAAAATTGAAGCTTAGCTATGTACGAGCGTAGATATTCTTGGGTTATTTTACGTGTGAGCTCTTTTAGGGATGCAAGATATACGTTTAGAGAGATATCTACGTTGGAGGTATATATGTATATATCTAGGTACTTGTACACTCTGTGGAAGTGAAAAAAAGTGTGGCCTGCTTTTACGACGGGATAAGAGGATTGAAAATGCATCGAAGCGTAGATATTCAGAATTTTGATATGGAATCGAGCTCGGAATAGAGTACATTTTGCATGAATCACTTTTTTGCTCAGTGTGCATTTTTGTTTATGGATTATTAAGATGGAATGAAGACAAATTTGTATTTATGCATTTTTAACCATCACTCGTAAAATTGAAGCAATAAAACTAGGAAAATAAAAGTTTGAATATATGAAAATATGTGGATAAGTCATTAACGTTTTTACTACTCGTACTCACCCTTTTCCTTCACAAAAAACAAAAATAGGTTTGATATGTTCAAGAATAGTGAGTTGATTTTTGTCGATTTTGAGGGACTAAGTGGCGAAGAATTGATAGAAAAATTTCTCGCTTCGGTATAACAGAAAGAGTTTTATTCTTTCGACGTTTCGTTCACTTGATTCAGGGCAAATCCGTGAAAGGAGTGCGACACCCGTTACGCACTAGATATTCAAAAAAAAAAAAACGTAAAATTTGATCTCATCGGGAGGTAATTCAATAACCTGCAACAATAATGTCCTGGCCTCACGAATCTCAATTTCACATTTGGCGATTAAAAAATTTGCAAAATACGAGCGTATCGGGTGTCACGCGCACAAATTGCCATTTTTCATTCATATTTTTTCTACTAGTCGGATAAAAATCAAGAAAATTGAACTTGTCATCAAGCCCGTACTATTTTGCAAGGGTGTGAGCGAATTTGGCGAGAACTACGCCCTGATATGTCTCATATAGTCCCTAAAAACCAAATTTGAGTACATCAAGAGACGGTTGACGTTTCCTCGGTTAACTTGCCCTTTATAGACCTCATCAGAACAGTTTGAATACAAATTCGAGACCGAACATACTCATTGCGAACATCGTCCGTCTCTTGTCAAAAAAAATGTTGTTTAGACGAAAAGTCGAAAGAATAGAACTCTTTCTGTTATACCGAAACGAGATTTTTTTTTATCAATTTTTCGCCACACAGTCCCTCGAAATCGACAAAAATCTACTCACTATTCTACTATATCAAGGACAAAGATCATCTATCAAAAATTTAACATGTTCAACTGATTGTGAGTGTAACCCTACAATAAAAGACGAAAAGATTACAGTACACGCACAATGTCGTAGCTAGGGTAGTAAGTCGTACAAACTTAACCAATTAACAAGTTAGAATATATGCCTTGCAACAAGTGCCTCGTATATCGCAAGTGTAACATGTATGTATGCCAAAGGCAAAAAATCAGCAAAAAGGTATATTATAGGTAGAGATAGCATAAGGTATAGGCCTACTGTAGGCGATTCTCTAAAAATAGAATTATATACTCGATGTGATGTTGAAGGAGAGGGTGGAGGGCTAATTAAGCTCAGATAAAATTTTCACAAAAAAGTGCGCGATTTATATCGCACAGAAAAATAACCAGACAAAATCGGGTCGAAAAAATTTTCATGTCGATATGTATAAGGATACGTTGACTATCTAGGTTTCTATACCTTAGGGTGTTTTAAAAGGGGCAAAATTTGCTCATCGGATGATACTTAATGAGCAATTCGATGCTGTTAATGCTGTAGTAGGGATGCTACTGGCATAATACAGGCTAGGCCCTCGAGTGCACGATGATATCGCGCCTTAAGATTCTCGTCTGAAGGTCAGTTCGGTATAGAAAAAACTAGTCACGGCTATTGCTTTATGCAGTTCTATATGCTCGATGCTACTGTATTGAAAAATATAGGCTCACGAAGAGGACGTTAGGTTAGCATGGTTGAAAAAGGGTGAAAAAAATTTTATGAATGGGGCAAGGTATGAAAAGTACAGGGAGAAAAATCAAAATTTCAATTGATGATCTTGATGAAGAATAAACTCTCGTTCTAATTGAAGATTTCACATAGTTCACCAAGTACTATTTGAATGATAGAAGGTCCAAATGATCGTTTGAGATAAGGTGTGAGGTTATTAACAACTAATCTTGTCAAATTTTCTTGTTTTCCTAGCCAACGATCCTAATATACGGACAGCTTGTCGTCCAAGTAGATAAAGTCCGGAACTGGTCAGACAGCCAAATAACACGACGCTTTATACATGGGCCCGGATGAACGTAGTCTGACCAGTTCCGGACTTTATCTACTCTCACGCCTTCATCATTGCGATACTCAAGCCACGACTATAATTCAAAATCATCTTCTCGGTCATTTAAACGACGATTAATCAATGAAACATCGGTAAGGTTATCGCATTTATCTAAAGAGTTGAATTTTTTATAAGAAATCGAATTAACTTTGAATTTCAATCTCTCTGAAATTAGAACGAATAGATCAAAGTATTTGGGAGAAAATTTAGAAATTTCTCTACCCTCTGCATTACTTCAGTCAAGTACTACAATTGAAAATTTTATTTAAATCACAGATATAATACATGTATCATTAATCACAATGACATACTACCTTATTCCCATTCCAAGTCAACCACAAACAAGATTTCACACTCACAAACACATCTGGAGAGTCTCAAACATATTCAAAACAACACTTGGAGGATACATAGTTTTTTAAATTCTATATATAGATTCTTTTACCTAGGTGTATACTTGCAGGATTCGTGACGCCACATATACTCACACACAAATTTTGTTTGTAATGGTTTAGTACCTGAGCTTGTGTATTCGTATACACACATACATATATACGAGTACATATAAGTATGTAAAACGAGAAGCAAGGAGTACATAGGACGAGTTGGAAAATATATGCCGTTGCAGGATCTCTTGCAAATCTAAATATAGAACTGGTGTGGCGACCGATCGGCGCCTACGTTATTCTCCCCCTCGAGCACATATCGGCTTCCTTTTCTCTATCTTTCTTCCTCTCTCCTTTATAATATTTTTCAGCTACCCCCGACAACTCATTTTTTTTACACCCCATTCCCCTTTTTGATTTTTACCGTAACTCGCTTGGTAATATTTTTTTCTGTGGCGAATCTAGCTGAAATTCTACATCTAAATGACACTTAAGAATTCTTAGCTTCCTAGATTATATATGGGGTATAACATAGAAATGATATTCCAAGTCTGATTTTATATCAAAAGTGAGTCTTGTGTGGCTTGGAGGGGAACATCCTCAGGGATTCACGAGTGAAATTTTATTGAGAATGAAAGTATGTATAGGGACTTGATTTTCCGCAATCGCACGGTATCGCGTTGTTCTCAAGGGACAACTTCTCTACCGGTGTATATGTATTATACATATATCGTAGTACATGTAGTCCCTAGTGAGACGATAAAGTTGGCAGTACTGAAAAGTTTCTTCGTGGAATTTTGTGCAATAACGCGTAAGGTTTTGCATATGTATGTATGTATGTATGTATATATCATACTTGTACCGCAAAAAAAGTAAGTACATAGAAGTACGCGTCAGTTGCCGTCATATTTCGTGTATTACACGTCTCTCTGTGATGTCTTGTACAGAAGCATATTTGACGGCTTATATGCAGGATACATGCTTTATTATTATTATTATTATAATTTATGAGATTTTGCGCGAAACGAGGCGTGGCTTACGCCAGACGTGGCAATGAAACGATGTATATGTAGTGACGGTGTAATTAGATGGCCAGTTGATGATGCGGAATTATTATTATAGCCCTAAAGAGTTTTTACAATGCAGCAAAGTTTCCTTTACTCGTGAAAAGTAGACAGGAGAACACGCGCTTTTCTTTCGGTTTCAATGAAACCAACCGAAAAACCAATACTTGGGTTCTGAGCCCTTTGAAGTCATAAATGGGGTCTATTATACCCCACGCACTTTTTGGAGCCTGTTAATCTTACGTATACTGATTTCGATGATTCTTATTTCATTTTGAAGGTTTTGATCTGAACCTCAAAATAAGCTGAGATATGTCGAGTTTCGATAAGATGAAAAAAAGTACCCGGGCGCTATTGAAATCACTAATTTGGGAGTATTTCCAACAAATGAAAATGGATTCCAAGGACGGAAATCATAAACGTATCCGGAACTAATTTATAACATCTCGTTTCATTTTGTGGTCCATGATTTACACCTGGACTCATCACGAAATTCCATGATTACCTTCCAAAACCAAACATAAATTATACACCGGGGTCAAATTAACCTCAACTCGAAAACTTTATACCTTTCACATTGCATCAAATATGTCGCTTCGAAAATTTTTTTTGCAGTAGCTAAGAGTCTCCAAAACAAGGCGCTAGATCATTAGAGCGTACATTTTGGGCTCAAAAATTTGAAACTACATATATATTTAATGGAAAAATTTCGTGGAAAACTTTGATTTCTTACTGTAAAATGAAGAACTCCTTTCCCTTTTGGAACGAAAAACTGAAATTCGGGGGAAGCTCGTACCTCATACTATACTTCAAGATGCATATATGTCACCCGTAACCAATCTTACGGGAAAGATGTTTATTTTGAGGATCCACGGAGAGAAGAAAATGGGAATTTCGCATCCGAGGAAGAGGGGTGTTACAATGGAACCATACTTGTAAATTGAAGATTGATGAAATAAAAAATGGGTGGGTCAATTCCAAACACAACTCCCAACACTAAATGTATAAATATTCGCAACAGAATTTGATATAGACAGACAACAATTAACTCTGGATGAGCTTCGAAGTACATCAATGATACACTGGGGCCAGGCTGACCCCAGTCGTGATTGCGTCTGACGGACAAGAGACCATAGGCGCTGCAGTCGCACCTGCACAATTGATGTTTGAAGACTAAAACTGGAGGTAAATGTTGCGTGGCACTTGAACTAGGGCAGGGAAAAATTAGCTCCAAAATAGATTCCACGTGCACTAAAGACATATAGGCCAAGTCTACATAGACGCGCTCACCCCGGGCGCGCGCGCTCTCTCCGCTCGCACTCTCCACCCAAACACCGGAGTAGGTACCGAAAAATGACCCACATAAGTCCCCTTATAATTCGAGTTTCCAGTCTGACTCCGTGGGGTGAAAACTCGTTAATCTATCGTTAAGAATTGCCCAAAAGCTCATTTGCATGGAATTGAGATTGGAAAATGAGAGACGTGGATGTCGATCAATGTGCCTAATATTGACACCCCCAACTTCTCAGGTATTTAACTCTCAGCGTGTTCAACAATATTCAACATTATCTTGGGTTTACATTGATACTTATTTCAAAAACTGTAGGATAAAATCAATCGTGAAGAATTCTGGATAAGACGAACCGAGCTCTTGCAAATTCACAAAAGATAACATTTGTGTTACAAGAGTCACTCCTCCGTGAATTTGGGACATCTCGGGTGTTCTTTATCAGGATTTTATAAACTTTAGCTCATTATTCAGCTCCTGAAATGAGGACCAATGTATAACCAAGATGATGCTGAATATTGTTGAACAGGCTGAGAGTTAGATACCTGAGAAGTTGGCGGTGGCAATATCACGCACATCGATCGACATCCACATCTCTCATTTTTCAATCTCAATTCGATGCAAATTAGTTTTTGGGTTATTCTCAACGATAGATTGAAGAATTTTCCATCTCACAAACTTGGCCTGGGTGTTCGAATTACGAGGAAACACTCTTAGGTGGGTTTCGAATCATTTTTCGGTACCTATTCCGCGGTGTCTAGGTGGAGAGTGCGAGCGGCGAAAGCGCGCGCGTCCGGAGTGAGCGCGTCTATGTAGACTCGGCCACTGGGATTAGGCTGACCCCTGCCAAAATTACGTATGGAAACTAGCGGCACGGTGGCCTTCATACCTGCCCCAACCGATAGTTGAAGGTCATGAAACTGGAAGCAGATTGCGCATGGAGGTTGAATCTCGATGATTTTGGAATCGGAACGAGTTCCTGAGAATTGCTTGGGGTCATTTTGACCCAGTGTGTCATTTGAGGGTTAATTTGACAATCAAGCTCTGATCAAAAATATATTGCATAAGCTTCTTACTAATTATATACCAATAACGAAATGAAATAAAATACAATTATCAATTTTGAGTTTACCCCAGATGGAAATTAGATTTCTTTGTGAATTACTGTCGAATTTTGAATCTCATGAGTGAATCATGGTAGAATAATCAACGTCCCCTCGTCAAAATCAAGAGCTAATCAGCCTCAATAGTCGTCTAAACACGTCACAATGCAAAAACCGAACACCACACGAGACAATCGAATCAGCCTTTTAATCCAATTGCAATCAGAATTGGTGCCTCGCAATCCTATCTATCGATCGATCTATCTATCTCTCGTCGTTAAGTTAAAACGAGGCTATAACGAAACAAAACGGCGCGGAGTGCGTCGAATTGCAGCCGAGAGACGCGTGCCGCAATCAAAGTGCATAGCGTATACATACGACATGGTCTATCTTTGGCTAATCGAAATCAAAGCTGTATACTATTGCAAGTCAAAGCTTGAGTATGATAGTTTATGCTAGACATGTGCGCGGTGTTAACTCGTATACATATATTTGAACCTTTCAAATCGCTCAATAAGAAGCCGAGCTAAATACTTGGCACGCCAATTTTGTTGGACCCGTTCCTTTGCACCTTTATTACGGCCTAATGATTTCGCACGTATAGACGTGAGATACAAAAGTGTATAAACACAGTGTATGTGGACATAGTATTTCAGACATTGACAGAGGTAGGTGGGGGAAATGCGAGACTGCAAAATCGAGTTTTTTTGCTGGGTCAGGTCGAATTTTCGTGATGATACTTGTCTTGGGGATGGAACAGAGTAAGAAGCGAGGAAACACAGGTCGAGGTATGGATGATTCTACCCCACGGTGGGTCGGAAAAACAGGAAAGTTGGAGGTTCACAAATGAAAAAATTTTTTGTGGGGGGTGAGATTCTAGGTATTTGTAGGATCAATTTTCAGAAAGAATCGAAAACTTTCGTTGATCGATTTTGAAATAGTCATTTTTTCAATTTTTCCATACGAATGCTATGTTAAAATTTGCCTTTTTCACGGGCTTACGCTTCTTTCGTGATTTTTCAATAACAATTTTGAGTTTTATCGAAGGAGCTGTGGAATTTTTTCTTGGAGTATTCTTGGATGTCTGCCATATAATATGCACACATTCTTCAAAAAACCGGATCACAGGTGATTGAGGCGTTCGTTTTGACGTTGTTTGATAAATAGCCCATACTCGAAATGAATCTTGGCAAACCTTCGATATTTTGTCAGGATTTAAATGCGCTCGATATGAGAATTCCTGTTCATCTGACTAGACATTTGCAAAAAATAAAAGAGTTGCTCACAACATTTTGACGGAATTCTGCATCAGGAAGTATCTGCATTGGGCATACAACTCAAATAAATTTGTTTGGCCACTTGAGGTTCACCGTTGCCTCGTCTACCTCGAATCGAATCCGTTAATAGAAAGTAATAAAATGACGGTCGTTAATACTCGATACATACTATATTCTGTGTCGCATAATGAAATCGTTGGATGGCAAATTAATCGAGCTATCAAAAACGTTAATATACGGGGCGAGTAATTCACGAACAGAGCTTGACACCATGTAATAAAAACAGATATACAGAGTTAAATGCAAGAGGTGGTGGTGTCGCTAAAGTAAGAGAGAGCATTTTTCTTCTCTTTCCCTTTTTGCGGAAAGAACAATGAAAAGGAGCGGCAGCGGCGACTGATTGCGCATTGTCGCTATGTGTGTATATCTAATGCTAAATTGAGCGACCGGTTTGGTTGTAGACTCATTGTTCCTTTCTTGATGCTAGAATGCTTACAGGACGCTGCTTCATATAGGTACGCGTGACCAGAAAGAATGGGTAATATATACACAGTTTCGTCGTTGCTTGGCTTTTAATTAAACCGTATCTTTTACGTGTGTGCATGCTGCTACTGTAAATTGAAGCTATCGGTGCAATTCTTTCTTCTTTTTTTTTCTCGTTTGCGATAGTTGGGAAATTAGTGGTTTGTATATATTGGCTCGTAGTATGGAGATTTCCCTCAGAAAATCAAGAATTGACCCGATAGGCTGCAGAATTAGTGTGACACACATTTTCAAATTTGATTACGAATTTTTTGTATGTTTTTGCTGACAGATTTGAGCATTTCACAGATTCTATTTCGCTTGTTTGTTTAAATAATGATATTCGTGGATTTTGGACTTCAGATATGTACACTGCCGGTCAAAAGTTTCAGGACACCCAAAATTTTTTTTCTCATTTTGCAAGTGGATCTACGAGGCTCTACTTGACCAAAAAGGACTTTATCAGAGCTCATTTTGATGGTCTTTTCACGTACTCCAAGATGGCGTTACTCATTTTCATCAGTACTAATCTGGATCTTTCCAATTCGAGCTTGAAAATGGGCCAATTTCGATGATTTTCGGAAGAATCTCCTAGTTCCGTCAGTTCAAAGGTACAGGAATATTCTGGGATGGATCTTAAAAGACCTAAAAGTACCAGTGTAGAGCTTTGAAATCCGTTCTCCAACATCCTTCTAAATTACTTTTACCCCGAGCCATGACATTTTCTATGAAGATAGATCTTTCGCAAAAACTAACCCTTAAAATCAAAAAAGACAGACGAACGCGTTTTAAGGGGAATATAATCTCTGATCCTGGTATCTGTCTTATAGTATCATGATCAGGAGAACGAGAAACCTTTGCAAAAAATCCATGGATAGGTACCAAATAGGGAATTTCTTCGTCATTCTTCAATTAGGGTACTGCTGTTTTTGGAAAATCTCTCCTCAGAGAAAATGTCATAGCTCGGAGTGGGAGTAACGTAGAAGGATGTTGGAGAACGGATTTTGAAGCTTCAGATTTGTACCTTCAAGTCTTCTAAGACCCTTTCCAGAATATTCCTGTACTTTTATACTGCCGGAGCCATCAGATTTTTCCAAAAATAATCGAAAGCGGCACTTTTCCAAGCTGAAATTGAGAAGATTTTCATTCGCACTGATAAAATGAATTATGCCATCTTGAAGTACTTGGGAAAACCTTCGAAATGAGCCATGATAAAAGCCTTTTTGGTCAAGTAGAGCCTATCAGTTCCTCTTACAAAATCGGGAAAAAAATTTTTTGGGAGTCCTGAAACTTTTGACCGACAGTGTATCAATGACGATAATTTGGAATTTTGAAGGCCAGAAGCTGCTAGGATATGATGTTCGTAGCACGCATTTTGAAACATTCAAATTTTTAGATTGAATCGTATTAGATCTCGCGATGGGCCGGAAAATACCTATTGTAAGTGTGAGAATAAGAAAACTATATTGAAGATCTAAAAATGCATGATTTCTAAAATTTTTCTGAGTTTCACGATCTCAGTATTACGGCTCCAGAAACTCTAGCTAGTCATTCAAAATTCAAATAATAACAATATCATTGAAAAACCTTTGAATTTGTAACTTTTTGATCCGATAGTACTACAAAATGATCGAATCAAATCCTCTAAAAAATTTTCTCAGTACCTCAAATCTAAATCCGAATGTTATTTCAAAATCCACATTATCTCGATGCATGGAATCGTGTTGCCAAGAGCACTTCTGCTCACCATAGAGCCTACCATATAATATCCCCCTTTTGAAATAGTAGTCCATAGCCATAAGCCACCAGGGTAAGTTTTTGCTCAGGATGCGCGTGTACCTGTACATAATATAATAAAATATCTACAAGCTGAAACATCGGGGCAACGGGCAAGGTCGAGACTATATACATGAAAAAAATATTTCGTAAAAGTATGTATGTATAGGGGCAGGTTGCCGTTAAAGGTGAATCCGTAAATGGGTATACGCGCGACGACGCAGAGATATCTTGTGTATCCAAATAGCTATATATATATATATATATATATATATATCGCCTACTAATCGGCTTCTGCTGCAAGCTCTCCCTAGATATAATATACCAAAGGGTTGTATATATATATGTACTCTATCTCAAGTTGGCGATCGGTTGAAACGGCCTTCGGGACGCGATCGCAACCGAACCGGGTCAACGGAATCTCCAAGGCGCCGAGGCTATACTCATATACTTCTTTACTCTGTACGCGACACTTACGAACTTATACGCTATTAAACAGCTTTTTACCTAGCTATTTTGTAGCTTTTGTTCCTACACATTTGTGCTACTGTAAGTGAGTGTAGCCTGTGGACACAATGTCATATGTGCATATATTGTGATTTGAGATTGGAGACCAGTATTCCACTGGTGGAGTCTTCGCTATTTTCAAAAACGGATTCCTTCGCGCCAAAAAGTACTGGTCACATATGAAAAAGGGAAAAAATGTCCATAGAGTGGAAATCTTTCGTTATGTGCTTGTCGTCGTACTCACTCAACTGTTTGAGAGAAAGATGGAGGATTTGGAAAGGCCAAATATCAATTCGAACTCACCTGAAACAGAAAAAATTTCATTCATCATTGTATAGATTCAATCATTGGTCAGTTTGATTATTCTAGAACTAAGATGTTGCTAGGAATATTTTGTCAAGAACCCCTACACAAAAAGCATCAATTCTTAAAGTCGATTTGAAAGACAGCATGGAATCATTCAAAATTTGCCAAGCAAGCTCTGATTCAAATGAAGGCGATGCAAGCTGAAAGTCGTTCCCATTTTTCTGCGACTCTCTTGCAATTTGGGCTAAACGGCAAGAAGACGAATATCTATTATCATCTAATATAAATTCTTCTGCTCGTTGTTCAGTCCAAATCGCAAGAGTATTGTAAAAACGTTGGAATAATTTTTCTTATAGCGTACACGACGACCGCATCGCCGATGATATAACGAACAAGTGGCGTCGGCATCCCTGCCTATATTTTAAAACGGTCGCACGTCAAAATTTCACGTACATGCGCCATTCGTCTATGAAATGAAGTGACAGGTTAGGTAAGGTAACTGACATCGTCCGTGTCAGCCATGACGAAAAATCTCGAACTCACAAGCAAATGGGTCAATGGCTCGCTGGAAAGTGATTGAAGAAACTATGATGTGTTACCATGGAAACAGTCACAGAAATATTTTTGAAAATTCTAATGATCCAGGTGAAATAGATGAAGATTTTTTTGCCATAACATACATACATTGATGATATGCAAGTAAAAAATTTTCTTTGAAAATTTTCCAGGATTTTGACCTAGATACATAGAAGAACGAATAGTATGTTGATGCCTCACGAGTGACACACGATTCCACCTTTATTTCATTAGAATTTTAGAACAAAGATACGGAGCTGACAGCAAAGAGCAAAAGGCATAAGATATGCGACACCTCATTCATCTTCCTCAAAATTTCCCTCGTTCCCAGGAATATACGAACTGAAGCTCTATTCATCCATCTCAAAATTCCGTCTCATCTCTGAATTACACTTCACCCCGTGTCCCATCTAATAAATGAGAATGCAGAGCAAGCTATATGATATTCAGACATCATATTCACGAGAAACCTGGCAATTATCTCTAATTGCAGAATCGCATGCTCTTACCATATAGCTCTACTTTCCCCTCTTCCCTGCGTCACCAAACCATAAATATTCACAAAAAAAAAAGAAATCTCATAACGTTAATACATCACAAGCAATGACGCGTCTAGCCAACATTAAGATAAGTATCATCCAGTCCAGGCACTGATAAATTTATCAAAAGGTTATCATAATGAAAACCGTTGCTTCTTCTAAATAATCTGCGTTTTCTTTGTGCAGTTATTTCAAGGTAAAAAACATTGCGTAAGAATTTATAGTAAGGTCAGTGTACCCAACTTGCCCCCATTAAGCCATTTTCTTAATAACTTCGGCCCATCTCCATATTTTCCAACGTACCTTAGCTCATTTTAAAGCTTGTCTTAAGACCTTCAAAACAAGTTAAGGTACATTCAATTTGAACCAACTGGAGCCAAACTGTTTAAATTCTCCTAAAAGGTGATTTTTGAGAGTTTACAAAAGTGTGTACCCAACTTGCCCCCATTAAGCCTTTTTCTTAATAACTTTGGTTTACTTCAACGATTTTCAACGTGCTTTAGCTCATTTTGAAGCTTGTTTAAAGACCTTAGAAATGCATTAAGTTACGTCCAATTTGGATTAATTGGAGCCGAACTATCTCAATTCTTCCGAAATAAATGATGTAAATCGGCGATAAAGTGATTTTATCGCCGTGCACGCACATTTGGAGCTTTTTGGTGGTTCGAAACACTATTTCTGACCCATTTTGACGTGATAAACACGTCCTGAGTGGTAAAAAAGTCGTTCTGCACGCCCTTTCGAGATAAACGTATGGGGGCATGTTAGGTACACTCCGATGTTGGCATCCTTGTTTACAAATCGTCTCCGTGTTTTGCACATAAAACAGCTCCATATTCAAATTTTGCAATTTTGGAAAATGGATTTTGAAGGTCTTGAAACAAGGAATCGAATGCGCTAAGGTACGTTAAGATTGGTTGAACTCAAAGAATTTGGCACCGATTTTACTGAAGGCGATTCCCTCGGTGCTTTCTTAGCTAAGCAATCACGAAAAATAGAAAAATCACTTAAGATTTTCTGAAGAACGCAGGAATGATTCGGGGTCGACGCAAACTATTTACTTTCTCATATTTCAACATAACAAACGTAAAAAAAAATTGCCGGGAGGCCAAGGAGTGCCCATCCCCGAGATCGGCATATGGGGGCGAGTTGGGTACAGAGGCAAGTTGGGTACACTTACCTTATTATTGTACATTGTGCTATTATGTCCGAGTTTCTCTTCTGAGTCGCATATGGTCCATCGTCATAATTAACCTCTGTACCTGTACTATACACAAACAGAAAGAAAGAAAGAATAAGGAAGAGAAATTCACAGTTTGCCATAGATCAGACAAGCTATGTAGCTGGACTACGACGACAACGAAGACGATTGTCAAGTTGGATAGGCGTCTTTGGAATAGAAGCTTTAAATACGGTACACACAGTGTTTTAACTAAGGACGACGAGCTGGCGCTAATTTCAATATACCGTAACATTTTGCAGCATCTCTGTACTATAGAAAGATATATAAACTGAATGGAATAGGTGTAACGTGTAGGTTTATTGCACTTTGGTCTCACATGCGCGGAAATCTAGAAAAAGTAAATAATCGATCTTGCACTGGCGTGAAGCTCTCTTTGTTCCACCACTGCATTCATAATCTTTACTTGCAGGTTTACTATACAGGAATATCTATATAGAAGTCCAATACATCCGATACAAAAAGTACCGATACTTCGGCAACTTTGTCGAACACCTAATCAAGTCTTTCTATACTCCTTACACAAAACTTTATCCGAAGTCCTGGTGTATTGAAGCGCGCAAGGTAATTATCAAGATAACCAGAATCCCCGCTATCCCATCCGATATTTTGCATCCTCATTTTCAGATCAACTATAGGCCATGAGGGTGTGTCCACAAATGATGCATAAGCAGTGCTCACGTGCACATTGTGCTGCTCATCGGATTTGAGCAGAGTTTACATGGTTCAAATCCGGAAATCTTCAATTTTAACCAGTTTGTGTGTTTCCATCAATATGGAACGCGCTCAGTTCTGCTTTGAATCAGCTGATAACGGAGAAAAACACACAAACCTGATGCTCAAACCAGCGATTCCCCGATTTGAAACTTCTGAATTCTATTCGAATCCGATGAGTGACACATGTGTAGCTCATCATATTTTAGCTAAAACCAGACGGAACTCGTCGAGTCCTACTTTGGATCAGCCGGTAATAGTGCAAAGACACAAACCGATTTAGTTCAGAAATTTTCCGATGTTAGCCCTTCAATCATTGCTCAAGTTCGATGAGCTGCACACTTGTGCGTGTAAAGTGCATTTGCGCAGTGTGCACTTAATATGCATGCATATACACCATTCGTGGATACACCTTAAGGATAACAGTGTGCATACCCCAGATCACATGCATACATAAACAAACCACGAATGCAAAACGCACGTGCAACCTAGAGAAGCTGCATCTGCCAACCTCACAGAACAAACTAGGTATCTCCTAGATTACTTGAATCTACGTTTAAAACTGATAGTCCAATGTTTGCGCGGGGCTATTTCATGGGCAAAATTTACAAGTATACATTTGCTCCCGTTCGCGCGCACTCGCACTCTACTCTTTTAATTACGCCGCGCGGGAAGGACGCGAAAAAGAGCCTCGTTATTTCAATGCACCATACTCTGTACTATATATGTGCAAAGGTAATGTGTATGGAAGGGTAAAAGGGAAGGGGAAGCCTGATGGTGAATTGGATTTTCCGGGTTTGTAATCGATTTACGATGCCTGCAGTGGAATTTGCTGATTCTGTGAGTGTACGGGAACTCACCTTGGAATATGCGTGTATACATATATATAGTGCTGCCCGAAGCTATGCATACAATTGCTGTTTATTGGAGAAAATTATGGGCATGTGGAATTAAATAAGTAACAGTTCAATGTCGAATAAAAATTTTTTGCGCTGATTCAAGGAGTGGATGTATTTTGTGACAGTTTGTTTCTCAAACAGAGATTGATGGGGTGGCAATTAGTGATGTTCTACTCGTAATGATTGTGACTTTACGTCCATTGGATGCAAACGAGGGAACTGTTTGAAGATTGAAAATCATCCCATCGATAGAATTTGTGATAAATCTGAAGGTTAGGAATTTTATGAGGATTTATGGTGTTGAATTTCTGAAATAGGAGTGGCGTGGAATATGAAACAATGGAAACTAACGGTTGAAAATGTTGGAACATTCTTTGAAAATTTGGTTGATCACTTACTGATTGTGAAAAAAATTTCTCAAAATGTCACACAGAGGTACCTCAATTTTCAATTAATCCCCAAAATTGAAGAAACTTTTCGTCGAGGTCTCAGTCTAAAACTTTCTCAAACTCATCAGTCGGAGGACTCATCATAAATAACGAATCTTCCACCTGAAAATCTTCTTCCATCTAATCTAGACTCAAAATCGCTCAATTACGCAAAATACTCCATCAATAAACGCAAAGTCACCCAAAAATCATCTGTTTCCGGTGATCCCCAGAACTATAATCAAAGTCGAATAACACCTCGCGGCAGGTTCAATTTTTTAATCAATCTCAAATCAAGCACAAAAACATACTACATTCATGCCTAATAACACGCACACATACCTAATGACTTGTGACCAATTTCCAAGACCTCATTATCGGCACGATTATTCAACCTGATGTATACTTATCAGAGACACCAAATAAACGGTAATTCGAACAAAGTAACCTCCAAAGATTTTCACTTTCATTTGAAATTCCCTCCTTCTCTGTGATCTGCTAACAGAGCCGCGGCACAGTTCCATTCGAATAACGAGGCATTATCGGCGATTACGTTTCGCTTTGCGCGCCCGCGAATTCTGAACTCGACATGCTTACTTGTGCCTTTGGAATTTCACTCTCTGGACTCTAATAGAAGCTTCATATATATATAAACTCCGAGTTCCAAGAGCTTGAGGCGTTTGATTTCAACGCACAATTCGCCTACCTTACAGTCAATGATTTATGGAAATCAAATTGGCAGCGGCGCGGCGGCAAGCTTTTCATGAGTCAATTATCGTGCAATCATATTCGATTATATCCAAAGTACTCTTTAACGTCATTGATTAGCGTTTGAATTCGTGGTAATGCTTTATTCACCTTGAGGTATCTCGATATGATTTCTTGGAATGAACTCGGATATTGAATGGTACAAGGAATGAGAAGATTGAAGGATGGGGAAGGAAGCTGGATATTGATTGTAGACTAATTGCCAAGTTCAATGAATAATTGAGAATTTTTCAACCCTAATTAGTTAGCTAAAACTTTTCGAGATAAGAATTGAGAACTTTTATTCTGAGGAAAATCGTGTTGAAAAAATTTGGCAATGGAGTTGTGATGGTAGCCTCTTTTCAGCGGTAACCGCAGGCAGAGATGTTTAGGAATCAGTAGTAACAGACGAGTTGGTCAGACACACTGAAGTATCTATGAATGTATGTACGACATCCCATAGAGTGACCAATTAATCAAACCCTCAATGAATGTGCGATGCTATAATACAATTATGATGTACCAAAATGCAATTAGGTCGATAAAGGCTAATTATGAGGTTTTAGTAATTATGAAGCTCAAAATACGCAGAGCCTACATGAATAAGTCCACACACTCAACAAAGCCATTATAATCGAACGCCTCTTCATTACAGAGTGTATATACAATTCACGTTTATTAAATTTATTCACAAGGTGCACACACGCATTACACCGCAAAACATATGTACTCGACAAATGCATTCTCATCGCGTTCAATACTGACTATCTACCTCACTCTCTCACTCTCTCTTTGCCTTTTTATACCGTCACACAAATTTTCAAGCTTCGATCAATTTACACATAATGAACCATAAAAATGACATACCAATACAATTTGAATGGCAAATACACGCGCATTTTACGAATCAATTCGAAGCCATGCGCATAATGATACATTCAATCGAATCTCGACAATGTATCGATACTCGAATGCGTTAGAATTCGATAATTCGCCTGATAGATTGAGGTTAGGATAGAGACGAGAGAAAGCGTCTGCTAATGAATTCAGTTGATATCAAGAGTGTCTGAGACACTATAATATGCGTCTCAAAATTACCGTTATAAGATGTAACGGATAACGCCTCGTCGTCGTCGTGTAACTGGTTCGATAAATATTTAATCGATATCGATATCGATCCCAACATATAACCCACACGCATAGTAATATCCATCAATCCTCTTCACAATGTCACCATTGTCTCCCGCCTCTTCTCTTGGGAGAGTGTTTTTGTGAGGTTATGAGCGCATCTTATTTGCGGTTCTGTTTTGTATACGCCGTTCCATATAACTTAATTTGCATGATAATAACGGAGTCGAGAGTATATACTTGAAACTGAGTGTAATACATCTTTGTCTACATGAGTTGGGATAAGATATCGGTGTATATTTAGTTTGCATTTTTTTAGTGAAAAAGTGAGAAATGATATCTTGGAGTTGAAAATAGTGGAAATACATTGTGTTAAGTTCAGGTAATACATAATCAATGACACTGTAAATTTCCTGTCTCATCCTCATTCCATTCGAAGATTGAAACGACAAGAGGTATTGGAATGCAGTGTAGACTGCCTAATGATGTCTCTTCTGGCATCTCAATCGAAGTGACTTATTTGCCACTGATTGGCATCTTCAGTTGTATGTATACATACATGTTATAGTCCTCGATCGTGACGAGTAGATTTTGTATTGCACTTCTTGGAGCTCATTTTTTCTCGTTTTTTTTTTCTTCCCCTCAACACCTTATTGACAATGTATGTAGGATAACATATATAGTGAGTATTACAGTGAACTAAATTGGATAGTCTTTTCACGCGTGTTGTTAACAGAACATCATGAAAGGAGACATAACCTATACAACATACTCCCTTCAAAAAGACATCCAAGAGTGACTTCTTCGTCTGTGTATATTTGTAGTGCAAAAGGTAATTTACATCGCACGCTCGATTGCACCTTTTGCTTCTTCTTCTTCAATGTATTTTGCTCGGAAAGGGAAAACCGGCTGAATGCTTACTTCGGTCGCATATTATGGGGTGAGGAGAGCAAAGTAGACTGCTCTGAGTATTATATATCGTGACGCAGATTGATGAGTGTATCATTCGTTTTTGGTCATTATGCACGCGTATGAGTGCCTTCTATCTTGGTGTGTAAGTATAACTGTCATTTATAAAATTGGCTTCTGAGTGAGTGACCGGGTGTATATCAATCACGAAACTCATTTGATCGATGGGCGTGTCGTAGAACTTTGTTTTTTATTTTTATTATTCACGTTTTTGAGATTCGAAAAATTTAAATAACGCATTACATTTTATGAAAGATTATTATAGGTTTGATGATAGAGTTTGAGTTCAGAGGAATTTTTGATAAGCTTGAGTTCGATTTTTGATTTTGTTATTTTATCGAAGATTTGTTCTAACTGCTTTTCAAATACAAATCGGTTAATCAGGATAGCTGGATATTTACTAGAATAGGTCTGATCTAGTTTTATTTTTCAAAAACTGATGATCTGAAATTGTTGACTTTTCGCCGACATTCAGCTTCATTTTTGGCTTCTTTTTTGCTGATGTTTCATGTTGGAGAAATTTTTGAATTTGATTGTGATCTAAAATAAATTATACAGATTATTCAATAAAGATGATGGTTGATGGATTGATTGATTGATTGTCCTTTATTCGCCCAAGGGCAAAATGTGAAATACATATGTCTAATATGTCATCATAATATATCAAAATATAAAAAATGTACAAATATTTGGTCAAGAAACACAACTTACCACAATTTGTGACTAGTCAACAATGAGTATAGCATCTTGAGATGCCCGTAGGAGGAAAATTAGCTATTACATGCCATAAAAGAAAACAAGACGGGGCGAGGCTAATGAAAATATCACAGTTAAATCAGTCTCGTGACTGAAGGTCACATCTGAGCTATCTGGAGAAAAAGGAAGCCTAGGCCCATTAGATATTGAAATATTGCTTTCTGTCCCAATCAATCCTCTGTAGAGGTTGTTCAAGTAAAAATTCTTTCACCGCGTTCTTGAAGAGTGAAATTTCCTTCACTTGCCGAAGACCCAGGGGGATGTAGTTCCACAAGTGAGCACATTGAATCTGGAAAGATCTTCTTCCATACTCAAGTCAAGGTAGATGTTATGGTTATGGAACTATTTCTCGGCCGCAAGCGCAGGATTTCCCAATTTCAAAAGGAACAAGACTGCGTCAGAGATTGCGAGTAGATGTTGGGACTCTGGTAACGGAGTCTTGATGAAATTTTTTTTTTGACAATTACATTATTGTTTCGTATTCATAGTTACCGAATCAAAAATTTTGAAAGAATTTGAGGACCGTTTAGTACGATGCTTCGATGAGTGCACATTTGAAGAATTGGATACCCTTAGCAATTCCCAGAAAGATTTACATTCAAGGGCTCCCAGAGTCCAACTCGATATGACTAACCACATATATATTCTTCTCTCCGAAGGTCGCACAAATTTTACAAAGCATGATTTACGCATCGCCTGTGGCACAGACTTTTGCTCAATACTCTATCTCTCTTTTTCGGTGCGCGCACCTGATGTGCATGAAATTCTTTCTCTCACCCTTGAAATAATATTATTATTAATAACGAGGAATCAGAAAAGGCGGGCTTATTCCGAACCGTCTGGTTTCTCGTCATAAATTACTCAATACTTACGATATTGGGGCGATAACGAGATATCGTTGAGCATCGTGAAAGTATATCATACCATGAATAATATATCGACATATATACGGTCATTTACATGTAAGTATGAAAATAAGGTCCTTGAAAAAGCTATAGAAAATTTTCACCTTGTACAGAGGCAATATTATAAGAAAGAATATATGCTGCTGTTGCATAGAGAGGGCAATGTTGTTGCTTTGCAAAGAGATCCTTACTCATCCACTACGATCGAAGATTTCTCACTTCTTTTGCTTTTGCATGTGGTCTATAAACACGGGCGTATAAGAAAAAGCCCTGAATGTATAACAATGTCGAGAGGTAAGAGAGTACAGAAGTGAGTAAAAAGAGGGGGTAAAGAGAGTATAGGGGAGAACGGGTGATTTAGTATCGAAGCTGCAGGGACCCCTCGGGCCTGCTCTGTTACAAGTTTGCCCTTGAAAGGGCCCAAGCTATCTTCCTCTGTATACCATGTACACAGTCCTGCACGTACGCTATTCTGAAGTGTAAGCTGTACTAAGGTGTACAGAGTAACAGATATATTCTACCAGCTCTGAAGCTGTGAACCAAGATGCACTTGCAAGACTCGAAAAACGACGTTTTCTATGGTAGTGCCTGTATATCTATATACAAACTTACACGAGTCATATTCCTTTACTTCATGCCCACCTTCTCGTACACTTGCACTTTATACGAGTTATTACTTTCTGGGCAAGCTGGTAGCCCTGAATGGGCAATAATTTTTACTGCTAACTTATTATTATTTTTTTTTTTATTTCTTATTCATATCCGCACAAGGTAACCGCGAGCCGCAGAAGCTTCACAGAGGCTTGGTTTTCTTTTAGGGTGCGTCCACAAATATAAATAATGCAGTGCACACGTGCACATGTGCAGCTCATCAAATTTTAGCTAAAACCAGACGAAACTCGTCGAGTCCTACTTTGGATCAGCCAGTAACGAAGCAAAGACACGAACCGATTTAGTTCAGAAATTTGCCGATGTGAGCCCTTCAATCATTGCTCAAGTCCGATTAGCTACACACGTGTGCGTGTAAAGTGCATTTGCGCAGTGTTCACTCTGCATATGCATGCATATGCATCATTTGTGGACGCACCCTTATGGATCAGTTTCTAGGTCGCGATGAGTGACCGTGTCACTATACTTGAAATTCATGACTTTAACCTTGCTGTGCTTGCGTTAATAGTATAGCAGCAGGAATTTCTGACTTGGGCGAAAGATCCAAGTGTATCGTGTACTAGTTATCGTGTTGAATTCCATACCCGTTCAATTATTAAATCCAGAAATTTACTTCAAGATTTACTTCAAAAACTTTTTGTCGGTTGTTGGAGACAATGTTAAGACATGCATTCGTGTTAGTTTATCCGTGTGACACCTGAATCATCTTTGATTTTACCCAATACGTGCGTGGACTACACTGTTTCGTAAATTGTGACAGTCGTGAGTTTATCGTTGACTGATAGTCTGTTGTTTTTTCGGTCTGCGAGGCACGCGTTTTAGGAAAATTCAGAACGTGAATATGTTCGAAAGGCAACCCACACTTCAAATGAAACAGCAATTGTTCTATGCTCTCTTAACTTTTCCGAGTGAAATCTCACTCGGAAAGAGTGAGTTCTGACTCGGAGGTCGGAGTGAAATCGTGGCAACTCGGTACCGAGTGAGTTTCACTCAGAAAAAAGAGTGAGATTTTTCACTCGGGGAATCCGAGTGAATCCAAATGTTATTTCGCTGAAACTGAATATTTCCGTTTAATCAATACGTTGCGGGCTATAAAAGAATTAAATTATTATTAATCATCCGAAGGTTGAAAAAAAAGAAAAAAATCAATTCCGCCTGTGGCGGCATGGTCACTTCAATATTTTTGTCATTTGGGAAGTGCGGGGAATCGAACTCGGTTGTCATGATTGTAAGTCGGACTGCTTCTCCACTGGGCTACTTCTGCTGTTGAAAGCTGAGGTCCATAGCAATCTGTTATGTGAATGATGCACCGTGTAACTTTATACGTGTCGTAAGTGGAAATGAAAATATAAAAACTAGCAATGGCTTCGGGTGAAGAAATAACACAACCTACATTTCCCCGGTAACAGGGCATTGCTTCTATATTAATAGGGTTGATCAATTGACACGTAATATGATATAATATTGGTCTGTACATGCATTTATAAAACTTATGGAAGAGGATATTGACATTACTTAGCTCAGTTTTTCAAGGAATATTGTAGGAAATCTACTATTTTCGTCTTTGTGAGCAACGCATTGAGATCCATCAGTAACAAACGTGCGGTTGAACATAACCCAAAATTTGATTTGAGCGTCTCACTCTTGCATCCGAGTGAAATTTCACTCGAACTTCGGAGTGAAATTTTTGAATTTTTTGATATCTGACTCTTTACCGAGTGAAATGGACTTTCACTCGGAATCCGAGTGGAAAATCTCACTCGGAGAAGTTAAGAGAGTGATGTACACCAATGCAATGAGGGAAGCTTGTGGTGCTGCAAGCTTGAAAAACGAAGCTCATGTCGCAAATTGGGATAAACAAGAATCGCATTATATTACACTGCTGGTCAAAATTTTCAGGACACCCAAAATTTTTTTTTCAATTTCGTGAGTGGAACTATTAGGCTCTATTTGACCGGAAAAGACTTTATCAAGGCTCATTTTGAAGGTCTTTTCAGGTACTCTAAGATGGAATTATTCATTTTCATCAGTACAAATCTGGATCTTTCAATGTCAGTTTGAAAAAATGCCAGTTCCGATGATTTTTGGAAGAATCTCTTGGCTCCAGTAGCTCAAAGGTACAGGAATATTCTGAAATGGAACTCCAAAGACCTGAAAGTACAAGTCTAGAGCTTCAAAATCCATTTTTCAACATCCTTCTACGTACTTCTACTCCGAGCTATGACATTTTTTTAGAGAAAAATTTCTCGCGAAAACTAACACCTAAATTCGAAAAAATTAGAGAAATCCTTTTTGAGGTGAATATAATGTCTGATTCAGGTATCTGTCTTCCATATCATGATCAAGAGAACGAAAAATCTCTGGAACATGACCCAAGTAGTCTTCTCAAAGAAAATGTCATAGCTCGGAGTAGAAGTAACATAGAAGGATGTTGAAAAACGGATTCCCAAGCTTTAGACTTTCTTTCAAGATCCATTCCAGAATATTCTCTGTATTAATATACAATAGTCATTCAATCAGTATAATTCGACGGATTCATAGTAATTTTCCACTATGAATTGGTGAAATTTGACCATCAATGATTGAAATTTCTTTATCATGATTGATTCGTGCAAAGAGAGAGAGCTATCGAATCGGTTACAGTCATTCTCGCATCATTAAGACAATAGAACAGTGCATGTTTATCTTCCACTTCAATTAAATCATCACAACGCGTCAATGCAGAGCAAGAAACTCTATGGATCAAATCTGACGCAGTGTTCAAAGGCCAAAGTATGGAAAATGACAATCTCACCATGACTCGCAATGACTCACTCCCAACTTTTTCGCTCTGTCGGTTGCTCCTCCATATACCCATCACACTCTCTGAATAAAACATAGTGTACAAGGAAGATCAGTCCGAGATTCTCAAACAGGCTATCCTTTTCATGATCCTCTGCCTTACAAACTAAAAGGTA
Source organism: Eretmocerus hayati (assembly GCA_029851415.1). Lineage (NCBI taxonomy): Eukaryota > Metazoa > Arthropoda > Insecta > Hymenoptera > Aphelinidae > Eretmocerus > Eretmocerus hayati. Next base: position 148,208,445 of record CM056743.1, on the reverse strand, counting down.
TACCTACATCGAGTTCGGACTCTGATGTCGAAATAACTTGGACTCTGCTGACGCAACATTAAGAGATTCTCCAGAACAATTAACCATTTACACAACAACCTCCAAAATAAATTCATCATAATTGTCGACATCGTCACCTTTTAGCTCACAATCATCAATAATCATGATTTGAAACACATCCGGAATACCCAACCTCTGCACAAGAAAACGTATCATCTAAACAGGTAATCGCAAAGCATGGCATTAGCATACGTCCACCATACCATAAAAGCCTATAAAAGTACTTAAAGAAGGAAATTTCGTACGTTCCACTTGGTACGACTAGGTAATACCACCAGTCAAGTTACACACTGGTATGCCGGAACCTCGGGCTAGTAACCATCGTCTTCGTTGTCGTCGTCGTCGTTGTTATATATCTGTCGTCATGTCATGTTTAGCCAAAGGATGGAGATCAGCACTACTTGTCACGGCTTGATGATGGTGACTCTCGTCACGCGCACCTGTCTCTTATAGTACCTAAACTATATATATGAATATATAGAATATGCTTAGATGCTTGTCTTGGTGAATTATTTCATTACGAGTGGCTCACTTATCTGTAACTGCCATCATCCTGATGCGATTTTTCCAAGGATGCTTCAAAGAGACGGAGACTGTAATGTGCAACTCAGCACTGAATAATTTACTTCTAGATGCCTTTAGTGGTAGCAAAATTCAATTTGCATCCTCGTAGACTTGACAACGTCATAGTTGTGAGTTTATAAGTAGTGCAGGTTGTCCGAGTCTTGCGGAACTTGGAGGTTTTATTGTAAGCCTGTTTATATATATATATATATATATATAGTGGTTGTATAGCTGTTGAGGTTATGATGATGATGATGCTGAAGGTGCAGGTGATGGCGAATTAGACGAGTGAGATGCTTATCGATAACACGCTATATATATAGAGTGTATTTTACGTTGTCAGCGTGACTGTCTGGTTAGGGCTAGACTGGCAATGAGGGTACATTCTTACGTAAGAGTAGTACACTTGCAAAATGTGCTGGGGTTTGGAGAATTTTTATGTCGGGAAGTTGATTTTACGTAGAGTAATCTCTTATTAAGATGGTTTTTGGTGATTTTTGGAAAAATAGTTACTGAGAAAGTTAAATGTGAACTCTCTGACATGTGTTGATGCTGATGTTTGAGATTCTGTAGGACTAGTCGCTTCTTTGATTTCATTCATAAACCCCGAATCCCGGCATCAAAGAGTATCACAAATGTTCGATTGAAATGGAAAGCAATTGATTCACGCAGGAAATGTCCTTGAGATATGTACTTGATTCTTTTGTAAATTCACTTCAATTCTGAACATCTTGTATAAGTGCACTGAATCGATGACTCCAAAGTCCAAAAACAAGAACCATTCAGCTGGTGACTTTGCTTTGCACCGGCAACAGAATCCACAGCTCTATTAGACTCTGTCAATCTTGAATTCAGTGGACAACTTTGTATGACACAGATGTTTAGAGGTTCTAATAAAAAAGAATCAGATTGTTAAGAAGAATCGAGATTTTGAAGAACCTGGAAGAAACTAATCAATTGAAATTGATAATTTCAGGTAACAGAACTTAACTCGGTATGACAGATCCCCAAACCAATTGTAATCATATGAAAAGCTGACCGTAACCAATATCAAATTCGTCATTCCTCACATCCGTTCAAATCCAATATCATCAAATTCATATAGATAGTAAATAACCAACAGAATGTCCAGACTCCTGAGTTCCTCTCGCATGCAAATGAAAACAAACGAACGTAGCCACATCAAAGATTTGCCCAGTTGCACCATACATAGCTCCAATACACTCTCTATGTGATGCAGCCGCACGTCACGCGAATCGCATCTCATCCATCACCAGTCGCACATCGCGTTCGTCAACGAAAATTGAACGGCTCTCTGAATCATAGGGTCGCACCCCCCGTCCACTGATTTACAAAGCTCGCGAAGCTGGTTCACATACCGTCCACACATCTAGAGATATATACCAAAGAGGGTTTGAGAATGGAAGCATCGATGCGTTAGAGGTCTACCCTTTCCAATAAAGCTGACTATCGTATACAAGAGTCAAAGCAAACAAAAAGCAACTTTCTGTGGCCCTCTATCTCGTTTGCCTGATACGAAAAGCTTGGCCGTCATCATCTCGCCATACACCTGCTTCATGTGCGTGGTACGTCGACCTTTTACATCACATGCACACTCTGATATATACATAGTATAATATAAGGCCTTTCATACATGTGAGTGTGTGTACGTGTGTATGTGTACGTGCGTGTGCGTGTGAGAGGTTTGGAGGGCCGAGCAGCGGAACTTTTTTTCGTCGCGTGCGAGAAATCACATAGGGAGTTTGAGAAGGTAGCGATATCGCTTGACTTCCTTCACACTCTCTTACACCTTCTGAAACTGCAGTCATTTGCATCTTGAGGTACCTACTATAAGGCATACTATAAGGTGTTATACCTACAGGGTTCTAGAGGTTTGAAGGTATGGCAATACTTTTGCGAGCGAAATGCACCGCTTGTTTATGACGCTCTATGGTGGCACATCGGTGGTGAGGTTCTCTTCTGATTGCTCCTGAATTATTCAGTGAGGCCCTGTATACACTACTGCTTCTTCTGGTGGTGCTCTGATGATGGCTATGAAAAGATATTGCACCCACGAGAGATTCTCGCCATAGCTGAAGCTTTGTGAGGCAAAAGGTGTATTTGGAGGGAAGACTCTTGAAGAAGCGGAGGTGGAGGAAGGGTATGGTGCGGAAGGATATGATTTTGGAATAGTGAGCCTGAGAAAGGTGTAGTCGAATAGAGGAGTGAGATGATTTTGAAGGTTATGATGAATAAGGTGTGGTGAGATGTGGAATTTTCATAGTACAATATCGATGGAAATTTGTAAGATTTTTGCATTTTATGGTGTATCTTGTAGATGAGCTTGGAGAGTATTGTTTGAAAATTGGCTATGAATATAGATTCGGGAATATTTTTCTGTGAAGGTACTTGTTTTTGTAGTGGAAGGTGGGAATTTTGAAGTACAACAGATTGTAGTGCCAGCTGATTGTACAAGTCATTGGAGGTGTGTTGGCGACTCTGGATTATGTTCAATTTATGTACCTACATGGATATTCTCTTCTGTGAAACAGTTGGTATGAAATTCCAAGGATTTTTTGAGCAACAATGACCAAATATGTCAGATGTTTGAACATTAATGGAACATGGTGATTGCATTCTTTCAAGTTACCAATAATTGACTTGAGTGTATTGAAAAATTTCCATGAATGAATCATCATTGCTACGTATTTTTTCGTTTGATAGCATCTTATGTGAACCAAGTGTAGGCTCGGAACACGTCAACGCCATTCTCATGAAACATTTCGACGAGCCATGTATGAGCCAAGACCTCAATGCACTCATGTAAAATAAACAATCAGAGTACAATTCAAAATCCTGTACGTCAGGGGTCCAGACTCACAACGGTTTCCAAAGTCCTCCAGAAGTTCCCAATCGAATCTTCTCAAAGTAAACTACAGTAACAGAATCTGGAAAAAGATTCCTTTTGAAGAAGCAACCGAGCAAGAGTAAGCAAAGACGTCCTTGAAGAAAACAGGATGCACAGTTATACATACACTCAGACCCCGGTTCTTGTCCTCCAGTTAATAAAACAGATACCACCGCATCCGTCATGCACACACTCAAAAAAAAAGTCATACGAAACGCCGAATCACAGGTTCCGACACTTCTCCGATAAAAAGTATACACACACAACCTGATGAAGGCAGCATTCCAAAATATCTCGCTTCTCGCATCATGACCAAAAAATTGAAACGTCATCTCAATGCGTTTGTCATTGAAAAAACAAAATCACGCAAGCCTTATTCATGCAGTTGCACAACATTCTCAAACTGCATACCTTAACCTCTAAAGATCACACACCAAGTTTTTTTTTATGAATATCATCACACCTCTTCAGAGTTTACCGTTATACTCACACACCAGTGAACGAAAATTCACATCTTCAAGGGTTAAAATATACACAGACTTCACCTTCTCTCAATACGCCTCTATAGACAGTTGAACACAAAAGATTAATGGTGACCATAACCTAAAGACTCGATTCATGATTCGGGTTAGCTATACGTCTACATCAACGCAACGACGACGACGACAACGACGACGACGTTAGATTTTTGTGTAAGAGGGCTTAATTTGCAAGCGATCGGTGCATTGTAAGGTATAAATATATGTATAGGTAGATAGATAGATGAGTATTAGGCGGAAGTGCGAACGTTGAAGATGTGACGCGAGTGCAAATGAGATTCGAGGGCAGAGTATTGTTTCAAGCGCGAATTGCTTCGAAAGGCGATAAATCACTGGAGGTCTGGCGAATCGCATTCGTTGGTTGAGAAATGGCTGCGAGCTTGCGAGAGAATTGAGGATGATTTTTTATAAGTTCGCGAATGATGGATTGTAGCTGAGCTGAAAGTGTACGACATCTGGATCGTGCTACGATGAATTTACAGTTAAAAGCTCATCAGAAATTTTTTTTGAGCCTCGATGAGGAGGTGTAGGTATTGAATTTGGAACTTGAGGATCATTTAATTTTGCTGAGCAGGAGTAGGGGTTGGAAGGAAATACAAGTGCCTCACCGATGGGGCACATTGAGTAGGATTTTGTTCATCACTGCACACAAAGTTGAACGCGTGGGTCCCACCGGTGGGACCCATCGCAGTGGAGATGTTAATACCCTCGTGAAGTGAGTCAAATTTTATGACCATGAAGCCAATTTCGGGGAGGAAAAGTTGGAAAAGGTGCGGAAAAGTCATAGATCTACATAAGGTTGGACTATTTCTGACTTCGACTAAATAGCCCCACATGAACTTAACTTACGGGTAAATTCCAGCTGAGATCATTGGTTTTTTTTTTTCAAACTTATATTTTATTCTGTCATATTGTTCACAGAGATTCGGACGTATTGAGTTGATGTACTAAATTCTTATATTTGTCTTTTGGGGTTGTCATCGGAAATTTTCCGTAGTTTTGACTTGAACTGTACATCTTTTATTCAGATATTTGTACACTCTTGTCGAAAGCTTTGCAAACGACGTGTTCCAATTTTTCAGAGATCAGATTTCATGGAACCTCCCCACTGAATTACACGTGAATCTCTTCTATCTGAGATCAGAAAACTTGAGTAGGTGAATGAATCATTAGTGGATACTAAAATTCGAAAATATCAACATGAATAGCAATACGCTGATTGATTCTATTCAATCGACCAGGTCTGCACTCCGTGAAAAAAAAAAAAATTATTAACAATTCATAAACCGTTTAAAACTACACAATAACCATAAAATTGACGTTGCTCACATATTTCACCGCCATTCTCGAAACTGCAAATAAGATGAATTTGAATTTCATCTTATACTTTTTTTCATCCAGTACTATACGCACTGATATGGTTACACCACACTATACCAATAAAACGCACAATTTTTTAAGCACAAAAATCACTAAGGGGAAAGTAACGGTATATAAGTAGCTCCGATGTAAATGCATCTTGGGTGATACCGGAACATCTCACTCAAACTCAAACTATACCACTGCACCATCACATAAATTGCAAATTGCAATACGTCGATCCTGTCGCTTCACCTCACGGGGCAAAAGTAAGTTCTACCTATACAGCCAATCGCGCAACAACTGAGCAGCGCCACCGCCACGCACGATGTGGATAATCGTGGATTTCTCGCAGGAAGAGGGCGTTTAATTCTCTCTCCTTCTTTCTCTTTCACTCACTCACTCACTCACTCACTCCTTTAGTCCACATGGAAAAGAACCTCCCGCTTCTGCTGCTGCTGCTGCTGCTGTTGCTGGCTGCAACTGCATAAGATTATCCCCCTGTATATACTTTGCTCTATACAGTCTGCAATTGTCCCCGGTTAAAGTCGAAAGGATATATATATATATGGGAGTTCTCATAGCATTGATGGAATCCAAGAGTGTGTACTGTATGCGAGAAGCAATGTACGGATGTCAAGTTTGAGATGCGTAATTCCTTCACTCTGTATAATCCTTTGCACGCACTTTTTACCTATGAACATACTCTAGGTGCACCATGACTCCGTAAATGTGTATGTGTGTGTGTGTGTGTGTGTGTGTGTGTGTGTGTGTGTGTGTGTAATATGTCGAGGGTCATGTTCACACGGCGCAAAGATACAGTCTGATTATGATACGGTCCTGGATGAAGTGGCGCCCCTTATTAATTCGCTCTAATTCTTATTAATATTTATGTATAAGCTGTACTTTTATGTAGGAGAGCTTCATAGTGCAAGCTACGTGTAGCTGCATTACTGCACTCTTTGCTATGTAATTGTGATACCTATGTGTGTGCGTGTGTGTGTGCGCGCGATAAGGTTACCGAGCTGAAGAAGGGCTATTATCGCGAGACAATGACGCGGACGTGAGCGAAGCTTCTTCTTCTTTTTTTTTTTCCTCTATAACAACAGGTGATGGATATAAGTAGCGTGATTCGAATTTTTTCCGCCACTGCGTAGCGCAGAAGCTGATGAGTGAGAGATGCTCGTTATGAGTATATTTGTTGGCATGGATTTTGTTATGCAAATTTAGCTTGGTGTATAATTGAGAGCTCACATGAAGCTTCACAATATACATTGAGCTGTTTTGGAACAGTTAGGTAGTCTGCTCGTAGGATATCGTTGGAATGAACAAAAAAATAATTGGTTAGAGGCCTTGATTGATTTTATCCATTCTTCACAAAATTGCTCCTGGTGTGAGGAATGATGTTTTTCTCATCAGGATATGTTTCTGGGGTGGGAAGATGGTGGAAAATAGGGAAATTAGAATTTGGGGAATTTTTCTATTTTTCATTTTTCTCGTCCTCATAAATCCATTCTAAGATTCCTTGTAGTGGCGGATGTTTTTCAAAATTTTCGTTGAGATTTTTTCAATTCAATACAAGAAAACTATCACAAATCATTGAAAATTGATGATGTTTCTTGGAGAGGACAAAATAGTGAACGGGTTAAATTTAGCTTGAGACTCCTGAATAAAAATTCAATTCCAAAATTTGAGACCAAAACTATTGAATATACCTTGTGAACAATTTCATAATTTACATGATGATTGGAGTAGAAAAATTTTGAAAATCAAGTCGACTAAGAATATTATCCATCTTCTGTGCGGGATATAACTTTTCCGCACGGGTTTTTTTATTTTGTTTCCCTCACAGAAGATGGAAATTGGTAGTATTCGACACTCGGACGGTGTGGTTCCCGCATTCTCGTGATAATTCCGACCCTCGCCTGTGGCTCGGACCGAAAAATATCACTCGTTATACGGAAACCAACATTCCCGCCCTCGTATCGAAATGTACTATTTTGTAACATCGAACTAGCGGCTATAGTGTTTTCGATACCACCCTAACCAGACACAAAATTGCTGAACTTTATCAGCCTCAATTCGATTTCTTATAGGTATGATATTTATACACAATTGCATGATTTTTGTTAAAAGTTAATTTTTATTTGATCTTGGACAAAATGAATCATCCTAGTAGCTCGGCCCTCGTATTTTCGACACATCACAAGCGAGACATTTTTGCGGGCGCATGAATCAAGCGACACAAGCGGTAACGTGTCGTCTGTTGAGAAGGGCTAAAGTAAAAGCCGGAAAGTGCTCGTATAAGGGTCTCTAGAAGGCAGCAGAATGCGGCAAAGGACATTTATCACTCGCTACTTACGCGCATCTTCTGCCCCCAACTATGCCTCATAGCCCTCCCACTTCTCTAAGCTAAACCCCTCACACACATTATATCTATAGAGTCATGAGTTTGCTAATCTTTCATTGCGCATCCACACGCATTTGAAAAGTACCTTACTGAAATAAATGAATAGTTGCTATACGTTGATTACAATTAGAAAATTGAAAACTATTCACCATCCTCTACTGATGAACCAATTTTGAGAATTCTGCGCTAGCAGAAGCGATATCAATACGTTCCAATATATCTCCACTTTTGGCGCGAAATTCAAAAATTCAGTGGCACGCAAAACGGGACCGTTCAGGACTAGTGCTGTCTTCTCACACTATCAAGGCCACTGTGTACCAGCTTCATTAAACCTAGACATATATACCTTACGCACGATTTCTATGCAAGTGTATATATATATATATATATATATATATATATTGCACATGTATGGGTGTATCAAGAGCAACGGGGCTTAATTGTACAAGTGTCGAACGATGTTCGGCTTGTTAACAGGGCTTGAACTATGTGCGAGAGAGAGAGATTATTTATCGGGCTTAATTGAGAGAGGGTGACTCTCTTAGTAAAGCTCGGTCACCTTATCGCACTGAGAGATACCTTGTTGATAAATTTTTTAGGTTAGAATCTCGTGTGGTGTGTACATACACAAAATGTTTGTACAGCTATACGTTACGGTTTTGTGCGAGTTCAATTGCAGGGCTTGCAAGTAACCAGAAATCGTGTATGAGCTAGATGATAGAGGTTTTTAAAGGCTCTGTGGGTTTGTAAGTTCGTGGGACCTTCTGAGATTATAACGATTTAATCTTACGATTCGATTTGGGAATTGAGACTAATGAGTAAATGCACTTGTAACGGAAATTTACGCGTATACCAATGGTTTTTACTGTTGAGCTTTAAATCTTCCCACGATTTGGGTTTGTCAAGACGATCGGATTTTTTGGATTCTATCTAGAAATCATCATAAGAAAAATGAAGCCCAGCATAGTTAATAGGATCTATCGATTCACCATAGTATCGATGACACTATTTTCGGAGTTGACCAGGGGATCAGGTCTGACATGTAAATCTTTCCTATGAATCAAGGAATACATATGGGATCCAAATTTTGAATATTACCAACACTTTTACTGTTTACTACTTTGTCTCTTCCAGGGGACAACATCAATTTCAGATAATTTGTGATAGTTTTCCTGCAATGCATCGAAAAAATCTGAAAAAATTCTGAAAAATCCCTGTCACTACAGAAAACAAAATGAAGTAAACCAATGGAGACTCAATATGTAACTATGCGAGAGAAAAAAATGAATAACAAAAATTTTTCAAAATTCCAATTTTGCCATTATTTACCGTTTTTCCTCCTTAGGAACAAAATCTGTTGAGAAAAATAGCATTTCCGATACTAAGGGCAATTTTTGTATAAACATTGTTGAAACATTATATTATCATGAAGTTTGCCTGATCCTCTACTCCCAAGATATTTCTTTATAAAAATTTCAATCGTTGTTGAGATACGTGTGCAGGCGCGAGAAATATATCTCCTGTCGTTATCGATTGGTGCGAGTATAATATGCAAGCAGATCTCACGAACGCCCGTTAGATATCCAGATGACGCGGGAGGTATACAGAACGGAGATTACTTGCATCATTACCGGCTTTTGAACCTCCAAACAGCTGCAGCATCATCTGACGGAAGAATACATCCGAATTGTCGCATCGTTGTCGTCGTCGTAGTGGTCGTCGTTGTTGGGAGTGCCGTATAGAACCGTTTTTCTTTCGTAGACTACTGTATACATTCTATCCATTCGTATATAATACCGGTTGCTTCCGGCAATGCAATTCTCAATCGTTAGCGCCTACTTTACATGACACTCTCGCGATGCATTCTCTTCTCACCCAAAGTGTGTCTACATATATTATGTGTAGAACACTTTTGTGATTGAAACCGTTCGTTCGAGTGTGAGTTTGATGCGCAAATTGACATGAGGAACTTCGGCAGGTAGTGCATGCATGCTATGCACTCATGAGTATCGTGTGCAATCGTCGCATGGTTGATGCGTTTTATTTTAATTTAATAGTGTGTGATATTACAGCTAGTGTTATGATGCCTTTGGTGAATCGCAAGGCTCAACACTGCGTGGGAATTGTGTAAAAACGGTGCATCCTAACCTTGAGTAACGCATCCGCATGCCACGACGGCGGTAATTCCTATCATCCTTTATACTCGTGCAAATCATGCAACACGCGGTATTTCTACACTACCGGTCAAAAGTTTGTGCACACCTAAAAATAAAAATTTTGATTTTGCTCACTCGACTTCTCGGATCTCCTTGGTCCAAATTGACTCTACCTGAGCTTTTTTCAAGCACTTCAACAGCTATTTGGTATTTTTTCTGCGCAGCTCAATGGAATCTTGCAAAATCAATCTGAAGCCTTGTAGAATTTCATAAAAATCGGGTCATTACGCAAACCTTCGCAAGTCTGGCGGAAATTGATGGATTTAGATGATTCAAAAAGCATCTGAAAGTAGAAGTTAAGAGCTTCAAGATTCGTTTCTGAAAGTTATTCTAGCTTTTCTCTGGTCCGAGCTGTGACTTTTTTCTGTAGAGAATGATTTCTCTCGAAAAAAGGACCAGTCATTGAGAAGTTACGAATGAACTCATTTTTTCACGGTTATGAGCACTGATCTTGGTTCCTCTCACCAACAACATGAAAAAACTTGGAAAAACTCAGAGGAGAACCACCGTGAGCCCGATTTCTTCACCCTTTGTGGTTTTTGGGACTCTTCTTCGAGAAAAAATCTTCACTTACAAAAACAGTCACAGCTCGGACCAGGAACAAGCTAAAATAACTTTCAGAGACGGATTTTGAAGCTGTTGAGCTCTACTTTGAGATGCTCTTTGGATCATCTAAATCCATCAATTTCCGCCAGACTTGTGGAGGTTTGCGTAATGACCCGACTTTTGTGAAATAGGCATCTTGCATTTTTTTTTGACCCCCCAAAAAAAAGGTTTGGCAAATTCGAGCAAATCGAGATGAGTAAGGTGCAATTGGAAAGAAATTCCCAAAAATTGTTCACAACTTGCTCAAATTGTTTGAAAGTCAGACGATTGTGTCACACGGTGCAAGTCATCCTACTGTCAAACAATTTGCGTAAGACAAAAAAAATTTTTGGGATTTTTTCTTCAATTGTCCAATACTTGTTTCGATTTGCTCGAATTTGCCAAACCTTTTTCTGGAGGGATCGAAGAAATTGCAAGACGCCATACAATAGCGGGAGTCGACGACTTTGTCGGGGTGACGTCACACAGCGCAAGTTATCAGACTTTCAAACAATTTGCGCGAGATGAAAAAAATTTTTGGGGATTTTTTTCCAATTGCACCCTACCTATCTCGATTTTCTCGAATTTGCCAAACCTTTCTTCAAAAAAATGCAAGATGCCTATTCTACAAGGCTTCAGATTGATTTTGCTAAAATCTTATATCGAACTGCGCGGAAAAAATATCAAATAGATCTCAAAGTGCTTGAAAAAAGCTACAAAATGAGCCCAAGTAGAGTTCATTTGGACCAAGGAGATCCGAGCAGTCGAGTGAGCAAAATCGAAATTTTTATTTTTAGGTGTGCACAAACTTTTGACCAGTAGTGTATCTAGAGAAAATGCACTCACAGTCAGTCTAAATTTATTATTTCATGTGAGGCTGGATTATGAGGCGATGATTAGCCGTTTTATGGAATTTTCAAGAGATGATGAAGAAATTCATCAAGTACGATATGAGTATGGTTTTGATTTGAACGAAATTTTTGAAAGGATGATTTGATAAATCAAAGATTCACTTTGATCATATCCTATGAATTTTGATGAAAGAATCGTGACTCAAGTGATATGTGCTTCTATAACTTGAAAGGATACCACTCCCGAGTGAATTTTTCAAAAGTCCGAGAAATAATCACCACAGTCGATGGGTTTTAACAAAAATTCCTATTACAAATTTCTTTTCGAATGAATTCTTTAAGCAGTCTGCGTCTTTTTAATGTAAAGACCAGCATCTGAAAGCAGATCTTATACACCGAGGCATCGATGGCGGAGCTCAATCAGATTCGACTGTGTCTACGGGCCCAAATCTATGCGCTCTCTTACGTGAGTATAATAAGTAGATAAAGGCCGGCATTGGCCAGACGCGTCATCGGCAATATTACCACTTCCCAAGCTCATCGGTAAAAAACAATTTCATTTCCAACAAAGGTTTACAACCTGCGGCGCCGTAGTACGATCACGCAAATTTGCATATTGAATTACCTGATGGAAACAAAAAAAATATGGTCAGAATTTTCTGCAACTAGACATCTAATCTCTTCAAACACTATTGTAGTTCAAGCATATAAAAATTCAGGAGCATCCTTTTAGAATTATCAGCTATCAAATTTGTAATAGAGGACCCCTACGTTGAAACACTCGTCTAGTTGATCAGCGTTGATCAGCCCAACCTGAAGTACCCAAATAAGTCAGGTTCTGTTGTAAATAGTGCATCCAAGATTAAGGAAGCGAGAAAAATACAACTACCCTGCAACTACGGTGATAACCTTGGGGGAGAGGGGGATTGCCTGCACAACATAAATGCGATAAATATGTTCAACGTCAAAGAGAAGTGCAGTAAGAGGGGAGGGTGGAGGATATACAGAGCAATCTGCGGGGGAGCACCAGCTGCTCTTCTCACCGCCACCGTTCGTAAATTGCTTAGCCCGCGGCAATACCATATACCCACCGTTTTCTACTCCCACTCTCATTTTGTCACCCGCATTTGCCTCTATACATTTCACCCTTTTCCTCGATCCTGCCTGGTTTTGAACTGGTGAGCACCGAGTGTCGAAGTAGAGATAGCGATAACAGCTCCCCCGCAAAAGCCACATCTCATATATACACACAGGCCATTTCTTTTTTCTCCTCTGTGGGACAATTGAAAAAAGGAATGAGCTATAGAGACTCGTTGTTTGTTACGTTCTCTCTACATTTTTGTGAATTTGCATTTCTGAGAGAGAAAAATAGCCAAGGGTAATACAAAGTTTGCAATTGCCATTACAAAAATTTAAAGAAATCCATTTAAATCCCTCATGTATGAAATCACGATTGAGTCATGGGTATAGCGTAATTAGGTTGAAGGATGAACCGGAAAAATGGGAATTTTTGAAAATTGGTACGCCTGGGACTCATTTTTGATTGAGTCGACGGAGACGAAGGAATTTTTCTTTGGAGTTTAAAGAAAAGATTTAAAGTAACAGCAAGGGCCCTGAGGTTTTTCGAAAAGTAGGATGAAAGTGTCATTTTTGCGTCATTTTTTAGAAGTAAAGTTCCATCGTGCAGAACCTACTTGGTGATGCAAATCATTGGTCAAACAATGTCCTCTTAACGTATTTTTCGTAGAAACCGAAGACTAGGTCCGTTTAGCCCTCAGAGGCTGCAAGACACTGATCAGCGTAAAAAAGCAAAAAAATTTCGAAAAACACGTAATTTCTGTAAAAATGATATATTGAGACAAAATTAGTTTCATACGAACGAAAATCACTACACACTACATTTTTTACGTGACTCGATATGCTGAAAATAATCCCAATGGTTTCAGGAAGCAAGAACACGTAAAAAAGTTAACTTTGGCCAAATCATGCCGAGCAATTTTCAATGCAAGAAGCTCCCCACCCATATGCACGGGTCTTGATACACCTGCCAATATCTGCTCATAGATCATTTTTCATTGGACTTGGTTCTCGAAAACTACTGGAATCGTTTCCAACAGGCCAGGAAACATGAGAGAATACAGTGAGTCATTTTTGGGCAATTGCATGATACAAACCATACAAACTTCGAGGAAAATTATCAATTTCTCTGAAATGTCGTATTTTCCGGAAAATTTTCACTTTTCCACTCTGATTAGCATCTTACAATTCTCAGAAACTCTTAGCCCTATGAAGCCTAAGCGGACCTGGTTTTCGGTTTCTACAGTTAAAATTTATTGAGCAAAATATTGTTTGATCAATGATTGACACCATCGGTACTGCACGCTTCAACTTTGCTCCTTAGAAATAGCGTAGAAATGAAATTTTCACCCGAAATTTAGAGAAACTTCAGGGCTCATGGCGGAAAGCTGAGTCCCTTTTCAAGAATCTGAGGAGAATGTTTCTCCATCTACGTAAAAAATGACATGAACATAAATGCTAGGCGTAATTAACGATTTAAAAAATTTCATTTTTCGGTCCATCCTATGAAATAGTGAGTTTTATTGACAGCCTGGATGTTTAGAAGGAATCATAATAACCGGTCTAATTCCACTTTCCACTTTCGCGGTACACCTACTAAATCAGCCCGATATCAGTTCATAAAAATGTCAAAGAGCCAGAGTATGATGCCAAAAGGTACACGACATTGCAAAGTTGACATGGCTTGAGTTACTCCATTATTTCGCACTCAAACACAAAGCCTACCGTCTCAAAAAGCCAGCAAAGATTAATCGGCGCCTCGAGCTACATACCACACATCCATTCGACAAATTTGTTCGTCTTTCAATGACAATAACAAGCAAAGTACATCAAGATAATAAGTTATTCTCAATTGCTACAAATGAAGGCCCGCATATATATATATATATATATATATATATATCTGTGGCAAGTAATATCGAACATCAATGCTATACGATGTCATTTTCAAGCAAATATTGTGTGTATTTGGAGCTTGGAGTAAAGGAAGGTATTATATGGGGGATGGAATAAGATGAAGGCATTGGATATCGATATTTATTCAATCGCAGAAGGCAGCAGCAGCATCAGCTTCGGCAGACCATTATCCGCTTCATAATTCTTGTACCCAAATAAGGTAGTCGGGACGTCGTTGGCAGGCACCGAAAGGTTCCTATATAATATGTATAAGTATAACAAGTTGTCCGTCGGTGAGGTAGGATTGTACAGAGCCAAGAGAGGAATATAATTTTTTCTGGTCCTGTAAGACATCTTACGGATGCGGAACTGACATTTTTCATTGCCGAATCGAAGGTTGAGTATTGATTTGAGATACCTTTTATATACAATTTGTGTATTGAATACAGTGGAAAGTTGAGTAATGATTGTACTTGTAATGATACCGATGTAATTGCCATCGTTAATATGGAGTTTGTATTATAAATTGATATCGAGTTGTTTTATTTGAAATTCAATTCGTGTGGCTTGATGGATAACGATTTAACAGAAAATCAAGGATGTACGATTGATTATTGCCATCAGGTGTGTGTGTATAAGGACTTGTATTGAATAGGCTTCAAGATCGATTTTTGAAGGTTGTAATCAATCAGTTATGCATAGATCTGACTGTACTGCTGGTAGAGTTGATGTGGAGGAATAATTTTGACATTTCTACGTACTTTACTCGATTATCTTAAACTTTCAATGTGAACAACCCAATTCCCTAGTCATTAACTTCTCACAAAAATTCAACGGTATGAATGATAATAAAACTCTCGTGTCATGACCACAAAAAAAGTATCGTCTTGAGTTGAGATCATTTAAGCCATTGGTAAAGTATAGGATTGACTGTCTGAGGAAGAAAATACGAAATGAGGATCATTAACCCCTTCACTGCGATGGGTCCCACCGTTGGGGCCCACGCATTCAACTCTGTGTCCGGTGGTGATCAAAATTCCATAAAATGAGCTTCAGGATCCGAACACGATTTTCACCGTCGCAGTGCACGTGTCAATAAATCAACATCAATTTGGCTCAAAATCAACCTATCACTATTTCAGACCATTTTTTGACATACGAATCAAAAGATGATCGCTACAACTCATCTAATCAACGTGTCCATCAAGAAATGGGAAACTGAGAAATATCTATCACAAATGTTTTGAAAAATGTGAAATATTAATTTCTTCCTTCGTGCAGCCTCGATCACATTCAATCCCTGTAGCCAGTATAAGTCCCTGAACGAAAGCTACATATGCAACTGATACGTTATATGTAAAGGGTTTGAGAATGAAAGCGTATCAAAGTATCATAGCCCCAACGTTATACTACTGCATCGCCAGCCTCTCTGTATTGCATATGAAATTTTCAATCGACCCTCCGCTCTATGCAGCTCAAGTCACATATAATACATTCAGAGTATACCTTATACTCTGTACGCGGTAGCATATCACGCGATATTAAAATCTCAATACAATGGGGAGGATATTTTCAATGGGAGCAGAACCTCGTATTCAAGCTAATCCAAGGCCACATAGAAGCATATTAGATATATTATAGATGAAAAACTCGTCTGCAAAAAATGAAAAAGGCCAGTGTCCAAATGGGGTGGGGTTGGTAAACCATCACCATACACACATTCAAAGAGAAGAAAAAAGACCATCAGGGTGGATTATCATCTTCAGACCGTGACTGTATTACTACAAATGGAATATGCTTGCCTATTCACTCATTGTTACTCATATCAGATGTCGAAGAGACTTTGGCTTATCCCTAGTAAAATAGTGTATTTTAATTTCATTGTGTATGCATCGATTGTAATTTTATGGGGTGATGACTTTTTACAACCATGCAACCATACATAATACAAATAAACCTCACAGATTTACTGTCCTGATGAACAAAAAAATGTAAGTTCCAGAATTCAAAATTCAGATATCAACGAAATATCTTTTTGGCCAACCGTGCAGAGCATCCTGCTAAGATTTCTCACAAATTTGGCGAGTTATAAACATTCTGGGAGTGTAGCCTCCGTCGAGAGAATTTTAATTACTGCTGAAAAACTCCCAGAGATTTGAATTCGATTTGTTTCTCGTAAAACGTAAAATTGGGTTCGTACAAGGACGAGTTTTTTTTTAACATTTGAGAACTCGGCTGCATGATGCTTCGAAAAGTATAGCCTGGAAACTTATTGACCGTTAATTCACCTCAATAACGATGTGAAAACTTTTTAACAGGACCCAAAGCAACGTATTAGACCACTGAAAAGCATGAAAATATTGACATGGATGTATGAGACTCAACATATTGTTGATGGGTCCTAGAGGACTCACCAGGCTACTGTAGGTTGAGTAATTGCAGGCGTACATATTATCGGTTCTCACAGACAATCATATCAAATTCCGTGGTCTGAAAATATTCCAATGATGAGCTCGAGCACTTGATATTTCAATTTTCACGATTGTACATCTGCTCTCGAAGCTGTAATGTATCGATCGATTGCGGATATGCTAAAGAAAATCGATATATCGCAGCGAGCAAGCATGCATCAAAAACCAATCGAGACTCGATAAGCCTCGAGCTTTGGTGAGATATTCTCGCGATATTGTTTTCTACGTTGCTCGAAGAGATGAGCTGTCTGCAGGCAGATGAGGGAGTAGATGGTGGCAAGGGAGGAGGGGAGGTTAATCGAGTTTCTTGTAAGCGCAAGATTGGCAGGGATTTTTCGATTAGGTAAAGGCTCCTTCGCTCGATCGAGCTTCGTATATTTATATTTTATATACGATGCCTACACGCGATAAGGCTTACATTTACAAAAGTGTAGGTGTATGTTGGTGTATTCTGAAAGATGCGTCAGCAAGTTTTGCTTAGATGCAATGGGCAGGTGCCTGACTGTATTAAGTAAGTAGTTTGGATACTCTACTGAGGCTTCGATAAGGTATAGATTAGATAATGGAGTTTTTCTTCTGTTTTAGGGATGAGGGTTTATTGGGAGGAGTTGGGATAGGGTAATATCGTCTGCAGCCCTATAAGAACATCGTTTACGTCATATATTTTTTTCGAGTCTTGCTAAAGGCTCGCAATTTATTATTCTTCAAATCGATTCTCTCATAGGTTCGCGATCCGTACCGTAAACTGGGGTGACTATGGCTACTTCGGAGCTTCTAATCAAATTCCCATTGCGATTTTCTGACCAAACGTATGTGTATCTTAGGTCAACCGACGCGTCTTGACTTTTTTTTTTAAATGAGGTGCTCAGAATCCAATTCCACTCATTTGCATTTTCAAGAACTTTAAAAAACAGGGTAGCTACAGTCAACTTCTTGGCATGACTGTGGCCATCTTCGTCGACCACCGCGAACTTGGTGTATTTTTCAACACAAAATCGATTATTCTCTTCTTGGAACAAATTTTCTGATCACGACTACGTCCAGAGCAGATTTTGGAAGTCTTGTCAAATCATGCCGTTTAACTAGAGACTTGCCAACTTGATCTGAACAACAAAATTAGACTGATCACACTTCGGGATGGCTAAAGTCATCCCGCGCAAGTAACCCAAGTTACCCCGGATGACCGGAAAATTCAAGAAAAAAGAGAAATGACAAGTTTACGTTCCAATTTTCGTTAGAAATGATAGCTGGAGTGGTTATAGCTGGAGTGGCTATAGCCACCTCGGATAATCCAACAAATGACTATTTGTCGTTCAAATGGTCGTTGAAAGTTTTTCAGTGTTCATGGCAATATCAAAAGTTTTGAGGCTACACATTCTGAAAAATGGACAAATGGTGGTTTCGTGAATTTTCAATTTACCAGCTTCGTTCATATGCATACGGTAACATGAAAACATGACATCCGTCGTAGTAAAATCAGCTCAATAAGTGAATCTTATAGAAATTCAGGGAAAATTATCAGTTGGCACCACTGCTAATGATACCAGTCAAAAAATCAGGGGGGGGGGGTCAATGACCCTCTCCTCATATATCGTGGTTCGCTTTGCTGATGTTTCTCGCGCGCCTATATCCACCCACACTAATCCTTCCTTCTCCTTTCCTTGCAGTTTCTATGCCAAGTCTATATACATATAAACGTACTCGAACCGAGAGAAAATTCAAGTACCAAAGCAGTAACAGAGTAGCAGCAATACAGATTCTCTGAGAAGCTCCCCTAACGAAAAGTACAATCGTCGCGTGCAAGGGCCTGTTGAATCCCAATCTACCCTACAAAACCCAGTCTATAAAACAATGGGATAAATAGCTTTGGAGTATCCTGGTATAAACAACACGCTATGCATCGAACGGATCTTAAAAAAAAAAAAAAAATAAAAAATAAAAAATCCCTAGATTCAGAATCACAATTCTAACATTAATGTACCTATAAGAGTATTACAGAGAGAGTTTACTGTGGGGAATTGCATCGAGTCGGGCGCCCCGACGCCACCGCATTTCTGTATACGTATATAATACTTACCGCGACCTTGAGCAAACCCCGCGTGGTTCTATGCCACTGACACGGATCAAGGCCACGAGTACTTACTTTCTGCAGAGAGAGAAAGAGAGAGATGAGGATTTTGCTGCAACAGCACCATTGCATAGATATAGCATATAGGGGCCCCAAACGCGGTCGTGTAACTCTTACTTACTATATATACATCTCGATCTTGCAATCGTGAGCCACTACCGACCAGGTAAATGGTATGCTGCAATACTGAGACTATTTCTTGGTTGTACTTTTGAGGCAAAAGTGTTTGGTGGGAGAGAAAAGGTTTGAGATTTGACTGCACGAAATGATGATTCTTTAGCCGGATCTATCTGTATTCTCTAATACAGACTTTGTTGCATGAAAGCGTGCGGAGGAGTGAGGAGTTGAAATTTGCTGTGTAGGTTTTGTTACACGAATCGATATCCGATATCCCTTGCATTTGGATTCTATTCAGTTCCGGGAGAGTGTCTCGAAGCATTTGGCTTGGACATTTCGTTGATTTGATGAAAATATCGTAATATTCGCTTATGGATCTCGATCAAAGTCTTTCAGAGTTTTCGAGGATTATGAAGATTGTTATTATTTATTTCAAAGCCAAATTGTATTTTATTTTATTTTATTTTATTTTAAACAATATACGGGCTAGAAGCCCTTTACAAAGTTTCACTCATACAAATGTGAGAGGCGCTATCAGAATATGTATATAAATATAGAGTTAAATGATTGGCCATAAGCAAATTATGTATTGAGACACTACTAATAGTTAATAATAATTGCACAACTCATGCATTGCAGCGAGTTTGAAATGACTATATATATCGAGAGATCTAACATTAGATGGTAAAGTGTTCCATGTGCGTCTTAGTCTAGACGCCACTGAATTATAACCGAGGTTACCTCTAAAATTGTCGACCAATAACGGTCTCGGGTCTCTGACTTGATATGGGTTATTTCTGACATGGAAAAGCGACGCAACGAAGGAACAATTTACTTTGCCATTTAAGGTATTCCAAACAAAGGCCGCATCCTTGAAATTATGCAGTGATTTGACAGTACTGAGGTGATATTTCATGGAGATTTCACTAAAGTCATGATCAAAATTGTATCATCATCTTGATGTATTGTGGTTTTTGACATTTTCTTTTGCTACTGAATAAAATAAAAATTATCGTGATGGGAGAATCTAGTATATATTTCATGTTGAAACATTTTTTTCATAAAGTTTCATTCAATATTTTTGGGTCGGTCTGATTGCCATCAGATTTACAAAACTTCATTTCAGGGTTGACTTAGGATTTATTCATGTAGATATAACTGTCCATTTCAACACAAAACTTCATCCCAAACTGTACACTTGTCTCATCGGAATCCCAATTTTTTCCATCTCCACGCTCCTCAAATATTCTAAACGTGTATATCGGCAGGCATCTCTGAAAATATATCAATCCGCTAATTTCTGCAAATTCAGCCCACTTCAAGTGTTCTTGATCAAAAAACTGCAGTTCACAGAATTCAAATGAGAATTTCTGCATATACATACCGGTCAACGATCTCAAAATAACCCATAATTACCAAACCAGCCTGTACGTACATGTATTACAGGCATCATTTCAAAATCGAGGTAATCCACTATCCACTCAAAAGTCGATAAAGTCATCTTTCAATTTCCGAATAATCACCGGGTCCCACTCCTTATTCATCCACATAACAAAAAAAAAAACGCTCGAGATGCGTGTCTCAATCGATCTCCAAGAAGTGATTTCTTACACCGAACCAGTGAGTATATCGACGAATTGCAAAAAAAATTTCAACTGCATCATTCATTTTGACGTTGCAGTCGCTACACGCGCCACGCCGGGTATATAAGTACAAGAATTTAAATAATGATCGGGCACATCATGCTCATTTTGTCCAAGATCGAATACGGTAGCTACCTATATACATACATGTATGTAAGTATGTGTATACCCTAATAAGGAGCTCAGACGGGCAAAAGCAGGATCACGTATTCGATCAACGGTGCATGCAAGGGATGGCACTCGAAAAATTCCCACGAACAGGAAGCTAACTGCATATCCGAGCAATTTATTCGCGATTGGCACGAGTCCACCACTTCTGAGAGGTGGTATAGGTATTTTAGGGTAGAACCAATTTCGCATCGGTACACGTTCACAAAACAAACAAACAACGGCAGTGAACGCGTCGCGCATTCGAATTTCCCGCCCTAATCGCAGCGCTCTATGATTATCCCTGAGCGCCCTTCTTCGAACTCTCATTTCGATGAGGGTTCGATTTCAAATTCGATCAATTCAATACATCAAAATCGGTGGTTAGAAGTTATTCTGGAAAGCAATAGTATTTTTCGTTTCGAGAGTGGGAAGTTTGGTTTTGCTTTGCGAGTAATTGTTTTCAGCCCAAGCTCTGGCAAGGGTCAAAATTATCACGCCCAACTATCGAAATACGTACTCCGATCGACTGTCCTAGTGCCCAAACTAGGCGCATGCGCCCAAGGCAATGACGTACATTTAGAAGCAGTCTGAACTGTCCACACTGCAGCTAACTTAAAAATCACTCTCCCATGCTATTAACATAGGAGAGGGGCCATTAAGTTGGCTGTAGTGTGGACAGTTCAGAAGTCCGTACTATTCTATTTTCCCATCAAAAGTACTTTCGATTTTACGCATAGGTTATAGTATGGTACGCTTGCTTGAATACAAAATTAATTTATCGATGTTTCATACATTTGATTAATATTCATCATGACACACTTTATTCATATCCCTGGCTCAATAATCTCAAATCGACTTTGGTAAGAAAATTTTGTAAAAAAGTTACATTGGCTATCGATTGAAGATACTTCCAGGATGGTAGCAAAGACTGTGTCAACCCACAAAAATTTATCACGAATTCCGGTCATTCTAATTCGTTCAATATTCTAATTCTCACGTAAAATACTCTATTTTTTCATATATTTATGCTTCCACTATTTTCAGTTCAAAGAGTTCAGAACAGCCTCAGAATTTGATCTTGGCTACTCAGTTTCGTGCTCGTTAATTCTAATTGCTCAATTTCACTATCGAGCACTTTTCTTCTCTATTTAACTTCCTTCCATGTATACTCACTCATAATAATCTATATATTGGCCTACATGGTTGTTGTATGTATGTACATGGTCAATGAGAGTGAAAATATATATAGGAATATATATAGTATGAGTATTTGTTTCGTGAAATTGGCATACGACGAGTTTGAGCATATATATTAGGGAGCGTGAGCGCAAATAAGCACGATTAAATCTAACTGCCCTCGGGCGCATGAATATGCTAATTTATCAAAGAGTATATAGCGACTGAGTGGCGGCACTCGCTCATTGCTGATATGTAGTGGTGGTATTATAGTGCTTTTGAATAGGACTTTGACCGGTGATGTGCGGTGAGATCAGCAAACGTTAAATTATGCACTCGTCGATTGAGAGTCTCTGTTATTTCATCAAACTCTCAGATTGCTATTGGACGTTGACAAAATCAGTTGCATTAATATATACCTAGGTAGCAGAACCAATTGACCAGTTTGGTTGGTAGCCATTCTGGTCTTTCACTGATTTACATTATTGAATAATGAGGTAACATTATTGATCTGATATTTCATTCAGAAAATAAGGGTTGTTTGTATGTGTGATTCGAATTTCTGATGTAGTTTCTTGAATGTTGTGAATCAGATATTTTGTCAATTGTTTTTGACCGAAATCCTTAAAGCATAGGACTATTTGGACTGTTTCGAAATTTTTTCCAGTTAAAATGATCAGTTTGGTCGACAAAAAGTTCAAAACGTACCTTATTCCAGCTCCTTGTGAGTGAGGGAATGGATGAGCTTTCGATAGGGTTCCCAATAGAATTCAGTTCTCAGATATATCCAAGAATTCTCCAGAACTTTTCAAATCTTTCCTGACAATGGTATAAAAAGTATGACACATTTTGTGAAGCTTTGTAAGGACATTTTTGCACACAACCAAACAATAATGATGTATAACTTCGGTCAAAAGCTTGAGTCCGGACAAAAATTTCTTTTCGATTTTGTGTGACTCGAATCACTCGGCTTTATTGTAAAGCACACTACCTGAGATCATTTTGGTGACCTCCTTACGTACAAGCTGGCATGAATTTTTTTTTATCCGCACAAATCTAAATTTTTCTAGTCTTTGATTGAGAAAGTGCTATAATTTTGACAATTCCTGAGAGAATCTTTTGGTTCGTGCAAATTTGAGGTGTAGGAATACCTTTGCACAAAATATGAGAGACCAAAAAGTACAAGTCTAGGAGCTTCAAAATCTGTCTTGGAGGGTCTCTACGACCCTGCAAAACCGAGCTATGCCATTTTCTCTGAGTAGGGGATTTTTCGCAAAAGTTGGCTTTCTAATCGGAGAAATATTGTTTTCATGGAACCTAACCATCATTACCATTATCTATCACCTACTTCTTGACCAAATAGACGGAAACCTTTGAACTATACCCCAGAAAGTGCCCTGGTAGAAATTGTGAGGATTCTTTGTCCAGAAACTGTCCAAGTCTAACTTATGTGCATTGTTGCTATATCTATATATTGCATGGGTGGCCAAAAAAATTGGTCACATTTCTACCAGGGTGACTTTTCTCATCATTTGCAACTAAGAGTGTTAATCCTAGCAAAAAAATCTCGCCTCAGATGAAATGTCATAGTTCGAACCAGGTCTGGCGTGGATACACCTTCAAGACGGATTTGGAAGCTTTAGCCTAATTATTACTTTTAAGGCACCCACAAATCTCAAATCAGAACATTCATGTGCCTCAAATAACTTGCACGAGCCAAAAAATTCTCTCAAAAATCATGAAAACTGACAATTTCTCTAGTTAAGATTGGGAAAATTCAGATTGGTGCGGATAAAAATGAACTCGGTGTACGTCGTATTTGCCTGAATCTGAGAAAGCTTTTCTGTCCCAGGGCTGCTGCTTGAAATGCTGAGACTAGGATCTACTTCTGAGATGTTGAGGACGAAGTTACGATTATCGAGGTATCAAGAACGATCTGATTTGGATTGAAACAACGGCCCAGGGACGAAAAGCTTCTCCAGGTATGGGCAGATACGATGTACACTCACCGAACTATATCTGCCCATACCTGGAGAAGCTTTTCGTCCCTGGGCTGTTGTTTCAATCCATATCAGATCGTTCTTGGTGTCTTGATATTTGTAACTTCGTCCTCAACAATTCAGAATTGGAACCTTGTCTCAGGATTTCAATTAGCAGTCCTGGGACGGAAAAGCTTTTTTCAGATTTGGACAGATATAATGTCCGGTGAGTGTACACCGAATGTACGTGTAAAGTACGTGTTAAGTGTAGGAGCATAAACCAGGGCTTATTTTGAAGATCTTCACCTTCAAAATAAGCCCTAGCAGATAGTTCGACTAACGAAAATGGACCAGAAGAATTTTCAGGTGAGTTCAAACTCTGACCGTTTGTGTATTTTGAGAATGAAAATCGTTTAATTTATTCCCCTCGTCATTCCCAATATCAATTATTCCGTTATGAAACTCAATTTACAGTATTTCCGACGCAATTAATAACAAATCTCGAGTCCAACTACATCTCTCATCACCATACTGCTTTCCTCATGAATTCATCACAAAAACCTTCATAAATAATAGTGATGTGCCTCGTTATTTCCTCATTCTCATCTTTCAAACTCAACTGACAATTGAATGAAATTCTCAAGAAAATGAACGGGTATATCCCCAAACAACTTGCAAATTGTACGAATGAGATATTAGCCATATTATACACCGCCATACGAGAATGCGACATTGACTTTCATACACACGTATTTTACATACATTATTGTATGCAAGTTACGAGTCTAACTATGATGCTAAAACGCATAGCAAATTCTGAAAGTACCACTCACATTTCAAACCAATTTTCATTGCTATCTACTATTTTCCTCTTGTCTAAAAGGTATACGAATATTAGTAGGAAAGTAAGTTGAAGAAGAAGAAGAATAAGAGAAGAGATCTCAGACACTTATATTACGCATGTGTGCGTGAGATTAGAATAATACAGGTAATAAGAATAATTGGACATTGAGAATGCGCGAGATGAGCGTCTGGTTGTTGGAAAACGACCTTCTGACTGTTTTAGCTCTTGGCTATTGCGTATACCATTAGCGTACAGGTTAGAATCTTAGAGACTCTTGTTACAACTAGTACTACTTATACTAGTACCGACTCTCTGTTCTAACGGGGTGAAATATATTATTCCCTTCGGAGTGTGCATTATCGTTATTAAATAAAATTGCCAAGGGCTCGTTTGCTTCTCTGCTACATATACAATACACTACTACTCTCAGAGTGTTTATACATATATAGATATACCATACAATGCTCATACTACTATAATATAAGCCAAATTGCATCTCACCGGCTTCCTTATCTGTCTGTTTGGCTTCCCTGCTTACCGACTATCATAAAAGTGCGTTTCGTTTAGTTTTAGCTTTAGTAGAATACTGTTGCTAATGGAAATCTAATCGTAGAAGATATACTTGGCGGCTCTTGTTTACGACTCGTGAACAACCCTATTTTTCATGGATCGTTATCTTTATAAGCAGTAAAGGAGTCTCTTATCCTATAATACTAAACAAAGGACTTGAAGAATATATAGAAATTCGATGGGTGTATAGTAGTATACTTGTACATCCAATATGTATTATATATTTTGAATGAATTTCTTCCGGTTCATCGAACATCGAAGCCCTTTCGAGTACTTACTGTCATAAAATTTTAAACATCCTTATATCTTTGATCGCAAGCTGTCGATACGTTATCAAGATTCACAATTTAAGCATCTTGTTGAAGAGAAAAAAATTTCATCGTTAACAAGATCGAACAAAATATATTATACGAAAATGCTCAATGCCTAATATCGCATGTAAATCTGCCAATATAAAATCCTCAGACCCCCGTAGAACCTTAAAGGGCGCGAGTTTACCCTCTTGTATTATCCCTGTAAAATCGAACGAACCATCCGCATCTTTTTCGTATCAATGAAGGCTCTATACCTTGAAAAAAAAAAAAAAAAAAATTCACGTGTAATCGGTTATACGTGCTCAGAGTAAAGTTTGTAGGTAGAGGGGCCAACGTACCCATTATAAAAAATGAGGAAATAATTTTACCGTGCAATCTCAAATCTTAACGTTCAGAGGCCCCAAAAAGTTCATGCCAAAGTATATACTTTTGGATAGAAGGGACCCTTTAAAAAATACCAAGAGGTTGGTGTCCTGTAAATGGCCAATGGTACCTGCAAAGTAACAGATTTAAATTGCGGAAGGAAGATGTTTCGACAACAGTATATGGGAGGTTGGTACTGAAAAAAAAAATGAATAAAAAAAATTGGAGGTAGTGGTGGGTTTTGAAGGTAAGTTGGTTTGCGTGGGTATGAGTTGGGGTTTTTTTTTTCAAATGTGAGATAGAAGGTTTGAGAATCGTGAGAGAGCTGAGGTTATATATACAGATAGCAGTCGTGCATCAGAACGATATATAGAAAGAGAAAGAAAAGGTAAGGTATCATCACTTGTAAGAGCTGTCTTCGCGTGTGACTGACTGTGCAACAGAGGTTTGTTTTCATGGGGGACGAGAAAGAGATTGATTACCTCGAGGCAAACCAAATGAATTGCACAGACGTTTACCAATGGTCGAAGGTAGAGGAGTGCTGGATTTGTGAGTGGATCTATTGCGTTGTATTGTTGATGAATAAGAATGTCGTTAAGTATGTAATTTTATTTTGTTATTTTTGAAATTTTTTGGGTGCAGGTCCTGGGAAACTCTAAGGAGAAAGAAATTTCCAGGATAATTTTTGATCTTAAGAAATTGGTCAGATAAGGGTTGGATTTTAAGGATTCCTCGATGCGAACGACTCATGTAGAAAAATTTCTCTCTCTCTCTCTCAAAAAAAAAAGAAAGACTGGTTCTGGGGAACTCCAGATTTTCAGAGTTCCCCAAAATCTGAATATTCCGGGAAATGATTATAGAGAAAAGGCTTTCGATCAAGTCTGCAGTCTTGTGAAAAAATTACACATCAATAGCCATTTTCCATTACACGATGATCAAAGTTTTAAAGCGATGCGCTCATCATGCAAGCTAAAAATCATTCCCATCTTTCTCCGATTCACTTGCGATTTGGGCTAAACGAAGAGCCCACAAATTTTTGGAATTATCTAACTTAGATTTGTCCGCTTTTCGTTAAACTCAAATTGCAAGACAATCAAGGAAAGGTGGGAATGAAAATGTACTTATTTTATAGGTTAGGAGGTTCCCCACGTGATCAAGTTCTTCACATTTTTATCTGATTTTCTTGCGATTATGGATGGAACAACGAAGTGTCAAACACAAAATGAGTAATAACAATGATTCGACAACTCGTGTGGAACCCTGATTTAACGTAGTTCTTACGTGAGATGTGTTTTCAAATTCCATGGTCGCGGTGGTCGCGGTGCACAATGACCGCATCGCCTTAACGGGTTGCTAGATTTTCATGCATATGTAATACTTCTATCATTTTGAATTTGACCACAATCTTGCTGTATAAATTGGACAAAAACATTCATACTATAACTTTTCATTAAAAAATTCCTGTGCAAAGACTTCATTGGTCCAGACTGGAGCCAATAGTAAACCCAGCTCCTTTAAGTGATTCAAGTTGTAACTATGACTAACAACGCGAATCCTCAAATACGAGCCAACATGCCTGAATAAATACGTATTTTGTACGTCAAGACATGCCATGTGGAACTAAAAAAGTCGCTTTAGATGCATGACTGAACAATTTCAGTGAGAACCTCAGATTTACAGAACGAAAGAACTTAATCAGATCCTCAACAAACAGATATCAAAATCCTGATGAGAAGATATAGTAAGTCGTGCATGGATAATCTCTCAATTTACTTCTGTAAACATCTCTCGATTAAATACGCACTCCTGTCTTCTCAGACTCCGGCACAACAGAATCAGCACAGGATTTCGTGTCCTCTCTCGCAGACAATTCACGCGTGGGCAATTTCAATCAGTCTCACTTATACAATCACCCATCGTGCGCATACATCGACCTTTCCAAGATTTGTCTCGCTCGATCGACTACGCATCGATGATCGTTCTGAAATTGAAACTCTCGCTTCTATACAATCAAATACTCACACAACTTTTTCCCCTACCAACATCATATCTTCTTTTCTTACCCAATAAACCATCAATTTATCACAAGTATTACAGTAGCATTACATCGAATATATACTTAATCCTCCATAGTCATTCATCCGGTATACAATTAATTCCATCCAACTATCTTCCAAAGTTCTTCGTACACCACAGTGTGTACATTATACATTGTATACACATATACCTAACCAAGTTTGTTCAAATACATCGTATTTCCTAACCACACAAAATCACAAAAAGTAGTCAATCCAAGCGAGCATGTAGTAATTTCTGAACTGCGGAAATTCGATGGCTAATAGAGTTCTTGCAAAGGAATTAGAGCCCGATCTCGTTTGGCTCCGTTATAATGAATCACTTCGATCTACCCAAGAACCAACCAATCCTGATAAAAAACAGCGTCGCTAATGGCAAGTCTACAAAAAAAACGACGACGACGACGACGGCGACATTCGGCCGGACGATGATCAAATGTACAGTCTACCGATCATCATCGTTCCATCCCATGCAATGCCAAACATAAGGTATTGACCGTCATTTATTACAGTCTCAGCTCGTTTTGTAGACTAAAAGCGAGCTAAAAGTATCAGTCTTGAAACTTTGTAATATAACGACATACAGAATTGAAGGTTAGAATCTACAGAATATATAACGGACGAGAGTGATTCCTAAGGTTGAAATTATATTTATAATACATATAGCGATGACGAACACAACTCTGGATTACATACATATATGGTTAGTTCCGTGGAAACTTTGGAAAAATGTGTGCCGGCTTGCACAAATCCTTAAACCGCTTGACAAAAAAACCTGAACGGTCGTTTTCAACGTATTTTTTGGTGCTCTTTTCGGCGTAATCGTTAGTTTTTCAATCCAGGGGTACCCAAAAAAATTATTATCATAAAATAGGTCAAAATTTCAGGTCCGTGTGTTGTGGTTTTTCCATTTTTCGGCTTTTGTGAGTGTGTAGTACCACCAAGAAGCTCGTTACGAATTTGGTGAAGCAAGCTTATCAAATATAATGCCATTGAGCACCAAATCCCATTGCTATAAGAGCCCAAAGACCACTTTTTGCATGCGTGCGGAGCACATACATTTTGTGGTGCAATTCTACTTGAAATTTTACCCCCTCAGTTTCCCTCGATAAAAGTGAATTTGCCTCATTCCAGGCCTCCCCGTACCAACTTTTTTCCAAGTTTATCATCAGGCGCAACTTTTCATGCCTCAGAATTTTGGAAAAAAATGATTTTCATACTTTGCGGAGCTCTACCCCGCGAAAATCTGGTTTTGCTCAATTTTTTGGTCAGTTTCATGACCTTTAATCGCGATACTACAGAGGTCCTAACCACTTCTTTCAAAGTATCTAATGATCAAATCAAATTTCCGAAACCCAGAGCTGTAGCTCAAACTATTTGGCCGTGAGATCAGTTTTAGCGGCGAAATTTCAGGTCCGTGTGTTGCTTCTGAATGTCAGATCCGTGTGACACTACCGTGTCTCTCCATGTTATCTTTATGGTACTGATCAGTGGGAAAATTCACATCCGTGCGCGAGTTTATTCATACTTCAAATGTTTCAAAAAGTCGAAAAATACATCTTAGAACATTAGGAAGTGAGATTTAGCGCTGGCACATTATCGGTCCCTAAATATCGAAGTTTCCACGGAACTACTCATATAGTGAGACAAATGTCACTGTCGTGAAGTTCTCATTACGCTTTGCGACGTTGTTATACATTATGTACTGGCTTTCTTTTGTTGTAAAGAGCTGGTAGTATCGCATGGTTGAAACCTGCATTTCGACAGATGAAATATTCGTGAAGCAAAGAGAGGAATTTTCTTGCCCGCCTTTTGCCGAGTTCTCAGCGTTTCAAACTTTGATATTATCACGACAATTTTTTTTTCTACTGTGAATATTGCAGTGGGGTTGGACGATGTCTTTCCTCTTGAAGTCTTATTCCATGTCGGATGAAAATTATACTTTTTAATCGAGAATGGAAAGTTTTAGCGATCTCTGTCTCTTACTAGACAGTCAGCTGAGTCAGCAAATCTTGAAAACTTGGAGGAATCTAGAGAAGATTCATGGTTAGATTGTTACTGGGTTTCTCAATCTTCATAGAATGAATCTGAATTTTTTATTATAACCCAAATCGATCAAATGCGATATATATTCAATCACTTGGACAATGTAAAATAATGGCACACCACTACTTAGATCCATTATCAAGCCTTCACTTATCTTTCTATTACAAGTTTTAGATGAGTCAAATTTCATTGATTCATCGATCAAGAATTTTGAGATTTTGTAAAATGTTTGGTGACAAGCTGTCTAGAAATGCATGATTTGAGTCTTGCAAATGAAGGTTTCAAGACAATCGAAATTCTTCCGAAAAAATGAAACAACAGTATCCTCCGAGGGTAATTACCCTAAATATTTAATAAACTTGCCCTGTCAGAATATTACAGATTTTTCCCCGTAGATAACATACCTCAAAATCATTCAATTTCATGTGGTTTAAAAAAAGATACAATCACCATAAAAATCGATAACCTCGAAATATCCTCAATCATCAACCTTCTCTCAGCCACCTTTTCATGCATCTCTTACACGTTTCATACAATTAGATTCGCCAAGCATCACATCCCGTTATTATATACAGAGCGTATAAACATATACAGAAGGTCGTATGAAAAATGGAGTCTCATCACGTAACTTTGTCCCCCATCACTCATACAGGCGACCTCTCATGCTCATCGCCTTAATATCCGCCAGACAACCGACTACGACGACTATAGAGACGACCTCTTGAGTCTCATACTCATTACGTAACATTTTAAAGCATAATATGCGATGATGCACACAAGAGTGTCTAGAAACATCCACATCACATTTTAGACACGAAGTACAAGCTTTCTTATAACTGTAAAATATACAGATTTGTATTGTGTGATGATGATGGTGGATGTTGATGATAAATTAGCTCATGAGGAAGACCTTAATCGGATCACGAATTTTATACATAATGGGAGTGGCTGTTGCTGGAAAAAAAATTCCAACACCTGCTGCCCAAAAATGTTGCTTTTGATCTCGTGATGTATATAATATGTGTGCATCATTATCATGAGGTAGATATATCAGAAAAGTCGTTAACCTCTGTGACAGGTGATAGATGTTAGTGTTGAGATTCCGGTCTTTGGAAGAGGTTAGGGACCTTTTGCAAAATTCATTCCGAATGCGTTTCTGTCTTCCTTATTCGTCTCGGACTACTTATAATACTTCACTCTCCTTCTCGTTTTAGTAAGAGTTTTTTCTTTAATGCCATTGAACCTTACGAAATTAAATACGTCACACAATCTCAGATTTTCTGACTCTTTTGAAACTTCTATTTGTAGCCGTTTGTCAACTTGCAATTCCTGGATATTACCTGTGAGGCATTTATACTTTAATCCTTGCTACTATTGCATCGTGTTTTATATAGCATTACAAGACGATCTAGATTCTTAGGATTTACGCTCTGTAACACCGTAAAGCGAGCGGCTAATTGTCGATATTACGTAATAAGGAACTTGCATGTTTTTCAATTTTAATTTCAACAGATAGACCAGGTACGATTTATAAAGTAATTATTTTTCCCGAAATTTTTATGTGCACGGACTGCGAGTAATAAATTATTGTAAATCGTTCAATATTTGCGAAGTTTCAAACGCTCCGGAAAAAGCCGAGCGACATGACCGAGCGTGCCCGAGCGCCCGCGTGCATGTGTTGTATCTGTGTGTTATGTTTACAATGTCGTTCGAAACGAACAACATCATCAACACACCAAATCTACTGATAAATAACACTCTCCGAGTTGACGAACATCACAGAGATCACGGAGTAATAGTTATTGCCGACTTGCGAGACTTGTCGTCATCATGCGGATCCCGAAATCAAGTCTAACCTCAAACGTCGTGCGGTCAATGGAGCGGACGACGCGCGGACGAGCCTACACAGCAGACGAAGCAAATTAACATGGGATTAGAGCCTGAAAGATTCCTATTGGTTCAGCACCCTGGCAATCGTGACGTCACGATTGCCCGACCAATCAAAATCGTTTGAGCGCGAATCTAATAATTACGATTTTTCAACGATTTTAATCGCGAATTCTTAAATGTAGACGGCATATTTTTAGCCGAAACTTTTGTAGATAGTCTACACTCACCCTAATAATCAGATTCAGATCAAAAGCAAGCCGAATTTTTTTTCATGCAAGTTCCTTATTCTGAGATCCGGATCTTGTAGGTGTTTTCTCGTATTATACAAGTGTACAGAGATGAGAACGGGTTGAGGCTGATGAACTTGATCTTGAGTCATTCTAACTGCAAGATCGAGACTTTACATGGGGTAGAATGTCACATGCTATTACTAGTCGTAAAATATTGAAGTAATTGATCATTTCGGAATGATAGTTTTGATTATCTCGAATTTTCGATTCAGTAGTTCAGCGCCGAGTTTGGTCAGACATATTTCATGATTTCGAAATAATCTGATTGTGAGTCGGAATATTCATCTGATACCCTCTGAAATTTTCAGATATCATTTTCTCCAGATTCACAGAAATATTCAGAGACAGGAAATTAAGAACAACATGATCATAGAATTTTGGAAAGCTTCAAAACAACACCTCGATTCACAATTAAATGATTATTAAAGCATAGATTATGTCTGACTAAACTCGGCACTGATCTACTGACACGATAAGTCTAGTCAAGAGAACCTACCATTCCCTGGTAGAAATTCATCCTAATGTAACACATTATTAGCCATAAAATGGCCATTTTCAGCCAAAATTGGCCAAAAATGGCAATTTTATGTCTTTTTATGTGTTACATCGAGGTAAATTTTTACCAGGGTTTTGAAACCCTCAAACTCGTTCACATACCATCGCATATTCTCATAATGACGTGTCATCTTGGTTATTTAACGAGTTATTCCTTCCCGGCACTGCTACGCGTTTCAACTGATTGAACCCTAAATTTGTAAAAACCGTCATTCCATGAAATATCAGAAAACATCGCTTCATGTTTATTTCAATTTCCAGATTCTGATTCCTCCATTTGTAAGTACATTTCCCACGCAATAATCAAACAAAACAGGAAAGAATGTGTATCTTGAAACGAGTTACAATACAATTAATTATAGAAATACTCCAATGAACTTCCTCATAACATACATTCATGCCTGCACAGATGATGAAAATAGCTCAACCTATTTCAAATGTCAACCGAGTGCAACCCCATTACCATTACTTTACCTTTACCACCGCAGAAATAGTACTAGTAACACCAGCGCAGTAACATCATCAGCCAGTTTACAATGCAACGTTCGAATAGGTAGATGTTCCATGAAGCGCATCAAAGTAGCCCGACTCTCCATTCTATACACATTGAAACGCCAATTAACGGCTCACCACAGTGAAAATTTCCCCCTTCTAACCACCATCAGTTTCCTCACACTGTTTTATGAGCTGCTGCAGTTAACGCCACGATGTGCATTGCTTCGACGCTTTAAATTCGCTCATGCGTAAATACCGACACCTTCAACAACATTATATAGTATATAATTGTAGTCGTTCAGTTCTGTATAGATGTATATTGGTAACAATTTTCCAGAGTTAGAATTTCCAGGATTGCGAATAATCTTACCGTGTCATGTATATGACGAGTGAATTCTGATGTGTTGGTATGAAATGGCAGATGCTGGATGTTGCAGAATAGTTGGCGGGAAACTTTTGAACCGCTGACATAGCGAAACGTAGATTCTGTATAATAGAGTGTAGCGAGTGTCACATTTTGGTTTCCGTTTGATGGCAAGTAAAGTTGGAGCTGTTGGATTTGAATGTTAGTGGTTTTTGATACGATAATTTTGAGTCGTTTGGTGCTTATTTTTGATCGTAAGATATTTTTTATAACTTTTCAATTGAATCGAGCAACAAGATGTTTATCACGATAAGATTATCAAGGGATTTTTTGTTCAAGGAATCAACACGTTCAATGCGACGGCAGAAATCGCATTCGGGTCTTGTAAGTGATGGGCCCATTTAATGAAATTTCAATTGCCATACCGTACGCAGAGTTTGACGCGTGGGCCCCACCGGTAGAGCCATCGCAGTCAAGGTGTTCGCGATACGGTTACTGTGCACCGCGACCATGGACCTTGAAAACACATCTTTCATAAAAAGTTTGATGATTTGAAGTGTGAGACGAGTTGTCGAATACTTGTTATTGTCCAGCTTGTAATCTTCAATCAATCGCTTAGCCCAAATCATAAGGGAATCGGAGAAGAGTGGGAATAACTCGGCCACGGGAACCTCCTAACCTATAATATACGCACATTTTCATTCCCAACTTTTTCCGATTCTATTGCAATTTGTGCTTAACTAAGAGCGGACAAATCTAAGTTAGATGATAACAAATATTTGTGCGCTCGTCGTTTAGCCCAAATCGCAACAGAATCGGAGAAAGATGGGAATGATTTTCAGCTTGCACGGTGACCGCATCGCCTTGAAGAACTTTCCAAGTATTCGTATAATAATATTATCGATAATGGCCTATCGAATTAACTTACTTCTTTACACGAAATCGTCATCATAAAATCCTAATTGCGTGATTGTCAGGACAGGAAAGGACTTTCATCTTGTATCTATCCCAACTTTAGGTGTCAAAAACCATAATCTCCATCATGTTTTACGACACAGAAAGATACCGTATCTTTCCCGCTACAAATTATTTTAGGTAAGTATTTGTTTTTGCTCCACCTTTACAATATACAGCATACAATACTTGACACACTATACAATCCATAAAGAATTCCATAATCGAGCAAAAAATACCTTGGATGTTTCGAAAAATTTACGCTTTACACCAGGGAGAATAAGGGATACGAGGTAATAATATCAAGGAGAATACTTACTCACTCAAAAAAAAAAAAAAAAAAGATAAAAGCTAGCCGATACCGTTAGAAAAGTTTAAAAAGTTACGATGTTTGCTGAGAATGAGCTGTGTATACTCACTTGTTGACTGTCGTGAAGTCTTCTCTCACTCTCGCCGAACCAACTGAAACAAAAAGCATATACAGTTTGGTTAAATACGTATATAGAGGTTATGTATGTACTACTACTGAAGTCATTCGCAGATGGAAGAGGAAACATCCGAGTATTCGGTGCAATTAACAGAGTTAACACATTCACTTGAAATGGGATAACTTTTCGTATCTGTTTGTTGGCTTCCTTTGAGAGACACGTCACAAGGGATATTCATTGAGTGAGGTATGTAGATAGCATTGGTACGAGATCTCTATGGACTGTTTCGTATGGCAGTTTCGTGTAGTTCCATGTTTCGAAGTTGTAATGCAAATTTTGAATAACTAGTTGGGAAATTTGGGGATGGATTATTGTAGGTACCTGTGGGCCTAGATCGAGTTCAGTGAATCAATGTTATTCAGAAGTTCTACAACAGAATGACAGAATATTACGTTATCTGAGAGAACAATGGTTGTCAGACAATGTCTGCATCCGAAACTATACAGACATCTATCTTTTTATTAAACGCTTTTATTCCACTTCGCTTCGGCCATGGTTCTTTTTGGCCATGGCTTTTTTCCCCCATTTCTGGGAAAATAATTTTGGCTTCCGGTCACGTGCTGGAAACACGTGTTTGGGTAGCCGTGTGAGTGAGTAATCCTTCGCCCGTGTAGTATGTGATCTAGGGACATTGAAAAGGGCGTATAATAAGGATGAAGTTCATCCGATGAACCGATTTCGACGCGATTGATCAGTTATTGTCTTTACAGTGATGACTGCATCCGATGATGAGTATGTGACTCGCGACATACTGGCGCCATTATATTCTATTACGAGACGTCCATATATTCCACGCAATTTCCATCGGTCACCTAAATTCCATCTCTTTTACACCATGCAAAACTAACGTGTTTTTCAGCCTAGTGAATAAAAGCGTTTTTTAAAAATTCTTTTTAACCCTCACTTATTTTGTTCAACTTCACATTAGGACCAGATTCTTTTATTTTCGAGGAGACGGATGACTAGGATTGAAGGAATCAGAATTTTTCAGGTAAACGTTTGTCTGACAGAATATTTGAAATGTCAATGACAAGACTTGTCACTACATTACTGCGGTAGAATTCTAATTCAATTAAATAGACGAAACGTATGATTGAGTACACAGATATCTAGTAATTCGACAAATAATCATCAAAGCTAGAACAACTATAAAAATGGGGATGCTCATTCCATGATCTCTTCGTATTTTCTAGAATTATATCTGGCTAATGAAAAATCAAGTGAAAAATTACTAACAAAGAGGGATACCAACCTTGCGGGTCCTTGACTTGAATTTGGGAATCATCTTATTTTGGTGAGAAATGAATGTATCCAGAAGAGTTCTGTCCAATGGGCCTTTCAAGATTCACTTATTGAAATAAGCATTGTCAGTATAATTACACATTTTACTTTTCCAACATGGGCCTACATGGCTAATGCTAATCTCCATATCTCGGGGTCGAGGGCCTTCCGGACAAAACCCTTTCGGATATCTTCATTTCTCACCAAAACAAGGTGAGTTCTAGCATTTCGTCAAGGACGGACCCGCAAGGTTGGTGCTCCTTTCGTAAGTTGCAAGTTTTAAACAATTTGTAACTTCGATGAAAGATTTTCGATGATCATAATGAAAATTTCTTGCAGAAGCACGATTTTTATGCGAAGATTCGATACAAGATACAAAATTCATGAAACAAAGGTTTCACAGTCTAACGATAGCCTCTCCCCTCCTCCCCACCCTCTATCACCACATCCAAAAAATGGCTATCAGAATCAAAATATCAGTCTCAACCCATACCTCGTTCCAAGATAAACTAACTTATACACAAAAATAGGCACTCCGTGGGTTATCCTTTCAAACTAGCCGCCTATCAGATCAATCGACCCATGACAGTGCACTTCTCACTCATTACTTATGGAATGCATCAACTATAGCAATGAAAATACTCCAAGAGTCACTGTACATACTCCAAACACGAACTGGGAGGAGGATATAAACCTCTCAGTACTGATTAGGTATACTCACAGTAGGTAAAATACAATGCTACTAATTGTGAGCCAAGCCATCCGTTATGTTCAACGTCTCGTGGATACATATACAATCTCGTGATGTTCACGCATACGTTATAGCTTCTAAACTCGAGACAGACGTTTGGAGTCTACATATCTAACAAATAGAATGGCACTTCCTTCACCAGTTGTGGCTCAAAGTCCCTTCGTTATACGGCTCGGGAAGCGGAAAATTTTGCTCGAGTCATTTTTCACTTGTCTTAGACCTTCTTATAGTATAGTGAGAGAGTGACTTGTGAAAATTCATTGGTGATACTCTATAACTGTAAATTTTCTTGAAGGTCAATACCACATTGCTTGTTTTAGAAGATTTTTTTGATTATGTCAGTGAGCTCCAGGACCTCAAAGTCAATTGATGAGTGATGCATTCGTGAGTAAGGGAAAATTGAATTGCGGTATTCGAGTCATTCAACTACACCCAAAAATATCTATGCCAACTCGGATGCCAAGAAGAAATTGAGCAGTTCCGTCAGATTCTCATTTGAGATAATTGCCTCCCTGGGCTGCCAGATAAACCTTGCACTTATAAATCAGAGTATGTATATATATATATATATTTAGGCAAGGTAAATTATTCTGGAACGAAAGAACGAGTTCGCTGGCATTGATGGCTATAACAGCAAATCGACGGAGCAGATTTGAAGAAGCGAGAGGGTACAAAAAAAAATGAACCGGCAAATACGGGTAGACTCTGACTTCTATGCACAGATTCTGGCCGAGGGCCAATTACACTTGTTTGCTCATTTCGGCGCGAGTTTGACATTTAAATTGCTCGAACGCCACCGTCTCATCGGCCTGGGCACAAACTCAACTTTTCAAATTGGCAAGCGAGCTGTGTATAAGTAAGTAGAGCAAGAGCAACTCGTATTAGCCTCTTCAAATTTTTCAAAGACTTGTAGAAGACTTTTGAGACGCTCATTTGCTTGGACAGGATTTTGTGGAAAGTGACCCTTCTTAGTTTGCCTATGTGTATTTGCATGGTCGGATTTTGACGTTGAAGACGAGACAGTTTTATCTTTTCGGAGTATTTTTTTACTGTGTTGATTTTTTCTTGGAGTGTTCATTTAGTGGACATATTTTGGGTATTCAAATGTAAAGGCTTGCGTTGAGATATAGATTTATGTGTTTTTGTAAGATTTTGGGATGTTGATCTTTGAGCCAAGAGATTAGCTTTGCTGGAAATACGGAATGTAAAGTTTGTAGTAGTATAGTCAACACGTACCGCCGAAAATTCTTGACTGCGTTTTGAAACTGAGCTCCAGAGAGGAGTTCAAGGATTTGTTTGACATAGTTTTCTTGATAAGTTTTAGGAGTAAAGGTATGACTATGAGTTAAATATCAATTCTGTATGAAAAATTATCTGGGGACGAGCATCCCTAGTAAAAATAAGTGCCTCATGATCATATATGAACATGTTCCCGACCGGACTGTGGTCATACATGACCGCCTATGACCATGAGGCCGAAGTCATAGGTCGTCATTGGTCTCCATACTTGATCATAGGAATTCATGTTGGAAATGAAGCACTTCATTGCCAGCTCGAAATGTTTCTCAATCCGAAGCTTTGAAATAATCGCGCTTGGGACTCCAACTACCAGGCCTCCATCCGATATTGAGAATGTCACGCACAACCTCTTGATTACAATACCCTACGGCCATGTACAAGTTGGCTTTGTGTACCTATGACTAACCATGGAGACATAATATTTTATGAAATCATAGATGGTCATAGATGACCACAGTTCGGCTGGGAACATGTTCATATATGATCATAGGGCACTTATTTTTACTAGGGATGTTATGATGATCTTTAACCTAAGTGATCATTCCTTGAATATACTATAGTTTGGTGGTGTTAAAAGTGTTGACGGCGCATCTGTATTTAACTTACTCGTACCAGTGGCATGTTGCACTAATACAAACTAAATTCGCGTATGTCTCAAAGAACGTTTGATAAATTCATAAATATTCATAGGTATATAGGGTTGAGAAGGGACGCAAGAGGGTACTCGAGCGCAACAAGCTACAATAATGTATTTTACTCGGCACATCCCTGTAGATATCGTGTTTGTTGCTGTAGGTCTGAAATTTCCAGTAATTGAGGATAGTGATATGAGGCACAAGAGTTACGTATGCCTGAAAATTTCTTGGACTATTCACGAGTTATCACTTGCTTCACTTTGATTGTTGGGAGAAGCAGAAGAATTGACTTTTGTGAAATGCTAAACAAATCTTTTGTAATTCTGGATCGAAAAAGTACCTATGAAGATTGGAAACTAGAATTTTGGAATGATACTTCATTCATCCATAGGCTATATCGAGTTAAAAAGAGAAATTTGAAGCCCACTATAGTTTTTGATTAAATGATCAAACCATTAACTCTGATGAGCAAGTTGAGCTTGCAGCTATATAGACAGCTTATTTTGACCGGCATCATTCCCGTGCGATATGCTTAAAAGGAGAATTTGTTATGTTTGACATTCGACAGTGGTGCATGGGTATCACGATTTAGACAGAGGACTGTTTTATCAAAATGATGACCACATAAATATACATCTCAATTTTCTCACGGTGTTCCGTTACATGGAATCTGAATCGAAAGAATGCTATTCGATCATAACACAGTATCGTTTATATTCAGTTAGCATTGTCTGTTCAGGATAAGGAACTCAATGGGTGCTAGTGTCCACAGATCAATCAATACCTCTAGCCCGGTGAGATTGATTTTGATAGCACAAAGTGTAAATGATGTTTCATGATTGACAGTCAATGCCGTGCCATAATGGTATATTGTTCATTCACGATGATATGGTACAAATGGAAAGAACAGACAGTATCTGTTGGTACATCAAAATATGACCTCCTGGTCAATGATTTCACTCATCGGTATGAAATATGAATATCATTGAGACATTCCAGCTAAGCAGATTCAAGCTTTCCCAAAGATGGAAACAGTGTTACTGTAGCTTCAATCCAGACATCAGATCGCATAAAAACACACCAGTATAATTAGCATACGCACTTGTACAATTACGTTTTGCTTCTCATCAAGGTAAAGATCCAACGTAACATCCTATAAAGCCGACGACCTTCGTCTAAGGTCAGCCTTCCTGCCTACTATTTGATAATCTCTATCTCTATTACGTGGCTATTATGCAATACACACGCCATAGAACAGTAATACATCTCTACATAGCGGGCCAGAGTCAAGTGTCCATCCAAAAGTTTGCGATCCAGAACGGCCATCCGCATTGCTGATCTCAACCATAACAATGCAACTACTACTACTACTACTACTACTACTTTATACATTGGATGGACAGGTTCAAAACCATGAAATCCGGGACGTGATGTATCGCTGTATAGCCTCCTCTCTAACCTCCAAACGTTTCGCATGCAGATTTAGAACTACTTAGCCATATATATATATATATATATATATATATATATATATATATATATCGAACAGAAGGGTATAATTTGCCGTAGGTAACACAAAACAAGCTATAGTAAGCCGGAATCATGCTCAGAGACGAATTGTAAATGCTTGTAGTAAGTAGAGATCACCCGCTGACGTTTGAGGTTAGTTCTCTCTTCCTTTTCCTTGTTGTGTAATTGATTCTACTTGAGAATAACCTGACGCAGTAGGTGGTTGGTGGAAAGGTTGATGGTTTGAATATTTATCCCGAGGCTGTATAAGACTAAACTTGAATTGTATAATTTACACGTTCTGGTGAGTGCGGATGCGAGTGGGATCTTTGACGCCATCATCGAGTTCCCAAGGTTAGTGAATCCACAAAGAGGTTAAAACATTCTTTTTGATCAAGGTCGCATTCACTCTGGTTTGGAAATATACCATCAAAGTCAAGGTTAAATTGTAACCCATACAAAAGCTAATTTATCAGGAAACCATCAACACACGCATGCGCAAACATAACCTAGCTATATAGGAATACTTTGAAGGTATGTACGTATACAGTGTTATACAAAGGTAGGATTTTGATCGTCCGCACCGATGCAATTTCGCTCCGCATCAAAAATGAAAGTTTCAATTTGTCGGTGCAGCTCTCACGGAAGGTGACTTTCTGTGTGGTATCATATGTACATAGTATAGATAGCACCCATGCCAACATTTTCATCCCAGGATATATAGCGTACAAAGCCTTAGGCAGGATTATCTCACTGCGAGAATCTACGCTATACCGCTTCTGGCATAGGGTAAACTCAAATAGGTTGGTATGTATATAAGCTTCGCGAGTTGGCTTATCTCTTATCCCTGTGTGGGTGCAGAGTGGCTTTAACCCTTTGGCATAGGGCACATCTGTCGCTTTGGGTATAAAGTTATCCGCAGTTGCTGTACAGAGAAAGACGCAGTTGTTGTGGCTGCCAAGTTTACGTTCAACAATTCACGCTGGGCTAATTGCACTCTATATACCTTCTATCTGCTCACTATCAATTCTCCGTGTACTACATATGTATCTTTGTCCTCTTTGTTCATATATCTCCTTTTGCCAGAACTACTATTTTCAGGATTGTTATGCAGAATTTTTTTTTTATTGGTTTCACCCGAAACAGATACGTTTCAGAGCAACTTCATGATCCTGGTTGAAACCAATTTCATCATTCCTGTGTTTATAAGACCGAATCAGCCATGGAAGTTCCAATTTCTTGTTTTCCCATCTAGAACATAAGATTCCATGAACATATATGATCATGGAATCCGTGGATTCCATGGTCATATATGATCATAAAATAAAATTGGTTTCGAAATTGGTCCTTTTAATTACGGAAAGGTGTGATATACTAATATACAACATCAACACTCTATGGTGATGATCGAATATTACTCAGAAAATTTTTTCCCGAAGTCATTCTCAGGTTTTGAACATTTGAAGTTTTGAAGAGAAAAAATGCACATTAAATATCATTTTTCGTCGAAAATGTTAGTTTTTGGGAACTCGAGACCGACTCCTGGAAAGATTTTTTTCAGTAGTATATGATTAGTATCGTGACGGATTGATATTAGGATAGGTTTGAATTAAAGTATCTCAACTTTTTGGAATAAAAATAAAATGTTTAGAGCGGTTTTACGTATGATCATATATGACCATGGAATCCTCGGATTCCATGATCATATATGTTCATGGAATCGTATGTTTTACATGGGTTGTCAGAAGGGAATAAACTACCAATTTTCGATAATGAATGACAATGCACAAATCAGAATCTTGTACAGTCCTAACTTTGCACTCCCGAATACATGTTTTGATCGTTCCATTCCACATGATACACTCCCCAATAATCTTGACTGTACCAAACATGACTGTGAAAAAAACCGATCAAGATACTCCATCTCATTTACACTTGTAGGTTATGGTACAAGTGCGAAAGTGACAAGGTATCTCAAAGAATTTTTCATAGTCATGGTTGGTACAATCATGATCATAAAGGAGTGTGCACATCAGTGAATCTGATGAATTATGGTGAAAATAGATGGATTTTTATGTAGCTATCGATAACGAATGAGCTATCTTCAAAATCTCAATGAAGAAGGCTTATCTATATCCATAGTTAGGAATGAACTACAGTCACCCATTCACAAAAATGTGCAAAAAGCATAATCATGACAGATGCTTGCATAGACACAATGGCATGCCTTTTACAGTGAATGTTTCTAATACACAATGTGGCAAATCTCACTCTC
The DNA here is from genome assembly GCA_029851415.1 of Eretmocerus hayati. Classification (NCBI taxonomy): domain Eukaryota; kingdom Metazoa; phylum Arthropoda; class Insecta; order Hymenoptera; family Aphelinidae; genus Eretmocerus; species Eretmocerus hayati. The sequence continues at coordinate 148,165,318 of CM056743.1, read as the reverse complement.
TGTGAAATTCTCAAATTGCGTATGGGTACACACACGTGCGCACTGGTCACAAGGTGTACAAAACTTGCATAAGAGCCGTCTTCTCGCTCCTTATGTTAACTCACTCTTATCGCAAAATTTCTGCGGGCACTTAAAGATATGTGTGCAGCTCTTCCACATTTGAACAGACCATATAAAAGTACGAGAAAAGACACAACCATGACGACGACGACGACTACTACTCGAACGCGGAAAGTGAACAGGTAAGAGTAAAGTCTAAAGTACATACTATAAGAGAAAGAGATGGCACTCACTTATATATACGAGGGAGCCATATTTGCGCATCAAGTACATATAAAGTAAAAGCTTCCAGCTGTGAGTGTTTTTTTAACGGTTTTCAATCCTCTTTCTTTATCCATATATGTATACGTACACCTTCATTGGAAGACCGTATTGTATACACAAAATTGAACATAAAAAGAATACACTTAGAATGCGCACTTACAACAACCAATCGCCACCTCAAATTGCTCTCTACCTGCATATAATAAAATTTTCAGCGACTTAAAAATGTTCAAAACTCATACGTTTACGAGTCTAGCAAAATTTCTCCAAGGGATAGTTTTCTGCTAGGAGAATATGAATTTTCTCGATGAAAAAACAATATCGGTCTGTGACTATGCGGTCTCTAAACTCGCTCTCTCTATCTAGCGGTATAATGGTCAGAAAGCAAAGTAAGTGTATCTATCATGTGCCAGGATACGAGTCGTTAACGATGCCCAAGTGGACAAGAGGACGTTATGGAGCTGTCGTAAAATGAAACGCTCGACGCGAGGAAATGAGCCATTTTCCCATCCACGATAGTCTTCCTCATCGTTCGTTGTCCTCAAGAATCTCATTCTCCCGTCTATTTCACCTTTTAACAATGAAGCCCCACATCACCAATATACTCATCTGTACATGTTGAAAATTCGCTTTTTGGAGGTTTGAAATCGTATTTTTCAAACTGGAGGTTTGTATACAGAGTAGATGAACTTTGTGGATATTATACGTAGCTCTCTATGGATATGTACAAATTCTCCTCAGAGAACTTCTGACATTTGATTTATATCCAGAGAACACGTGTCACCCGTCCAGTTCATTATGATGCCCAAGATTCAAATTAAACAGTAAAGAGGAATGTATAGACCAAAAACCACCAGAGTCAATCAGCGTCCTCTTTTTGACCTTTATTTTTGTTTTTCTATGATTTCTACACCTCGTGTGGTTCCATTGTGCCGACCTATTCTGATTTCAACTTCGAAAGTGTTGAATTAACACACTCACACATACACATTCTTTTAGTTTGAAGTAGCAGTTGTAGTATTATCATTGCAAGTCTCGAGTATGAAAGAAAATTGAAGTGTAGTTAGCTGAATACAGAGCAACGAAATGCTCAAGATATCTCATCTATGATACCTATTGAGAATCAATTGACGCTCAACATCGAAGTAGCTGCTCTTACAGGGAGGCGCGGTAAAATTGAATGTGCTCTCGATTGCGATAGAATATAAGCGCACGTACCAATACAGTCAAACTCGAATTTCTTATTTTTTTTCTTTTCAAATCGTAATTGACTCGCGCAACGCATGAATTGTAAAATAGCATCAGCTCCTAATCGCGCGATTGAGTTGTTTGTGTATATATAACGAATAACGCAGTGATAAAAATTGAATCGTAGGCATGCAAAAAATACTCCATTCACTCTCAAAGCTCTTTCAATTCAGTGTGAATGTGATATCACGCCATACTCTACTCAAATAAAAATTAAATCGAAAAAGATATTAGCTGTAGATATCATCCAAGTATAAAGCCCTACATAATCCACAAAATTTATAAAATCTCAATACAACGGGCATACTTTTTAAATAAATTTTGCTCAATAAAGTGACTGTCGTGTACAGCAACCGCTCATTATCGAGTACTAAACAAAGTATAAGGTAAAGTGTGCGCCAGTGAAATGAGAAAAGCGATGAGCCACTATTAGAGTTTTTTTTTGTGTGGTGCTTTTATAGGGTTGCCCCTCATAAATCGGTCTCTCAACAACGACTTTTACTCTATCCCCAAAGTGGCCATTATCGTACCGGTTGTCTTTTTTTTTATCCACCAGAAGACTCTACTGTGGAATTGGCTAATGATAAGTACTTTGAAAGACAATCTACAGTCTCTACAGTGGGAAAAGGAACGTTTATGCAAGTGAAGCGCTGTGAAGTAAAGATCGAGAGTGCTGGGTATATAGTAGTATTCAGATGACTTTTGTGGTCGAAATTAACGATTACAGTTTAAAGTACTTTGGTAAGTGACTCGCATGTAAAGGGACGTTTGAGGTAATTTTTGAAACGATGGATAACGATAAGAGAGGAAGAGTTAACTGATTTTTTTATGTTACACTGATGGGACGGTCGAATTTTGGTTGGAAGGTATTGGATTGTGAGGTTTCTATTCCAGAAGATTGATACAAATGGAGTTCTCGATGATGGTTCATTTTACGGTGATGGTTCAAAAGTGGATCATTTGTCAAATTTATTCTTGGAAGAACCGACGGCAAAATGTCAAAATAAGCTTTCACTTCAACGTCATTCGTCGCAAGTAATTCATGCACGGATATATATATTTTGCGACAATTGCTTGATTGGTACCGTTGATTTGTGAGCTTTTGTTCGTGTGCAGTGAAAGTGAAGGCATGAAATGTGACGGATAATAAATCTTGAGTCTTAAACGAGTCTTCGAATGAGTGAAGTTGAACGGTTACGTATAGAGATCGCCATATTGCTATACAATTTAAAATGATTAACATTACAAAATTTAGATGATGATCATGAATGCTTGAAAAGTCTTGTCTGCAATTAACAAATCCAGTCCTCTATCTAAATTACCTTCAAAAAATTTTGTTTACATAAAAGAGTCGAAACTCGGAGTTTCAATGCTGTCCCGTTACTTTTACTTTATGTTGGTAAATTCGAGTGGCTCGTCGAGTAATTAGCTATTTGAGCTCTAAAAAAGTCTGTTAACTTTGGACAAAGTAGTACCATTCGAGTTCTGCGCTATGTCGATTTCAATCAGGATTTTGTGTATATATCTCTCTGTATACGTCGACTGTAACTTGCAAGAGGATTAAAGACTGTTTAAGGTAGGTACATTGAATCCCTTCTCTTTTGAAGGTAATTAACGATTCGAACTTGTAGTTCGTACTGATCAATATCGAAACAAGCAAGAGGATTCACTTTTTACTGATCAGAAATTGGGAATCTTGCTTTTGGCTCTTAGGGCCGAAACATAGTGGCACGATTTTTACACAAACATCAATTGTCACGACAAGTGTGAACAAGAGTGTGCGCACAAATTTGCGGAAACGGAAGGTTTCCGTTTTTTCATGTGAAATCTCGATACGTCATCGTTCGAAAACGACAAGTGTCTGCAAACACTTGTGCGTGAAATATAAAAACGGAGACAAGAATTTTAAAACGCAAACGAGAAATAGAAACATCAAGTTTGAAACGCAAACGGACCGCAGCAGGGGGTATAGGCCTCGTAAACCTTCCGTCAAAATCTGCATACAATAGCGAGGATCATCGGCCTGCCCCGCCCACGGTTTTATTGGGCCCGAGCAGCTGCGCTAATTGCTTTTCCGGCCGATTAAAAAAATTGCGATATTTTGTGATATTGAGGCACAACCCGGCTTATCACGTCGGAGCTGATACAAGTATCAAAAGCCCGTTTGAATGGTGAAAATCGGCCTATATTTGATTACTGAAAATACCTCGAAAATTTTTTTGCGATATCACCTCGACTATCAAATATGGTCCGATTTTTACCATTCGAACGCGCTTTTGATGCTCATATCGTATGCAAGATTATGAACCAACTTTTATATCAGTATTGCAAAATATTGCAGTTTTTTGAATGGGCTTGGAAAGAAATCAGCGCGGCTGTTTGGGCCCAATAAAAACGAGAGGACGGGCGGCGCGCCTCGTCCCGTGAGAGATTTATGGCCCCCATGAAGGGCGTAGTAGCCTCATCGATATTTCCATTGTATTATTTCTTGTTCATTTTAGTGACTTTTCCGCTCGCGCGGACGTCCGCTCTCCATTCAAATAACAACATTCGAACAGAAATACCTCTCTGGAATTAAGAAATCGATTTCTGTGGTTGCCGGAGAATATCTGAATTCAGTCTTTGATCCACTTGTAAAAAATCATTTTCAGCCTAAAAAGGGCATATTTAGAAGACCCGAAACGTTGTTTGTTCCCTGAACTGATAGAACAAAAATTGTCCAAACAAAGCATCAAATTCATAATCCATCATTGATAACTGCTGGAGTCGAAAACAAATCATACAAAAACTTCTTGTAGAAAGAGATTGATTGATCAATTATTCAGTCTCATCCGGTGCAACGTTACAGTGGAACGATCAACATTTTTACTTGATTGAAATATTATTAATTAAGAAAACTGTTCAGCGGGAAAATAAGAGAAAGTAATCCATTTTTTGATCCTAATGAACTCTTGGACGACTTTGTACCGATCCAACCAGTAATATTAAGGTCTAGAATGTCTTCGAAGGGAAAATTTTAGCCCACAGATGGTACAAAATATCACTTGGTAGATTGGGTGAAATTGACCTCAGCTGTATTCAGATTGTGGAAGTCCGACAAATTCTAGATTCGCATAATGCGAGAAAATTCACGTGGGGAACTTGGACAAATGCGTGCTGCAGCGCGCGTGATCGGGAAGTATCGCAACCCCCCCCCCCCCCCAGATGGGTCCCTACACCCGCCACTGGAGTAATCAAGTGATAATTAATCACACATTATGTGTATGTATAGCTTGAATCTCCTTACCATGATGTTATACTCGTAGGCGAGACTCTAATAAGTAAAATTGTAAATAATGAGGGTATCGGAAGCGCGTTTGAATAGTATAAGCCGGACCATATTTGATAATCCCGGCGATAGCTCAAAAAATTGTCTGAGATATTTCCAGTTATCAAATATGGTCCGATTTTTGCCATTCAAACGGGTCTCTGATACTCTTATCAGCTATGATTTGAAAATTGATTTATGATTCAGGATTATGAAGAATTCTGATTTTTTTAGAAAATGCATCTGAACAGCAATTAAATGTAAATAAAATTCGTGTGTCAATTTCGGTTTCGTAGGCGGGGCAGGTTTGTGCGGAAGATTCACAAACCTGGACGGTAACTTGTGCGTCAACCCATGTTATTTGAATGGAGAGCGGACGTCCGCGCGAGCGGAAAAGTCACTAAAATGAACAAGAAATAATACAATGGAAATATCGATGAGGCTACTACGCCCTTCATGGGGGCCATAAATCTCTCACGGGACGAGGCGCGCCGCCCGTCCTCTCGTTTTTATTGGGCCCAAACAGCCGCGCTGATTTCTTTCCAAGCCCATTCAAAAAACTGCAATATTTTGCAATACTGATATAAAAGTTGGTTCATAATCTTGCATACGATATGAGCATCAAAAGCGCGTTCGAATGGTAAAAATCGGACCATATTTGATAGTCGAGGTGATATCGCAAAAAAATTTTCGAGGCATTTTCAGTAATCAAATATAGGCCGATTTTCACCATTCAAACGGGCTTTTGATACTTGTATCAGCTCCGACGTGATAAGCCGGGTTGTGCCTCAATATCGCAAAATATCGCAATTTTTTTAATCGGCCGGAAAAGCAATTAGCGCAGCTGCTCGGGCCCAATAAAACCGTGGGCGGGGCAGGCCGATGATCCTCGCTATTGTATGCAGATTTTGACGGAAGGTTTACGAGGCCTATACCCCCTGCTGCGGTCCGTTTGCGTTTCAAACTTGATGTTTCCATTTCTCGTTTGCGTTTTAAAATTCTTGTCTCCGTTTTCATATTTCACGCACAACACTCCTTGTACTGAATTTCGCAAGCCCTTCCGTTTCTTCCGCTTTCTTGTTAAGTTGACGTAAACTTTTACATGAATCTGTGCGGACACGTGAACGTCAAAATCACAAGAAATTCTTTTTTACATGAAAAATGACATAAACAAGGCCACTATGTTTGGGCCCTTACGAAACTCACGACAAACTACGTAAACATGCTTGAATAGTCTAAACTGTTCCAAAGAGTAGTTCAGTGTAATGAAGCGAGTGTCTCGTTATTTGTAATCAAGAGTTCTGTTTTGTTCGTTGAATAAATTATTCTATCAATAGAATCTCCAAATTTGAGATCCTTCTCTATCCCAATATATTTTGATGGACAGATGGTTTAGAATCTCAAGAAGAAGAGTTTCCACGGTAACATATTAAAATACGCAAACTATATCGACTGAAATGTAATGATGAAAACTGTTGAAAAATCGACGCAAAAATTACACGAGAGACGTTCCGTTGGTTTTTTTCATAGGAAAAGCCAAATGAAAAAAAGAGAATAGTGTATCTAAATCGTTCCAAGCGCAGGCCACTCCAAACGCAAAGTTTTATGCTGAACTCATAATCCATAATACGTGTTGCTGCATTGGATCAATTGTTCCATGACTCATAACTCGTAATTCATGTTTCATGATATTCTCAAAGCTTGTGGATGGGTGTTTACATGAAATATCCAAAAGAATTCACTCGTGGATGTTATGACGCGCCGCTAGTCAAGTGCATCTGAGGAGTGCAATTTTATAATGTAAAACATACGGAGTATTCTAGTATACATCTTTAGGGTGCATTCACAAATATGCATATGCACTGCACACGTGCGCATCTGCAGCTCATTAAATTTTAGCCAAAACTTGACTGAACTCGTCGACTTCTGGTTTGGATCAGCCGGTAACGGAGCAAAGTCACGAACCGATTAAAATCAAAAATTCTCTGATTTGAGCCCTTCAATTTTTGTTCAAGTTTGATGAGCTGCACATGCGCACATGTGCACATCATATGGATGAATATGCATCATTTGTGGACACACCTTCAGACACCACTTTCGACATTACACACACTTTATAAAAGTGTTGGACAACCCAAAGTTCTGTCTAAAGGTTAGAATATATATATAAGCGTGAACCTTTTATGCGTGACCTCTTGTACATACCTTTCAATTTTTGTCTACACACTCTGTATACGCCTCATCATTAATTTTGATTGTCATACACAAGAGGGCGCTGCAGTATTAACCTATACGGACCATCTCTCAAACTTTCTATACATCACCATCGTACAATAAATGCCTCACCAACATAATATGCCTGTGTGAATTGCCAAAAGAGTTTGTATGCATGCACCCGAGCACAAAAATTGGCACGGCTTTTCCCTATACCTATTATAAGCCTACCCTATTCATATCTCGCATACACTAACTCTATATTGATCTCTTCATACTCTGTGTGATATGTGCGAGCAAGAATCGTTTTTGGTGGATATACGTGCGCCTTTTGAATTTGCATGAATGATGGTATGAACATACTATGGAAACGAGCTTCGATAGCGATGTTTGCTCGTTCAGGTGAGTTTCCCGAATTCCTCTTCACACGTATGCTCATCTCTACTTGAATATATATACCGAGACCTTTTGTGTATTGAGGGATTATACCTATACCAATGAGAATGTGATGATTGAAACTCGTTGCCTGAATTGTGCGATAGAAGGAAATTTGAACTACAGCCAATAATCCATATTGCACGCAATTTTTACCATCGTACTGGTTTTGCTTGCGAAAATTTTCCTGAGTTATCTATTTCGCTACCTAGAAATTTTAGTACAATTTCGAATCTTTTTGACACTTTCACGACTTGAAAATCACTTTAATATCATATTACATCTTTCATCTTGCTCAACGAATACAAACGCTCATTCAGAATCAATCATCAATACAAACCAATCAAAAGCTATCAATTAACGTAAATCATACGTATCAATCGATCATCGATCAAGATTCGACCATTTGAAAACAGTTATTATATAGATTTCAATCCAACCCATTGATCAAGTGTATATCGCGTGTCAAAAAAACTCCTTCAACTCTAATAGCACATCACACTGCTATAACATAACCTAAAAAGTAGGTACCGTTTAATCGCACAGTTTTGCCATTGATTCGCTCTTCTAAAAGTACTCTATACACTTCGAAACACCTCAAATTTAAAGTGGCATATGTAATCACTGTAAGAGCAATTAATTCTAATAGCCGATACCCAACTCTGACCACGCAGGTATACTATATAGATAACATAGATTTAGCTAGACACTGTTAGAGGCTTGGGGCGACGTTTGAAAGATACATTGCGCCAAGGTTCATATTTACGAGCAATGTCAATATTAGTCAAAGCGGTAATCTTTCCTTTCCTTGATCAATTATGGTATACGTCGTAGCATCAATTTCTGTCTTTCTTCTTCCTATTTGATTCTATCACGAATATATACATAGAAACACCGGGTGGTCGGTGAATCCCTTATTCCAAGCTCTAATTGACGCTAAATTTTTTTTTGTTCGGAGCATATAGTGGCCACCCGCCATCAGAGAAAGAGAACTCTACAGAGACGATTTATCGTTATGAATGTGAAAAGGCCTCCCAATTCGCACAAATCCTAATCTGACTCTTTCGCTATGCGCAATTCTTCATCCTCTTCCTTTTTTTTACTCTCTTTAACCTCTCTGACGTTATTTGATAAATGTCTCGGTATCCCTTACGATCTAACATATCCAGATATATTTAGAGACACTTACAGATCCGAATCACGATATCTCTTGCATAATTTTTGATATGTAAAAGGTTCCTGTGAGTATGAAAGTATAGAATCTCAAGTAGTATTATAGGTTATGTTGGTATATATATAGATATAGAGCGGATGTGAAAGAAACTTTTTACCGATATTGCCATTACCAGTTATACAGAGACGACGATTCGAATTGCTTTTTTTGTGTATAGCTGAGAGATTTGCCATCAGTCGATCGATTTGTGAAAGACGTTCTAATTGATTGAATCTCCGAGACTGATCCGAGGGATACATCTCGTTAGTATCACCGGATTGAGTTTTTGTAAACGATAGCGTATATAGTTCGATGCTTCTGGAGCGAATCTGTTGATGAAGTGCATCGTGATTCGGTGAGTATAGACTGTTCATCGTGGGAATTACGTTTGAGGAAGAGGTGATTCTTAGATTTTTTTTGAAGAGGATCGATGTGAGGTGAATATTTAAGAAGTGTCTGATTCTTTTGATTTGAATAGTTTTGGTTGTGAAAGTGTCAGAGCATATTTTAATTTTGAACATAAAAAAAACTGTCATCCAAAGCATTCGATGATTTTAAAAAAGAGTAGTAAAACCAGATATCTTTAACACATGTGAAGTATAACTTTGATACACTTTACAAATGTTTCGGGAGCAATTGATTGAATCTTCCAACCCGTAAATCGAAAGCTGCTTTTGATTCTGATGCTGTGGAATTCAATTTGTTACTTTTGGCGAACTGTTTGAGCATCAAAAGAGTTTACCAAAGTTTTGTCCCATATAGATTTACCTACATCAATTCAATTAATTTGAAAGATATAATCTCGTTCTAACATTCTATGAACTCAGAATTGAAAGAAAGTTAAAAGTATGATGTAAGAAATTCTCGAACCTCAACAGTCACTTGCATTCTCCGAATCAGAACTCTCACTTCGTATAATCATTACCCAAGAGAATTCATCCAGACCATAATACATCAGCAACAGCATCGCAACTCGGTATACATATATTCATGCCTCGTTGGTGTTTACGGTCCATTCATTTATCAGCTGTGCTAAGCTTCTGTGCCAAGAGTGTTTTGACGCTTTACAATCTCGATGGAAGCGCTATTAAAAGTGCAAAACGGCGCTCAATAAACCTGATCAAAAGAGTTTTAAAAGACTATTGTACGATCTATGCACGCATAGAACATGGGGTTGAATGAGGTATTCATACTTGCGCTTAGTTTGGATAGTGACATGTACGTTGCGAGGTTAGGAATTTCAGAACGGTGATGTTGGACATGAAAGACCAACTGAATGCAATATCTCCGCTAAAAACTCATCATTCACAGTTCCTATACCTTTTATGTACAGGCCTATTCAAAATTTCGTTGAACAATCGTTGAGGTTGTTGTCATCACAGTTGACCACTAATTGTACAAACATTTCTCATATATTCATCTCTAATCCACTATACAAACATCTTCCACGTATGCAAATTTTCATTATGCTCGCAACATCTCTCTAAAAAAAATTTTAACCAAAAGAAGTTGTCTACATCAAACGGATTCCCACATATTCCAACACAAACCTTCTACGATAACGAAAAAAAAAGAGTATGTATGTACAAGAAAAAGGTTGATCCAAAGAGAGGGCAAAGATCATACATGATAGTAAACTCGGAAGATGATACACGTCTAGTACATAGAAACTAACCCTCACGATATATTCCAACTATACTTTACAATACGATGTATATGGTACAAATGAATTCAGTGGTACCAACATACACCACAGACAGCTCTCTGCGAGTATTCCTGAAGATATAAACAAGAGAAGGAAAGCATAATGAAGAGGGAAATTAACGACGAGTGCTGCTGCTGCTGCTGCTGCTACATTTACATTTATACCGAGCAAATCAGGATTCACAAGGAAAACACAATCCGCAGGAAGTTGAGATTCCATTCGTTTTCATCATGTATAAGGATATCTGTATCTCTTTCTTTCTCCACTTTGCTCATATCATGAGAATTTTCGTAGAGGTTAGAAAACATGAGATATCTCATAATAGGTACGAGCGTAAATATTATGATCAATTTGTACATTTTCCCACCCTCACTCTTCCCTATCTCTGTGATTCCAAAAACAATTCCATCTATGAATCTGATTTCTAACCCTTTCAGCATGGTTGCCTTCAGAGGGGTACTTGCATGGTTTCAGAAAATCCGAACCAACTTTTGTATGGATGAGCAAAAACATCTGGAAAATTTTTGAAAGTTCCCTGAGGTAGTATTGGCGGTCCTCCAATTAACGTACAGAAAATTACAAAATTTCTCACATTTGCTGATTCATACGTCAAATTACCTAAATTAAAATTCTGAGAGCCTAAGGAGCCGTGGACTAAAGTTCTAAACAATTATGTACAAGTCGATGAACACCGAGAACACAATATCTGTTATGGATGAAATCGGATGTATTCATAACGTGACGGTTTGACGTACAGATTTTTACGAGAGTGAGCACGTAAAAATAACTTGTTGGGGATGAGAAAAGTGAAATTTCGATGATCTAATTCAAATGTTTTTTCAAAAAATGTTCATTCAAATGAATACAATCATGGAATAGGGAGATCAACCTCTATCTCTTTCGGATCGGCAACCTCGAGTACTGCAATCTCGAAAGTATCGAGATCGATATACTCATATACTTTCTCACCTTCGATCTTTAAATTCCACACTTTCAAAGATCTTCGATTATAAAAAGTATAACGATCACTTTGAAGACTTGCAAGATGAATCATCTCGATCGAGCGATAAAATCTTCCGAGTTATCTTACCTAGAACTTTCACCGCGCATCTGCAGATATCGATTTAATTCCATCCGACACTAAGGATCGACAGATCGGCATCAGAATCTAAAACCTCATCTCTTTCTCAATTCGACACACTGGTTTACTCTGTAAGCGTATGACGGAAGATGCGATATAAATCGATCAATCGATCGATCGATCGATCGACTTTCCTTCCTCTATAAAATATATAAAACAATCGATTGTATGCGCGAGCTTCCTCATTCTTCATCATCAGAGATCTTAGAGATGTGTATAAAAGGTTAAAATCGACATCGAGATCGATCTATCGATCGATCAATCAATGTTCAGGATCAGCCAAGTGCTCGGTCAGATCTAATTTTCTCACTGTCTTCTCTCACACTCTGCCTGGATAGGCCGCCCCTATTACACTATATCTATATAGTTTTCCAGAAGACCTATAGACGGGCTCACTTTCAGCCTCACTTTCCAACAGTCAATCGGTAACGAGAATCTTCAATTCTTCTCAGATGCTCTCAATGCTTGTACATTTTTTTTTCTTCTCTTCAGATAGAGCTTCCTGTGTAAATTTTTTGTACGAATCAATTTGATTTCGTCGCGTTTCGAATTGTGTAATTTATTACGTGCTGTATAGCAAAAAAAAAAACTTTGTCGATGTCACGCTATTACAGATAGTCCTTCTTGTTGAGATACCTCGGAAATGAGCTTTTGCGGATCTGCCTCGTTGAGCAAAACTTTTTGCCTAGAAGTATCTGGTAGTAACTGAGTGGTTGTATCTATACCTAATAGGAGGTAGTCTTGATTTTACTTTACAATTCGTCGTGGAAATCCTTAGCCAATTTACACTACTCGGTTATTACAAAATTGAAAATGTTGATAACTGACTGAGCTAAATCGGTTGCCAAAGCCAGAATATCAGGCTCATTCAAACTTGAAAAGATCGATTGTAATGAAAGTCGAAAATGAGCATACGTGTAGGTACACGAGTTAATGTGAGTATAGCGTGCGAGGGTCGAGTAAAATTTAGCCATTGATAATAATGAGCTATCTTGCATATCGAATTGGTAGCCGTACAACTGATAAAATCCCTCGAACCTCAATTCTAAACTGCCTCTGAATCTATTTTGTGAATTGGAATGGCACAAGCCTTTTGGTGTACATACACATTGTATTGCAAGAATGGTGCCTAAGTTATGGCCACGTGGAATTTTTCAAATTGTCGCTCGAACACGTTACTACAAACATACATTCATGACTGCCGCGGGGGCATTTCGCGCATTGTCGAGTGTAAAGCCTCATATAGTTGGAAATTGGCCAATCGATACACATAGAGAATGAGATATACATGGAATTAGCTGATTTCGCAAGCTATGATTTATTTCGTTTTGTGTATAGTACATCGATAGTGTGATAACATTGGTGCGCTGAACAAAAATGATGGCAATCGACGTAATTGATGAATGAAATTCATTGGATTTGGTTAATGGAAAGTGCTCGCATCGATAAATCCAATTGTGAACTGGTAGTACATTTTGATGATTACGCAGGAATTCAGATCGAACTGATGGTTCGGAGAAAATTGAATTGAATTTTGCCTTCCATTTACGGCAATTTGCAAACATCATCGGTTCATGAAATGATGTTGAATGAATCAACTGCGAGCTTCTGATGGTTTATAAAATACCAATGACCCAGAACGATTGTACATTGATAGAGTTTGATCAGAATTTTTTTGATATTGACAGCGAACAAATCAGGAAAGATGATAATTTTTGCATCTATTCATCAGTCGGAGCGTTCAAATAAGTGATCCGAGTACAAAAGAATAAGATCATTCAACACTGACCCGCTCACTATTTTGTCCGAATTGAAGGGTTATTGTTGATTTTGGATAATTTTTAATATTTTTCTCCCATAACATCAAAGGATCTGAGGAAATTTTGAAAAATATCTTCCACTGCGAAGAACATGATGAAACATCAATGGGGCACCAAAGTAGAATCACGAGGAAGAGAAAAATGAAAATTTCTGAAAATTTCAATCAATTAAGTTTTCACAATTGTTCCATCCCAGGAACATGTTCTGATGAGAGAAACAGCATCTCTGACAACAGGAACAATTCCGTAGTAAACGAGCTAAACTCAGAAATGAATCCAGGTAGGAATTTGTTTTATCCGACTCTATTTATGAATTTTTCAAAATTTTCAGTTGTAATAAATATTTACAAATAGAAACCCAACTTCCATAATTTCTGACAACGATAAATCACCAAATTAACCACGCTCTCGCTCCACCCCTAATAATACTCACTGCACTCTCACAAAATATCACTTACAATCGTCAAACGATGTTAACTCATCATCTCCTAATAGAATCTACACGTCGATGAAAGCATTTGAAGAACACTTTGGGAGTGTCAGCTATTATTGCTCATATAAAGTGATATGGTGGGCGAGTGTCTCAGGCTATATAATATCGTTATCTAACATAGAATAGAGAAAATCGTATGGCGTGTCTAACCCACTAAACCACAATGGGGCGACATATACTATGTGTAATATATATATATATATAGATATGATGATCTCAAAGCAGACAATGGGGACAATGAATGGTTTTGCTCACAAGCGAAAGCTGCATGCATGCAGGACTCTTTCGCGTCATATATATAGGCGCTAATTCGCGTGAACGAGTTGAGTCAAAATTTACTGAAAGCAATCAATGACTGTCTGGAAACCTTGTTGAGAGTCATCTGTCATCGTTGATTTGAGTAGTCTTTATTTTGCACCTTTTCGAAGAGTAAGAGAGAGAGAGTTGAATGAGTTTTGTTACGATATATATATATATATATATATATATAACTCTGTGTATGCACTTATCGTGTGCTTGCATCTGGAGTTGAAGATATATAGGTATAGTGTTTTTGTGGGTCGTAATGCTGATTTGCATGATTGGGTTGATGGCTATCTATTCGATGTATCTGATGGATGAATTTCGTGAGATGGGTGTTATATGGTGCTTGTTGCATTGAAATTTTGTGGGTATGGGGAGAAAGTACGAATGAAGGGAGTTTGTGCTTTTGAAGTTTCCAAAGTAGGCTAGGTGGGCCATTCTATTTGATTGTTCTTCTCCTTCTTCTTTTTTTAAATTCTTTAAAAAGATTCGAGAAAGACTCCAGTCTGATTGCATGGAACTCTTCACAACATTCTTGCATGGACGAGTAAGGAATCTATGATGCAAATTCCGATGGTCAAAAGATGACTAAGGAGTTTTCAAGAATTTATTTTGAAGCATTGATAGAAAGGAAGGACATCGAAGATGAGTAGAATGGAGCATTATTCGTCGATGACCCTTGTCACAATGAATTCATTACTTTCTATTTATTCAGAGAGACTTTATTCATTGGTTTCATTTGAACATCCGTGAAAAATGACATGATCATGTTTAGAATTAGAGCTAAACAACCACATTCTCGGGTTACCTTAACTGAAATACAGATGGGTTAAAAAATGTTGCTGTTAGAGTCTATTTTTTTAACAGAATTCTTAAGCCCGTGATGATTAAATTACAACATCTAACCGGATTTCGTCATCAAAATTTCATGGTGAAATAACCATGGTCTATGACCTTTCCATCCTACATTTCTAATTGGTATGTAAAAATAAGAGTTTAGCGTCCATTCTATAGCTGGGCTGTTTCATAACCGACCAATACAAATACGATACCCTTGACAAACTTTGTGAATAGTTTCCAAGTATAAGGTAATATCGATTTCTAGTTACCGGGAAAAGAAAAATTGTATGATAAACCACTTAACATCTGTAAAAATTCTGATTCCTGCAGTCCCGTCATACATTAATACCTTGACCACATAATCCGAACGGTAGCGCGCCTCACTGCCCTGGAACTTCTCTCCCCCTAAGCATATACCACACTGTGTATGTAGGTACTTATTTATAAGCTTCCTCACCCATCCATGCATACATACACATCGCGATGGTCATCAGGATTATAACTTACACGTATGTAAAGAGGGTCTGTCTACCTACAAATACCCTCTCTCTCTACACTCAAATACTCAACGTTCCGCAACGAACGAAAGGAAAAGAGTTACACTTACACTGCCCCTCATCATAGACCATACATAACCTCTCAGTCGGTATGTTCATGAAGATATACTTTTCTACGTACTCATACCATACATACCATATATATATATATATATATATAAGAGGGTCCGAGTCCGCAATCAAGGTCACTAGAGTAGGATACCATCATCATATCTAGACTCTACGGGCAATTAACTGCCCCCCATACTATATAATGTTCTGGTGATGATTTTGAATGAGCTTCTAGGTATAGAGCTATACCTAATTTCCTGCGCGCCAAGAAGCACTCATTATTTTCATACCCGTCATGAGTGTGTAATGCGCACCCATATAGCACCCGGGCGGCGAAGCGTGAAAACATCTTGACGCGCCGTCTGAACATCAACAACTCCATACATACAATGTATACTAGGTTAGGTTCATAATAGGTGTTTTAGGAATGCTTCTGAGATCTTCGTTTATGCACGTACATGGGCCAAGAGGGTTACCAAGCTATGCCATCATTATTTATACGAGTGCATTGCCAAGACATCCCACATCAGTGATTGGCATTTGCGATTGGGCAGTTAAAGAGAAACTTTGAGGTTATGTATGGGGAGGGTGAGGTTTGCAATCGGTTACTGGGACGAAGAGTGATTGCAAGTCGGAGTGCAGATTGATTTTCATTTTTTATTCCGTGAGATTGATGGGTAGTGTGATGCGACCTTCAGATATATATACTCTTTGTGATGTATAATTTTGGTATGTACAGAAGTGAAAGGGGCTTAAGGTGACCGGATGTACATACCTACATTATGAGTCTTTTGTATAGTGGTCAGACTGCTATCAACGAGTTGATTGATTTCACTGGGTCAGTACTTCAAGAGATATTTCTACACTATCAATCTAAGTGAAACTGATACATCATGGATGTGGTATATTATCCCAGTCACGTGAAATCTAAAGAAAATGGCTGCATTGACTTTTGAAATCACTATTTTTTGTAACATCGTACGTGTCTCAGAAAAGTTTTGGCCTACAAATGATACATAGGGCGTATCCACGGGCGTATCACACTCTCCATGACGATATAATTTTTCTTAAAGATTGTCACTGTGACATGTTTTTACATTTTGTCCAAGTTGCTTTATCTCCTTTTGGAGATCTGATAACAAATATTCAAATGAGTCATGAACACTCCTCAATACACTTAATTTCAATCAAATAGAAGAAAACATCCTTATACCGCTAAAACATAGATTTTGAAGTATGTCGTATGCGATCAAATAAAATATTGAAAGATTAGTCAACTCTCTTTTAGAAACATTTTGTGAAATTTTGTAAAACTCTGTTGAAGATGTCACCACGATAATTTTTGCAGGTCTGCAATAACCTAGGTGCAAATTTTCCTAAAAATTCAAGCCCCTCAAAGGTTCAAAAGATTTCTCGAAATCCAAAGAGGTTGTTCGCTCGGAATAAATTCTCGCAAGTTTTTTTCCCATAGTGTCGCACGTAGAAAAAATTCCACCAGAGAGCTGGCATTGTTATTCAATTTGTACGGAGAATATCTAAAAACAGTGGAGGCTCGAAATTTGAATCTTATGGATTATTGATGAAGTGTTGTAGTATTGTAGTTGAAACACGCAATGCTGAATCTCCAAGTAAAAAATGTAACAGGTGAGAATGAAATGAGAAAGCTGAGAGTGGCAAATTACAGGGTTGTAGAATCGCACTCGTGTTTCTTGCAAATGTTATTGTAGGTCTATTTGTTCGTTATATACTTATAAGTAGGTGTAGGTTATGCCTACATAATATACAAGTAGGTGTAAGAAACTGAGGCCACCAAAGGAAGAATAAACCTTGAGTATATACGATACTAATTAGTTTCGCACATTCGCGGACATTTGAATAGGAAGAGTCGATATCTCGACTAGATCGGTCTCTATGTACCTACGTATTCCTTAATACAACGTATGTATGTCTGCTAGTTTTACGTATGTTATACGTAAGTAAGCAAGAGTTACACGCATATTTGGTTCGCTGCACTTCCGCTTTGATGCGCTGCGTGTATACAAGTTATACTCGAGAGTCAAGAGAGAGAGAGTTCAGGATTCTTTTCAAGGTTAAGATCGTGAGAATGAGGAATGCCTCTGTTACGTACACAGCCTACTTTGTAATCCATCGATCTCATCTTGTTTTTCTAGCTGGGGTTTGCAGACATCACAGGCACTAGTACTACAATACTAGGATAGCTTGTACTGTCGGATTTCGTGATGTACACAGCGTTGTTCCGATTTGATGGAAATTTCAACCGTTATATCCACAGTAGGTACATTTTCATACTACTTTAGATTCACCTTGGTAAAGATTTGGGATATCATATAATACCCGAGCTTATGTTCATCACGATTGACAGTTTGGACCCTTTGAATAGTAATGTCGGTACGGGCTCAAATGAGAGGAATATCGATGAAGATTCTCTTCCCTTCCTCTCCCTCTTCAACCTCCCCCTGCCTTATCATTTAGGAAGCGTCTGGGTTGGTTACGTACTGATTCGCGGAGAATGTACTTCGCAGCTCTGTTAATGCACAAGATCATGCACATGGGTGAACCTGGCTACCTAGCTGCGATGTTTACCAGGTACCAATCCGAACGCCCCGCACGTGGTGATCTGGAAGAGCGAGTACTCAAAGTCCCCAACATGAGACTTGAGTATGGAAGAAGATCATTCCAAGTTCAATGTGCTCATCTGTGGAACTTTCTCCCTCTGGGCTTTCGGCAGCTGAGGAAAGTATCGTTACTTAAAGAGGCTTTAAAAAATTTCTTAGTGACACAGCCTCCTCAGAGGATTGATGTAGAGAAGAAGAACTATTTTAATCTGTGATGGGTTGGGCTCTACTTTGTTTTAATATTTCTTTCTTTCTATATGTGACCTCCTGTCAACCGACTGATGAAACATAATCTGTGATATGACTGTGAGCCCTTATTCTTCTCTTATTACAAAATTTTGTACTTAGAATAATGAGTAATTTTGCCCTGACTAGTCACAAATTGTGATACTGAGTGTCCTTGACCAAAACAGTGATTCACTGAAATTATTATTATTATGAGTATATATATATATATATACATTATTTTCTATACACGATATTATATTTTCAACGGGCATATGTAATCATTTGTAATCAGATTTTTTGTCTGCGGACGAATAAAGGACATCTATCTATCTATCTATCTATCATGGTTGTGTGGCCTGAAGTAATCCTATGGGGGTACGGTTTTAATAGCGGTATGGCCTAAAATTTACTGGACTATGGCCTCGATGATGTGGAGTTTTGCGAATGCAATTACGCAAGTATAATGCTTCATATCACCACCAGATGGCAATTCATAGCTGAAGCACTGTAAGAAGGTGTGCACGCAACAATTCAAACTGATACGGGCGAGTATCGTATAAAATAGTTTCGGACACCACCGCTAGAAGGTTTTCCCCATGAAACTGAGCAATCCCAATTCCTCGCAAGGGAATATAATTCCTTCGAATCTTGGGAGAGTAACAACTAATTGATCACAGTTAACCGCAAGGAGGATCCTCAGTCAATCCAGGAAGACAGACGCTTACCTCCCCCCCCCCCCCCCAGTCTTCAGCCCCAGCACCTGTGCGTGTGCTTTCACCACCTTTTTCGGCTTGTGCTTATGAGTCCTGAGCAGCATCTTGGACTGCATCAAGACTCACTTCTTCGCAAACCTCCTTGAATCTTCCCTCTCCACTCTACTCTACTCTCTATTTCTTCTAGGACTATAACCTTCGGGTTGGCGCCCTCCGGGGATGGGTTTCAGTCGGTAGGTGCCAGAGTAACACTATCCACACTCTTGTGGGTGTCTATGAAGATTTCCCCTTCCCGGCCTACCAGAAAAAAAAAATCCTCATTCGTTCACTAATGGTGATGATATTTTGGATTTTCTTCTACAACACCGACGGGGTTCTACAATACCTACGCGACAATCTAGAGCTATGAGAATGATATTTCTACTGGAATTTTATGTACGGAATTTCACGTGAAATTTGACAAATCTGATCTAACCAGGGACATTGTGTATGAAAAACATAATCGGCGCATGACTTGCACAGTGTCAACAATTCTTGTAACTTCTCCAGTCACTGTGATGCATAGAATCTCGCTTCTGCTGATGCAGCACATTACGCATCGAAGCACCAACGAGTGAATTCGCAATCGGCAATCGGTTTAGTGATTCAATCTTCATCAGTCTATGGCGTTACTCAGACTCCCCGCCAGGACAAACAAAAAGAAAACAAATCGGGGGTCCATGAAACCCTCTCTAATCTCTCTCTTCATTCATGACGCAACGATAATAATAAATAATTCAGAGCTTCTCTCAATGCAATAATATACGAGAGAAATGTGGACAATCATAGAATCACAAACAATGACAGCGAGATCATAAACATCGCCAAATTGATGCGTAATTTCTACGACCTTGAGATCCACTGTATAGACTGCATGCATGGATAAAATTTCCAATTGAAGAAAGTATGGTTTACAGTGGCAGGTGTAGCGATCAAGATTCACTCTGGGTGAGATAGTTATAACGGGCTTGAGCTATCAACCGCTCCGATGGCCTCCGGTTTATATTATTATCAAAGAGAAGAGCAATTTTGCGTTGTCGATGTGATGCAGCCGGATGCGACGATTGCGGAGCGGTTGCAGTAACAGCACCACCATTAACCGATGCCTGATTCACCGCTTCGGGACAAGATCGCACGTAAGTATATCCCTTTTCCGTCTTTCTAAATAATCTTCGAGTTATAATACTCATACACCAAGATGTGGATACCTAATGTTAATATGATATGTTTGGTTATACCGTGACGTTAACAAAGCAATGCCCTCTTGAGTGAATTGTATACAGGAGTAATGGCTGTATAGGCTGATAGTTTGGATGTTGCATAACTTCAATTCATTCTAGATCTATAAAAACCATGATTTGTTCATAGACTAGGCGAAATCGGCGCCACCGCTGGAAAAATTATTCCCATTGGATTTTTTTGCGGGATCCCCTCCGGAAGACCCTCCTGAATCCAAAAATGCATGTGGCCAGTCGAAATTCGAATGCAAAATTGTTTAAACTAAAATTGTTTAAACAAATTGTCTGTATAAACTTTTTCGGTCCCAAAGCAAGTTTTTAAAGTTATTTGGCCTATTTTAAACAGAAAGTCTCTCTTGTCATTTTTCTCTAAAATCCATTGTTTTTGAGCTATAAGCGTTTCAAAGTTGAAAAAATGCGAAAATTGCGATTTTCAACGACTGAAAACACTACGAAAAATTCAAAAATCTCATGTGGCCAGAGCGGAAAATTGTTCATTGGGATCTCCTTAACAATATCCAATAGCAAAAATTCATGTTTCCGGGCGATAACCCTTTGTTTCTCCAATGTTAACAATGGGTAGTTACGCGCGCTATAGCGCGGGCTGCCGGCACGTGGAAGCAGACGACGCGTGGCGACTCAAGAGATCTCTTTGGTCGCGACGCACATCATTTCATGCTTCGCGCGCTCAGTGCCCTTTATCGATATATGCGAATACTTGACTTTACTGGTTTTAGTTTCACACGGCAGTCCTAGATATTGGAAGTACTTACACGATCAGAGAAGAATCATGATAATAACTTATTACGATTGGGATGAAGAATCCAAGTTAATGAATATTCAATCACAACTAGAAATAATTATTGGACGAGATCAACATTTTATTAATTAGACGAATTTTTACACTCTGCAAAATCGCATCCACATATCTTTACACATTTTTCATTGTGTTTTCTGCAATTGCATAGTCTTGTACTGCAATTCTTCTTGCAATTGCACGCTTTGACTAAATCATTTGGATAAGCATCTTTGGACATGGGTATAGGCAATAATGAATCATCCTTTATAGTGTAACCGAATGATGTGAAGTTCATAGGCAAATAGTTTGCATTAATCGCACTTTTCCATATATATGTTTGGAGGCTAGCTCTCAGCGAATGCAAATGTAATGCGTCGGATGTACAAGGCACCTTAGTCAAATTCAGGCCAACTCCACAAGAATTAGAGAAAATATTGGCTCTACAAACGTCTACATCAGTCTCATTTTTGTCTAAAATTCGTAAATAGAGATTCTCTATTGCTTTGAATTCTTCAACATTCAACAACGAACCATTACCTAACGGAGCTAGGGAGTTTCTAAACTGTACTCAATATTAAACGGACCAAATCATGGCAATGAAGAGATGATCTCTGGATCAAAATCATTGTCGTGACATGTGTGGTTCCTTTCCCACTCATTGTCTCCTCTAAGAAATCTTTGTTATCTATAACACCACGCAGAGGAAGTGATGGATTTTGGACAATATTACATGGATTCTTAATTGAAGTGAGATTTTGATCATTGACAATTTTTTTCAAGACATACGTATCATGAGAACGCAAGTCAGAGTAGGATATGCAGTGTCCAAGTCTTGACAGCAGAGTGATTATAACTTTCGATCGAGTTAAATAGTGTATTCCTTGAGCAAGGGCAATATGTTTCGGTGAGTGCATTCCTTTGATCGTATAACATAAGTCCATGAAAATTGATTTCGCTCGGCGTAATTTAGTGTCTTTGAATGATTTCTTTGATTGCAACAGCTGCTCAAGAAAATAATACCAAGTTGGTGGTAATTTGAACTCGTTCAGATACTGTTCAATGACACGATCATCACAAACAAACTTCGATAAATCAATCTCCATTGAATCGATTTCATTTCTCAATTTCTGAGTTACTTCTTGGATCTCACGTTGAGGATCACTCAATTGGCGTAACCTCTCTAATAAATTATCTGCAGAAACATCGGCTACAACAACTGAGGGAGATTTTGATTTTTCCATTGGGTAAGAGAATAGTACACTGTTTCCATACTTATTTATCAGAATATTTTTCATGTCCTTATTGATGATCTGAATATTTTTATCTTCAATGCAGTCGTTCAGAATGTTAGTTAGCGTACTAAGCTCAAAAGCGCGATTGTGCAAGTTGATTTTGCTGAGCATCATTTTGAAAGCAGTCTCAATTACTTTTGGATCCTTAGAGATGGGTCTACCTGTATCTTTTGGATTTTCTTTTGGTATATACAGATAGTTTCTCAAACAGGTAGCGTGATAGTGAAGGTTTTTAGAAATGATACCTTCCACTGTACAATATGTACTAATTTCTGTGAAAACGTTATCTAATTTATGACGAGCGACTGATATGAATCTAGCAATTTTTTCGGGATCGGTCATCACGAAAGTACCCCTTTCTTGCTTATAGCGGTCTTTCTTACAGATAATACAATCTGATTTGAGGTTCACGAGTTTTGTCGAAGATCGACAATGTCTCTGCTCTGTTGAGGACAATATATCATGAGCTCTGTCACAAATTTGATCAACGTCCACGGGCCTCTCTTCATGCCTCGTTAACTCTTTTTCTCTTCGTACGATTTTCGATTCATTCACATAATTTCCATAACACTCACGATGCCACGAAAACGTTTGTTTATCAGAGCAAGGGTCGTACAAAACTTGGTAACGTTCAGCAACCACATCTTTGCGACGATCAGCAGCATGTCTCAGTGTCACATAAGATTCTTCTTTCGGTTTCTGCACAACTCCAGATGTACCATCACAAATTATACACTGGATCACATCACATTCACAGGGTTCCTTTCTTTTCTGAGGAACAATTATAAATGACATGATGAACAATTACATTATCCCACTAAAAAAACACGCAACTGGAGAACCGTATGCAAAGTGCCTCGAGTGCAGCTTGCGAAATCAAACACGATTCAGCACGCCAGCGGAGCGAGACGTCGCGCGTCGTCTGCATCCACGTGCCGGCAGCCCGCGCTTTAGCGCGCGCAACTACCCATTGTTAACATTGAAGAAACAAAGGGTTATCGCCCGGAAACATGAATTTTTGCTATTGGATATTGTTAAGGAGATCCCAATGAACAATTTTCCGCTCTGGCCACATGAGATTTTTGAATTTTTCGTAGTGTTTTCAGTCGTTGAAAATCGCAATTTTCGCATTTTTTCAACTTTGAAACGCTTATAGCTCAAAAACAATGGATTTTAGAGAAAAATGACAAGAGAGACTTTCTGTTTAAAATAGGCCAAATAACCTTAAAAACTTGCTTTGGGACCGAAAAAAGTTTATACAGACAATTTGTTTAAACAATTTTAGTTTAAACAATTTTGCATTCGAATTTCGACTGGCCACATGCATTTTTGGATTCAGGAGGGTCTTCCGGAGGGGATCCCGCAAAAAAATCCAATGGGAATAATTTTTCCAGCGGTGGCGCCGATTTCGCCTAGTCTATCAAGTTAGAACCAATATACGTAAGTAAATCAGCCGCATAATATACCCGAGCAATTTTGCAGTACTGCCCGCAGCTCAGCCCTCAGTCTGTATTTGGAGGTTATGATAACCCTGGTAGAAATTGTGAGCATTTTTGACCAAAAACTGGCTAATTCTAACCTAATCGCATTGTCACTATATCTATATATTGCATGGGTGGCCAAAGAAATTGGTCACATTTCTACCAGGGAATAGAGATCCATATATTTTTTCACAGTTATGGAAATAGGAGTCTAGGACGATCTTGGGATCACTACATCCCTAGTTCCTAAAGCTTCCGATTTAATCTAGGACTCTTTAAAATTGATGATGGCAAGATTCATGGATGTAAATTATTCACAATGAAATCAATGAAACCGGGTTATATTTATACTTACAGTATACGATTAGGCTGACTAGAGCTCGGAATGAGAAATATTATGATCAACTCACCTGAAACAAAGAATAAATAACAATGATTAGATAAATTTTGAATAAATTCGAAGAGGACGCAACATTGGAAGGTATAAAAACTGGAAGATTCTTATGATAGGGCTTTCAATGACTAATTCTTAGAATCCATTTACTGACAACTTTGGTTACCATGATGAAGAAGTGTCATGGACATAAGAGATACTGTACACCTCGCATACACACGTCATTCAGTTATCAAGAAATGTATATCCTCCACGATGCAAACTTCCTCCCCACATATGACAGCTTTTTTGAGTCTCATCACGTACTTTACAACACCGGAGTCACTGCATGAACTCTCTATACTACTGTATCAGGTGTGATGTAAAACTCGACACTGCTGCTGCTGTGGTGGCGCCTCATGCATAAATGCAGTCATCATACTATCGTGATACATCCCATGCAAACTCTATCACTAAGCATACTACATACTACAGTGAAAATGTACACAGAGCTGAAGGTGATATCTATCCATGTATGTATCATTATAGTACAGTACTTGGTAATCATGCAGCGTCAAGATAAGGGCTTACACAGTATAGATATGTATATACATATTCAAGTGAACGATATCTGCAATTCATATAAGTTGACTTTCTGAGGCCAGTCAACCTGACGCTTTTTAGTAATAAGCTTCAACTAAGCTTCACTAGTCGAATACTAAATGATTAGGCACTAATTCTATGAGATGAAATCTATTGGGCGATTGAGTAAGAGTGTCACGATCTTCGACTAAGGTAATTAGGCTTTTGAATCCTGTAGTCACGCGTTAAAATATACAAAATGGAAATTAGATGCAAAATTTTAGAAATTTGCATAATCTTCTTGTACTGTTTTGAATATTGATGCCAAAAGGTTCATCATAGGTACGTATATAATTTATGCATATGTTTGGGTCAGTTATAGATCAATCAGGTAATCGTTTGTGTGTGAGCTGTTGAGTTGGTGTAGGTGTAAGAGGGGCGTGAGGTTAGGCTCTTTCTCAATTAATCGCAGCGTGAGTTATAAGCCTGCAGAGTCGAGCTTTTAAACGCGATACGTGTGAGTATGTGTTTGGGTTTCTAATCTATGGCGCCATAACCTATATCCAATAGTAATTGGGGCTCGGACGTCTAGTATAGAGCACTACTACTGTAGCTCGTGCCAAATGATAATCGGCTGATTTATCGGTCCAATGTGATGTAGTCTGCTCTCTTTTGAAACTTGGCGCAATGCTCACATATGGCGGTACCTACACCTAAACAGAAGGTATCATTCCTGTGACTAAAACTTAACCAGGTTACTTATATATACAGTGTATAAGCATTGCAGTGTTTCTTGTACACATACCTTGCAAGTACTGTAAAACGATATGTAATGCAAGCTTATAATATGCAAGCTAAATGTATGTGTATGGCTATATGTAATATATGGGTGCTGCGGTGAGGCTAATTAGCTCGTCTAAGGCGTGAGGTGAGAGGTGTAGAGTTGCGTTTCGTACTTTGTTTATAAAGACGAATATACGCGGGTGGAATCGGACATAAGGTACGCGTAGCTTTGCTAATGTCATAGCTAGATGCAAACATAAATTAGTATGAGATATGTATATTTATATCTCCTGAATTAGTGGGAAAGCGACGAATTGCAAGTTTAGGTATTGCATTGTTTATCATTTCGAGTTTGCAATGATCTGATAACGATGCGATATACTGGAACTGCGGAACACTGTTATCACGACAATATACATCTCTGTCATTTCAGAAACTTCGTAACGATCATTTTTAAGATTTTTGTTCTGCATGTCAGAAATTTTCTCTGATATTCGTGTCTCTAAATACTGCTTTACGTTGAGATTACGCGAACGTTCTTCATGAAGACGTTTTATTTAATTCTATGTTTATAGTTGTACAATATGTTCAAAAAGAGTCCCCCCCCCACTTCGTATTTCTCAAAAGAGACGTCTGGTAGAAAAGTGTTGAATTCATAAGTTGCTGGATTACAAGTGAAGGTTCAGATAAACCCTTCCCCCCCAGATCCCTCTAATTCGTTCCATTGAGGCCAACTTCAAATGTTTGAATAGAAACTCCCATCTTTATCTCGAATTCCGAAAGAACGAAAAATTTTATGTCCAGGACAGATTTTCATGACATTGCTCAAAGTGACCTCCAGGGATTGATGGTAAGTCACCATAACCCACACAATACGACCCCTCCCCCTCCAATATCTCCCGAGACTGATGTCTAGCAGAATACAAAAGTTATTGAATATCAGTGAGGGCTCAAATAGCCACCTTCCCCCTCCCTTGCCTCACCGGGGCCAATTTTGAATTTCGAATGAAAATACCCATGTTTATTCTCAGACGTACAATTTTGCGTTCTTCCGGAATCTGAGGTGGATAATGAGGGTTTCTAGTCCAAATTTAATAGTTGGCCTCAATAAAGCAAAAGAGGGGGGGGGGGCTATTTGAGCCCTCACTGATATTCAACAATTCTTGTATTCAACACAACCTATTCTGCTAGACGTCGTTTTTGAGAGATAGGAAATGGAGTGGGGGGGGGCGAGGTTGTAGTACTTCTTCAATGATTGGTACAAACGGTAAGGGTTGTGTTATTCTTATAAGTTTGTATCTGATTTGTTAAAATTCCACACCAATTTGTTAAATTCATCTCTCAAACACTGCTGATCCTTATAAAATTATATGGATTCTGTCGTTGATCTGGACTCGCGAATGACTGATTTTTGATCTGTACAATAAAATAGTGTATCAAAATTTTGTTCCGTGCATTGTAAAATAGGCTTTCACACAAGCTGTGAGGGACTTCAAATATCCACAAATTAACCACATACAGCTAATTTTTTAACCCTAATTACCATGTAAAACCCCAAAGCAATTCCATTCCCTTTCATTTTGCAACCCCCGCAAGATTATTGAGGATCCCTTCTTTCGTGTGTACTCCCTAAAAAGGGGTAACGATCAAGCAAAAAGCATTACTGTCTTTTCTCATGATCCCCTTTTTGCATCAGAATCCGCACATCAGACGACACGCCCTTCCTCGTACATATACTCGTGCGATAGAGCAGCACAGTAACGTCACGTTATCTGCATAAGCTCACTCTCCATATCTTTCGTAGACTCGTATAATAGTGCGGTGGCGCGCGACAGTGGAAAGACCCATACTTTAAAATCGCACTCTGCGGGGATCTGAGCGAGAGCAATTAGTCGAATTTTTTCGGCGAGCAAAGGAAGGGCGGAACAAGGGTTATACCCTTACACTTCTTTAGAGGTGTATATTTTATTCGTTTCCTCACACCCATGGGTGGCTTCTTCATCGGCGTGACGATCGCGGTTTAGAGGAAGCTTTATACTCGAAAAAAAAATTGCCTTATCTTGCATACTCGCTGTACTATCTACTGTGTACAATTCTTATCTTTTATTCAGGCTTATCTATCCTCTGTTGGATGAATTTGTAGCTAATGTAGGGGTAGAGGGTAATGTGGAAAGCGAAACGGAAAGAGAAGAAAGAGGGGCTGTTAGAGCCTTGAGAAATTTTTCTTTCATGACGATGAGCAAATGATTTCAAATGAGAATCAAACGTAACCAAAATTCAAATCTACGATATGCATCGATTGATTCTTATTTATTTAGCCCCTCTACCCTACTCAATTGGATCCAATATCTGTCATAGATATGGGAGCACATGCAAATTTGACTTGACG
Source organism: Eretmocerus hayati (assembly GCA_029851415.1). Taxonomy (NCBI): domain Eukaryota; kingdom Metazoa; phylum Arthropoda; class Insecta; order Hymenoptera; family Aphelinidae; genus Eretmocerus; species Eretmocerus hayati. The sequence goes on along the minus strand of CM056743.1, from coordinate 148,137,114 downwards.
CAAATTACGCGATATAAGCATCGACTGTATATACTAGAATTTCTTGAGGCGCAAAAGTTTAGGCCTCTCACAATCCTATACATAGATATAGATACGCGTTTAAAGTGTTATACGCAGCAGGAGGCCAGAATAGGAGTGAGAATCGTATTAGGGCTCAAGCTCTACTACAGGATTGCATTTGGATATTTATTGAGCGTTGAAAATCCCTGCGTGGGACTAACAAAGTGGTGGTGGTAGTAGTGGTATATTATATACCTTAGTCGGCTCATCTCGCTTGGGCTCACGTGAACAGATAGATTTCGTAGACTTGAACTCAGCTTAGAGTGTAACGCGGGAGATTTGAATTGAGAAAGAGCTTACGAGAAGAGGCTATACGTATATACCTATATTATGCCCTGCGGGCTATCTCTGATGGTTTTTGAACTAAATTAGATCGGTAACGTGGTATGCTCCGTATAGGGTTGGAGAGCGTAACGAATAGCAAGTTTTCTTGGTTGAAGATGGGAATTAAGAAAAATACGATCCAAAGCTTTAGCTAATTTCAAACTGACTCCAAATTATAACGTTTAATTTGTTAGACGTTATGATTTTGAGACAGTTTGGACATGGATTTAAAGGCGATTCCGACTTGCAGATTTGAAATGTAGATTTGAAACCATTCGTTCTGCTTCTTCGTCCTCAAGAAATGCCGCTCATCGTGATATTTAATTAGATTCTTGCTTCTAAAAATATATTGAATATATTGAAATTGAAATATACCATTGTGTATAATGCAATCCAGAGTGCCATAATTATTAAATTATCTGTTAAATCGGTATAACTACTCTTCATTCGTCGTTGATATTACTGTCGCGTACGAGTATCGAATCCTGCGATTTCGTGAATTCTGAAATCATAGATGAAATTTGACTGGAGGATCATTTTCCAACTGATGATTTTTAAAATTGTTCCATTCATTTTGAGAAGTAGACATTTAAATTCCTGATTATTCGGCACCGATTATAAAATCATCGATACTGCTCTATAGGGTATTCAAGTACTCTCTTACATAGACCACATGACGCTTTCATCTCCCATTCAGTATTTTCACGAAGAACTCCTCACTCGAGGATTTGAAAGATGTATTTGTGAAATCTGCTGGAGATCGTTCTGAGTTTGATACCTTCAAATGCGTCATTATTTGGAGGTATTATAGCAGCACGTTTGTACAGCCAATCTTCCAAGATCAGATTTCAGAGAAGAAAAAACAATAAAGAAAGAAAGAGTGTGTATCACGTGCATCTCAACACAGCCCAAAAACTTTTCCACATAATCCCAAAATCCATTCTATACCTCGAAACGAGTCTCCCACAACTCTTGCACTGTTTTCAACCTTACTCACTCACTCGCTTTTCCAAATCTCCAAACTCATCACAAGGTAACTCGTCTCTTTCCCTGCCACCCTTTCTCCATATAAAGCACTCGAAGCGAATCGGTACACACACACACTCGTGGCTTCCTCTCTATCTTCAAGATTTCGCAAAGCGACCAAGACGTTGGCGTCGTCGCAAAAGCTCAGATCTACCTCGTAGAGCAGAGACACTATATATATATATATATATATATATATATATATAAGTCTATGAGTAAGGTGGTGGTGTAAGCCGCGCACCACATTCAGCCACAGAGCAAAGCAAGATGCTATACTCGCAAAGCTACTGATATCAGCAAAGTTTCGTTGAGATTGAGGAAAAGCCCTCGAGGCGTACGTATACGCGATACTCACGAGTGCCACTTCAAAAGTAGAGCTTTCCCATACCACTGCTACTGTAACTATCATTCCTTTCATCTCATCTCGCACCTCTGATATTCTCTGATTTCATTCTGAATTTGTATACATGGTATCCTAATTGAGACTTTTGATGATCAAAACAAGTTATATCAAGTTCCTAGAGGTTTCTTTAGAGAATTAATCAACAACACTATATGCACATTAGGGTGTTTGTTATCTCCCAATAATTTTTTATAGATGCCATTAACCCCTAAAAGGCTTCTTTCTTCATCACTAAAGATGAAGGTGGAAACTCCAGGTACACGCGAGAAAAATTTCCCAACAGCCCTGTGGAGCCATTTTTAATGATTTCTTGTAAAATGTCTTCTCTAAATCTGACTTTTGCTGCGCATGCGCGTTCTTGAATGACTCCTGAAAGTATTTTCCATCGATAGCTGATGAAATTTTCTTCAAAATTATTGGAGCTGTGACTGATTTCGAGAAGTAGGAGCATTCAAGGTATCAAATCTGTGGATTAAAGAGCAGTTGTCTGACATCCCTGAGCTAACGTGTTCAACATCTTGATTCCTTTCCGTTTACGACACCAATCACAAGTCTGGTTGTACTGCACCAAATTCAACTACATGACGGGGTCATTTTAGATGAAATTTCATCTGCTATCGATTAAAAAAAACTTTTTTCGAGGCATTGAATAACGCGCATGCGCAGCAGAGGCCAATCACTGGGAAAGAAATTTTGTTTAAAACTCACAAAAAATGTCTCTTTATGAGGAGTTGATAAGTTTTTTTTTCATTCCTCTAACCTAAAAATGCCGCGTTTAAATAGGATTTTAAGGTTCTCGTAATGAAAAAATATATCCGCACGTCGCTTGCAAGCCCGTTTTGGGCACCGGAGGACACGTCTGTCTTAGAGCTCAAAATGGGCTACCACGCTCAGTACGGAAATATACTATTTGCTTGTTCGCGAAATTTTAACCTCCATTTCTAGTTCTGAAGAGCTCTCCCAGGGAAGTAAAGAAGCCTATGAAAAAATATTGTGAAATAACGGACACCCTATGTACCCGGTTTACCAAGGCTCTTCACAGGGTTTGCAACTCCAACGATTGTCAGAGATCGGATATTGATACAGCCCTGAACTTGCCAGTTACCCTCCTCAATTTGAACCACTATAGAAACCGCCACTTGAATTCTAGACGTGATGCAGATGTAGACTCGTATAGCACCAACTTTGCCGACGAAACAATTAATCAAGTGGCGAAAAGCTCCAAAGCTCCAAAGCTCCGCTCTTACCCATAACCCATAGAGGAGATCCTCGATCCCTTTCACACTCATATTCTCACACGTACACGCACGCATGAGTAGGTGTGCTAGTAAGTACGTGAGATTTTGTCTATCGGATGGTATACATCAAGTTTAAACTCACTCTTCTGTAACCGCACAATTTCCAACTCATAGACACGTGCTATGTATAGTTTCGACGTATAATCGAATTTCCGATTTGAAAATTGCACGAGGGATAGAGAGTATACCGAATTGAAGCAGGTTAGAGATTCTCGCGAGCGTATGTGTCACACAGGTTTCAGGCGTGTATATACGCAATCTGTGCGATGGGCTTGTTTAACCGCAGTCTATTGCTTCCAAACTGCAGCTGCTCTGTTCTGTACACCTATACCACTTGACTGCGGTCAGACAAGCGAATTCCGTTGGGCGCGAGTTGCAATTTCGATGCGAGTTAGTAGTACAGAACATTGTATCAAATCAGAGTGACGAGCATAATTTATACAATGTATTTGGTGACTTTGGAAAATATAAATCGAGAATTTTCTCCTGTAGGATTCTTTTTATTGGAACTTTCGACTCCTGGTGTTGTAAGCGGTTTGGATTAACCAACTTGTTAAGGACATGTGAAAGTCAACTTTTACCGACACTCCAAATCGCTACTTATTTAATTTTTCCCACGTAATCTAAGAGATGAATCAAAAAAGTGCTTCCAAGAAGCCCTGCTAAGTCTTCAGATCTATCGTTTAAAAAAAGAATCGAGTGGATTGAGTGAGTATTGCCCCCACAATCAACTTCTGAAGATCACAATTGAACAAATTCGACTTTGACATCCCCTTAACTCATCAAATCAATAGTATAATGTAAAGATAGCTTATACAGAGTAGTGTAGATTTTCGTTAATTTTTCGGACACAATAGATGTCGATGATGAAATAATTTCTTTTTTAAACACAAATAGGTACTGTTCGGCTAAATTGATAGATACCATAGTGATAATGAGAGTTTTTGCTACGAATTGACCTTCTTATTGGAGGCACACGATCTCTGGATACACCTAGCATATTTGCACATTCAAGAGTCAGTATGGAACGTTGGGCCCACGCGATGTATCGCGCATACTTACAACTCGACGAGTCAAACAGACGTCACGCGGGGTCAGCGTCCCCGTCTAACTCTCTCGCATGGGTGGCCTCTGCACCTCTGTACATCACGCTTTTCTCTCTCTTCCTCTCTCTTCCTGTTCTTCCTCATCCTCACTGTGTGCAGGGTCCCTTTTCGTACATAGTATTATAAACAAGAAAGTCTAAGTCTTATCGCGACCGGAAAATACGAGCGATCGCGTGGCCGATTGTTCGTCGTGCGGCTAGACGTACTGCCAACTAATTGCTCTGATTATATACTCCTATTTACACATGCAGAACACCTGTAATACCTTGAAATTAGGATATAATACATGTGCAATCCGCGGAACGAGCCGCGGAAGTCTTCGATGAAATTATCTACACTTTTTAAAAGAATTTTAAGATTATTCTTGTCGAAATTCATCAAACTATCATTCGAATGTTGCTGTAAATTTCAATCTGAGGGATTGGATCAGTGGCTGTGATATACTGTTTCAAGGACAATGAACGTACGAGTAATTCTATTGAGTTGAGTTTGACAATAGTGAATCGAATTGAGTTTTCTATGATGAGATTCTGAACTTCAATTTTGTAACAGATCATAAATTACTATAATTTGACGCCCAGACAAAACTCGTCCGTCCGGATCCCGTGTATCAGTTTGTCTACGTGGGAGGGATGAAGTGTGATCTGTCCGTATGGATAATGGATGGGTTGGTGAGAGGGTGGAAAGGGGAGAGAGGGTCGGATGGATGGATAGTCTGGTCCGATCTGGAATGGTCTGGTCTAGTTCAGTCCAACATAGTTCTAGTACCGTACTAGAATCATACTAAAACCGTACCAGTACTGTACGAGAACGGTACCAGTACCGCACTAGAATCATCGCACTAGTACCTTACGGGAATCATCATACTGGCACCGTATCAGAATCATCGCCCTAGTACCGTACGAGAATCATCGTACTAGTACCTCACGGGTATCATCGTAGAAGTACCTTACGGGAATGATCATACTGGCACCGTATCAGAATCATCGCCCTAGTACCGGACGAGAATCATCGTACTAGTACCTTATGGCAGACATCGTAGTAGTACGTTACGGGAATCATACTGGCACCATATCAGAATCATCGCCCTAGTACCGTACGAGAATCATCGTAATAGTTCTGTACTAGGATCATCGTACTAGTACCTGACGGGAACCATCACACTGACAGCGTATTAGAATCATTGTACTAGTACCTCACGGGAATCATCGTAGTAGTTCTGTACTAGGATCATCGCCCTAGTACCGTACGAGAATCATCCTACTAGTACGTCACGGGAATCATCGTAGTAGTACCGTACGAGAATCATCGTAATAGTTCTGTACTAGGATCATCGTACTAGTACCTCACGGGAATCATCACACTGAAAGCGTATTAGAATCATTATACTAGAGTCGTACGAGAATCATGAAACTAGTACCGTACCAGAATCATCGTACTGAAACCGTAGACGAATCATCGTGCTCGTGCGGTCCAAAAATTGTCGCACTAGTACCGGACAAGAATCACATTTTACCAAGTTCGATCTAAGTTGGTCAAGTTCAGCCTAATTCGGTCTAATTCAATCCGATTCAGTCTATCGTGATCTCATTAGATCTGTTACGGTCTTGTTCGATACTAATACGATCTATTATGGTTTAGTACGGTGTCCTACAGTTTCGTTCGTTTGACTGCTGTCTAATACGGCACAGTACGGTCTGCTACGATTCGTTTCAGCGTCGTCTAGTGTACCTAGATCTGGTTCGGCCTAGTCCGGTCTGGTCCGGTTTTGCTGAAATGTATCACGTGGCCGTGTGGGCTGTAGGTGGGATTGACTGATCAATTGACTGATAGCACAATTCACCGATCGGTCGTTTCTCATGAGTTGTGCGTTGTGCGTCGTGCACCATCATGTGTTGTGTATGGTTTTGAATGTACGGTGATGTTCGAAAAACTAGAACTTTCACTTCAAATTCCCCAAAATAATGAACCTATCAGCATATATGCAGTGCTGGTTTATAATGATAAGGATTGACATAAAGTAATTTCTAATCAGAATTGGATCCTTTGGCTGTGTATCGACGACGGGCTTGTCTAGAAACCGAACAGTATAAATCAGAGGCTATACTCTTACAGGTCTCTTGGCGCAGTATTACTGCTCACTATCAGATAGGTACACCCACAGTAAAGTAATAGTCAGTATAGTAACTTGGTTCCTACCCACTACATACCACATTCTGCGTAATGCAACTGCAGCAGCAATCTACAACTCCCTCACGTACATACTGCGTTTAAACAGAATCATTGTACGATAAGAAAGCCATGCTGCAGCAGCAGCAGCAGCAGCACAGGTGTGCATGAAACATTCATGGCTGCACTACTATACTCTCCAAATTTATAGAGTGCATATGGCTATCCTCTGAAAATTTTACCGCATAGTGTATATATACTCGAAAGGTGCGATAAGTGTCGCCTCCACAACTACTACCTACATAACCTCCAACTTCCAACTGTTTCGTATTATTTACACGAAAATAGGATAGGCTATATAGCAAACAGTGCAGAGTGGATAAATTCTAAGGTTGGGCGTAACGGTATTACAGACTATGCTATATGCGACAAAAGAGTAGATATATATATATATATATATATATATATATAGAGAGAGTCCCTTTTCTCATTGTAAACCTTTATCAAGCCCTTTTCAAGTAGAAATCTATCCTGTAATTGTGGTAGTGGTGGTAGTGGTGTTGGCTACTGAATCTATAATTCGAGAAAAAGGTGCCGTTAAATTTCGCGAATGTGTGCAGGCTCTTCGTGCACGCCAACATATATACCAGAAAAGAAGTAAGTATATTCTATATGTAAAACCATTGAAACTTTAGTGAATACAGATGCGCGACTCTGTACTGGTAGTCACGACATACGGAGGTTAGATACATGCATTCAGGGGTTATAAGGTTCATCCAGGATACTCCGGGTGTGCTTTGTTTAGGGTGTAACGTTCTTACATTATCAAGGGACTGCCTCGATAATGCATTTATGGCTGTATGAGTTGTTGCAATACGCTACTGTTTGTATTAATGCTTAATGCATGAGAGAGTAGTTAATATGATGTAGCTCGTTTACCCTCATCATCATCATCTCACAGTGTAAGTTTTGAATAGTATCTCAGAACTAAGCCTCATTATAAACTCAATACTCTGTGTATCCTACATTTTGAACTTTGGATTGTTATGCTGACTCGTTGGATGATATTGCATCGTGATACACATAATAATCCTTATTGAATAGGAGCTTCTCACATTTTCTAACTGTAGATATCTGAATCAAAATTCTGGGCATTACTGTCAACAATTGTCAATATTTCTGTACATCGTTTGATTTCTTAGTGACGCATGACGACGTAATTTATTCAGCTTAAAGGACCCCGCACAAAATCAATGGGAAGTGGCTTAAGGCCAATTTTGATGAAACTTGGTAGTGTAGTAGATCATTTCATGCTGATCAACTTTGTCAATGGGCTCGAAGAGCGCCTATGACTCATTTTTGAGATATTTTAATGGAAAGAACGCAATTAATTGAGGTTACGTGAGCTTTGTTGTCACTCATTATTGATTTTTTTCATAGAAGGCTATTCACATTCCTCGAACGAATCTGAGCTCTTGTATTACCCAGTAAAGTTCAGTCAGGGCAGAGAATCCGACGGATTACTTGGTTCATATCGAAATCATGGAGAATTAATTATAGTTTAATTAAAATTTCGTCATCTCTTAGGAAGAGTCGTTTTTTAATTGCATGACCCAGTGGTGGGCACATTTCAATGAGATACGAACCATATGTAAATGGTCAGTAGCTTTTGTAATTGCGTACAACATAAGTGATTATGAGCCTTGTGATGAGTAATACATGTATCTCGAAAGCGTGGGTGGAGGAAGTTGAGGAGGGCTTCATCGTGAAATATCTTTTTCACGAAGCATAGTACTAGGCGTCCTCCAACTCGGAGGTTTTTGGGGTCCCTGAGCTCGAATACGTTATCGTCTAGCCCTTTATCTCGTGATGCGGAAGCTGCGAGGGCGGACCATGCAGGGAAGGGGGGGGGGGGCTCGATATCGCTCGAATCGATATCGCTGCACCCGAGATCGTCAACTGGTCGATGACGAGAAAACGATCATCTTGTCAGCCTGAGAGGATTTTCTGGGATTGATAGCGATATCGATTTTTCAAAGCAGCCCCCCCCCCCTTCCCTGCATGGTCCGCCCTCGCAGCTTCCACGTCACGAGATAAAGGGCTAGCCGATGACGTATTCGAGCTCAGTGACCCCAAAAACCTCCGAGTTGGAGGACGCCTAGTACTATGCTTCGTGAAAAAGATATTTCACGATGAAGCCCTCCTCAACTTCCTCCACCCACGCTTTCGAGATACATGTATTACTCATCACAAGGCTCATAATCACTTATGTTGTACGCAATTACAAAAGCTACTGACCATTTACGTATGGTTCGTATCTCATTGAAATGTGCCCACCACTGGGTCATGCAATTAAAAAACGACCCTTCCTAAGAGATGACGATATTTTAATTAAACTTTAATTAATTCCCCATGATTTCGATATGAACCAAGTAATCCGTCGGATTCTCTGCCCTGACTGACCTTTACTGGCTAATACAAGAGCTCAGATTCGTTCAAGAAGTGTGAATAGCCTTGTATGAAAAAAATCAATAATGAGTGACAACAAAGCTCACGTAACCTCAATCAATTGCGTACTTTCCATTAAAATATCTCAAAAATGAGTCATAAGCGCTCTTCGAGCCCATTGACAAAGTTGATCAGCATGAAATGATCTACTACACTGCCAAGTTTCATCAAAATTGGCCATAAGCCACTTCCTATTGATTTTGTGCGGGGTCCTTTCATTATTGGAATTTTCAAAATCTTTCATCGGTCAAAACTGTTAGATTCTAAATCAGAAATGATTTTCATGGTAATAGATGGAATAACTTAATTGGAAGTTTGATAGATTTGATAGCACGTCATTCTATATCTAAATGGCTCCAATTTACAACGGCATAAATCCAATACGAATTTTGAAAAAATCGCTCTAGTATTCTGAAATTCATGTCTCCTCATCAATAATTCTTCCCAAAGCAAATTACTTTTGCTCTTCATGAATGGGTTCCTCCATCGGATGATATTGTTGAAATTATACAAAAAAGTGAACATTGCCAAAAAATAAAATATATCCAGAATACTTGAGCGATTTTTTGAAAATTATAAGTGGATTTGTAACGCTGTATTCTGGAAGCGCTCCATCATAATTTGTGACCAGTAGAAATTCGAATTTCTCACAAGTGACGAAACTGTAAGAATGTGTTTCGGATATGAAAAAGCATACAAATTTTCCAATAACTCGACTATAGTGCACAATATTATCGTAAAACGAAGATAAATCAATAACACGTAAAACGAAGCACAGTTAACTCAGGATAATGAAATCCTTAGAGCCTCCACAACTGCGTAAATTGCATACTTGCAACGTGAAAAAAAGTCAAAATTCGTAATGTGAAGGAGATTACTTATCGACTCATTTCTCGGCTATGCATGCGAAACATTCACAACCGAATAAAATACACACAAGCTGCTATAGAAACTAAGATTCGTTGTCGTATACATACGTTGGGGTCGAAATATGGAGTCCAAGATACACATACAACTTGCACCGTGTGCTTGTGGTTTTCTATCCTGCAAACATACTCTGAACTGGTGGTGTTATTTGCACGAGCAGTGCGAAAACTATAGTTGAGGCTATATAGAAACACGTCCGATGTTTGCTCGCGCTATAACCTCACCATTACTATAACTACAATAGTCTATATACGTATAGGACGATTTGAGATGGTCTGAGGATGCGATTGCGCCTCTCGGATTTACCGCAGATGCGCCTGTTTTCCTTAGTTTCTATGTATCCTCCTACTACTCTTGTTCACGCGGCAAACTTCCGATATATAACAGATTGGCGATTCTCTCAGGCGTAGATCCGTGCAAAACTTGAATTGTTTGCTCAGTTTTGCGCTGTATAACGTGCGAATTGATACCCGACTAATTTTTTGGGAAAATAGGCCGGAATAGTTGCTATTGATTTATCTTCTATTGATTTTTGATATTGATACTTGTTCTATTCGATTATTTCTTTGAATCGGTTGTTTTTCTAGTCTGTACAGTCACTTTTGTGATGGGTGAAGTGAGTTAGATAAGGATGCACATTTCGAAAATATCATTCATGAATTCTGATGAAGTTAAAGCAGCCTCGTGGATAAGGTCCTTGCCTTCAAGCCAGAAGGCTAGGGTTCGAATCTTGACCGGCATCATTGTGAATTTTCATGAGTTCTTCTCGGTTGCTTCGGTATGGTTCGGAACCCACCTTCAACTGCAGTAGGTCTCGCAGAATAACCTCGAAAAGAGGTTGAAAATGCGCTAATAAAAAAAAATCTGAAGAGTGTATATGAGAATCTCCAATGGGAACGATAGAATTTTGCATTCCATTGTGTTGAGGTTAGAGTGAAAGTTCGGATCAGCTTTCTAACGAATTGAACCCCCGTGTACAGTCACTCAGTTTGAACAATCAAAGAGTCAACGGATGCAAACATACTCATTTATCCATTGTCTCATCTACATATAGACAGAGGCGTAAGTCGAGTAAGCCGATCATAACCTCCTCCTCCTGGTTATCTTAACACGTCAATCCTACTCGAAAATCACATCAGTCGCATCGAATGAACATAATACAAATCGAGAGGCGTTCACGTATCAACTATGCATCACATATGAATATCACCGAACCAAGCATATCCAAAACTCAATACATGGAATGGCAAAGGAGCTCATCTGATTTTGCTATACAACATCAACCCAACCAACCGCTACACTTGCATAATGGAGCCATAGTATATGTATAGACAAAACAATGCAAAGCTCAGCTGATGTTCATAGTAGTCGTCGGTCCATGACGCTTTCGTGTGTCGTAATTAAAGCGACCCTATCCGAATACCTACATCAGATCGCGTAATCGGCTAATCGAGCGTCTCCGTATTATGCATAGAGATAGGGTGACATAACCTATACGATCGGGTCAAAGAGGTCCTCTCTCTCTCTTTCTATCTATCTCTATGTCTCTGTATAAATTTTCGTACAAGAGAGTGAGTTTGCATTGTTTGAGGTTAGAGATGTTCATCGACGATGGAAAGTGCACCCACCCCCCTTGTATATAAGAGAATCACGATTATCGAAGCAGATATGTCCTCTCTTGCTCCGAGTCTCTTTTAAATTCGCTCTCAACTGCATGCCTAAGATGAATATAAGTATAGTCACATAGTTTCTGCATTGAAAGTGTATTCAAGCCTTGATCTGTACCGATCTAAAGCGATATTTAGATATATGGCACATGTGACGCAATTCACCCACATTGCTATACTAATGTATTTGAATATATTATACTTGACAGAATTTGCAAAATTGTGTAGCTTCCCAAATCCGTACCCTGCTTCATGAATTCATGTGGCAACAAGGATGCTATACAAGAAATCGGTGATGAGTAGTTTGGAAATGGGGCAATGAAATGAGTTTTGTATACAATCCGATGTATCACATTCTGGTTATCAAATACAGAATTATTGGTTAAAATGATAATTCACTGTGAATCATGTTTAAGACACGTCTATGAGATTAATCAGATTTTGATCGTGAAAATAATGGTTGGAGAAAAAAAAATTGGTCCGACACAACTCGTCTGTTACTACTTAATTGCGCATACCGTGAGGTCTCAGAGTCACCGTGTGGTTATTTGAATGTATCATAACGTTTATTTATCTTATTCTATTTATCCATTAAGTTGAATCATACATCATTATCGAATTAGTCGTAAGATTTATGCGAGATTCATAGAAAATTTCTGAATTTTTTTCTTTCAACTTTTATTGAGACACATAATCGCGATAACCGTGACGTTTTCTCGGGATTTTTCTCGATGAATATAATTTTCTGATAACAGGATGATAATGCTGCTGCTTAATTACCGCACGTATTTTTAATAGACTACCGCCGAACATTTTTCATTATTTATCGAATGATCACTAATCTAATCTCGATAGATCAAACGATATTCAATAACATTTCCTGTCTCGTTTGTCATTTCTGCGTGCAATATCTTACACTTGGATAGATATCTGAATGAAGTCATCTCGGAATTGAAGCTGAAATACTTTATCAAATTGAGTGTAAAATGAAATTTTCTAAAACTCGTATAATTCTGATAATCTTATAAAATGTATTTGAAGGTACTTTTCCATTTTCCTTTTAAGTGTCGATAAAAGGCATTTAACTGCATCGATAAGCCATGTTATATCCTCAGAGCTGTGGCTATCAACACGTAAACTACTTCCATAGGCAATATAATGAATAGAAAAAAGAAAAGGTTCGGAAACTACCCAGTGAACAGATAAGAATACTCGTAACACCCAAGTTTTTGAAGTTACAAATCCGCATAAATTTGACACGTGAGTGCAGATGGCATTGCACTTTCTTAGTTTCACTCTGTCCATTTAGCACGTATCTTCTATATTCACTATCTAATACACTCAGACTCGAAGGTCCATTCGAAAAAGAGAAAAATAAACGAAGAACGTAAAAGCCTCGTAGTATACTTAGAACAGCCAACGTATCGCATAGTATGATATGTCTATACCTATCTATTCAAGGGAGACCGTATACCACAAGTAGTAAAATATTCGTGAAGGCGTCTTCGTCGTAGCTGTATTATATCGCGGTTTCATTTAAATGCTCACACGATGATACGACATACCGCAGTTTATCCCCTATCCTATCTCACCTTTAGCCGTTTGAACATCTTCGATTTTACGTCGAGGTTGAAAATCACTTTGCCCGAGACGCGGAATAGGATTTTTCAAAAGAATCACGTGGTATATCTATCTGGATATTGAATTCAAGAAGTGAAAGGGAAGATAGGAAGGACTAGATATCGAAGGATGTTTTTGATTATTTCCTAATGCAACTCAGGCTCTCACTTTTTATCGCGTAGTTGAACAAATTTTGTGTATTATTCGATGCATCAAAGAAGAGTTTATGCAGCATTTTTTCTGCAAGATCATGGGATGTACATATCAAGTGATGAATTGCATCTGGATGACTCGGCTAGAGTTTTGTATTATTAATCAAGAGCGAGCGTTGGATATAGTATGATAGTCTGATGGATATATGAACAGCGAAAGGAGCAATTTACATCATCTTAAAGTATTATTATCGTAATTATGATCGTTTAATCTACTGACGCACTTGGCTGCTCTTGATGAATTACTCAGACATCGATTGACGAGTACTCACTCGTAATTCTAATTCATGCGAGGGGATGATGATGATAAATTTTAGATATTTGGGACATGAAAATTCAATGGATAAATATTTGGTCGATTCAAATTATTTTGCTAAGGAAAAATTATAATTTTTTATCTACTCTGGTGATTTTAAAGCAATCATAACCAAGCACACAATTCATTGATTTCAAGTTTCTTGCGTAAGAACCCAGCGTTCACATCTTGGATAATACTTTTGTATTATTATTAAAATGATGAAACATCAGTCCAAAATTTGTCTGTCCGGATTTCTCGTATCTGGTTACCTTTATAGAAGGGGTGGAGTATGATGGAGGGGGGGGGGGGGTGGGTCATGAACGGGTTGGTAAGAGGGTGGTTAAGAGGGACGTGGTTGGGTAGATGGATGGTCTGAGATAATCTGGGACGATCTAGTACGTTCAAAAATGGTCTGGTACGATCTGGGACAGGCATGGATGTTCTACCACGGTCTGGCACGATCTCGAACGACTTAAAACGACCTGGAATTGTCTGGTACAGTCTGGAATGTTTTAGCATGGTTTGGTACGGTCTAGCGTGATCCGGAGTGCTCTGATACGATTTGGAACGGTCCGGTGAGATCGATGACGGTCTGAATAAATGTGGCACGCTTAGGTTCAATCTGGGACAGGCTGAAATGGTTTGAAATGGTTTGAAACGGTCTAGAATGATTTGGGATGGTCTGAGATAGTTTGGAAACGATTTGGTATGAATTGGAACGATCCGGTACGGTTTGGTCCGATCTGGCCTGGCTGAAATATATACTAAAAAACTATAATACGCGGCCATGCGGGTTATGAATGAGGGCGCGGGAGATTCGGTAAGTGGGTAGGTTGATGGTCAAGTGGTTGGGTGAACATGTTGGTGAGTTAATATCTAAACCGACACTGGTGGGTGGTCAAAACTATTATCGGTATCAGTTCAAAAAAATTTCATCTTCCTTATTCTCATAAGGAACCTTCTATCATTCTACAAATATTATTTTCAAGCTAAAGAACGTTTCAGGAATCTTTGACTTAACAGGAACATTAACACGCCCAAACTAGCCGTAGCGAGAGGGGCAATAATGCTGGTAATTACAGTGATTTGAGTAGTTCAAATTCCTTCTTGATACGATGGTCCCGATCTAAACGCAGAAGTGAAATGAGTATGATCGATCACAATATTTGATTACCAACCCATATCCCTTCACCAGGACAGAATCTTTCGTTACACGGTGGATTAATATGGGACGGAAGCGTCCTATACCTTGTGTGAGCCGATCGTAATGATTCTACAATGTGCAATATTAGCTGTGGGTGTACAATTTTGCGGAAGAATATCAATTTTGTTCTAAAAATTTATTGCTATAGGAAGATTTGGGATTGACTGAAAACTACAAACTGATAATTGGAAGGGCAAAATGCGTTTTTAGACAAAATTTCCGATAAATTCACGCAGTTAGAAATATATTCGATAGCCTATGAAGATACAAATATTAACGGTGCCTCTCACGAGCAGCTCATCCATAATACCAACACAAAATCTTGCTACACGTATACTCATATTGCACACGCGTAGTTACTCTCGTATATATATATCTGGTATATCTCTCGAGTCCGTTGTTCAGCACATAGAGCTTCATCTTTGCAAACGCGCAGAACAATACATTCCGATAATTTTCCAATCGTACCTATACGTCAGTATGTTCAGTTTTGCGATCTTACACACATAAATATCCGATGAATCTTCTCTGAAACGAATCAAAACAAAGATGGATATTGCTGTTGCTTTGGGAAATATATACATATAGACAGGGCTGATGAACTCGCGTCGATATCATATTATATATGGAGATGGAGCAATCGACGTTTTACAAAATTATGAACCCGGAAGACTCATATTCGCCTAATCGTTCAGGGTGGATCAATGATTTACGAATGAAGATTGAAAATTGTATGACTCGATCGAATAGTACATCGTGCGTATCTTAACATATCAGCATAAATGTGAGTGCCACTGTAACTTTTATACAGAAATCAATAACAGATTTTGTTATACCCTGGTAATGCACGACCCAAAGTAGAATTTTCAATAATGAGATGAAATCTACGTATAATTTGAGTTACCTCGTGGACCAGACTCTATCAAGGGACATCGTTCACTACTGGCTATGTAATTCTATTACTCGCATGTCAGAATTGACCATAGCCTAAAACTGCGCGTCTTCAAAATCAAATAAATCGATCCACGACAATATGATAAAAATTCCTGGTAGACTTTGGAAGACTGATCTTGTTTAGCGATTTGGAGGTTATTTCGGTCTACCCTAGTAAAAATAAGTGCCTCATGATCATATATGAACATGTTCCCAGCCGAACCGTGGTCATCTATGACCATCTATGATTTCATAAAATATTATGTCTCCATGGTTAGTCATAGGTACACAAAACTAACTCGTACATGGCCGTAGGGTATCGTAATCAAGTGGTTGTACATGACATTTTCAATATCGGATGGAGGCCTAGCAGTTGGAGCCCCAAGCGCGCTTATTTGAAAGCTTCGGATTGAGAAACATTTCGAGTTGGCAATAAAGTGCTCTATTCTCAACATAAATTCCCAGGATCAAGTATGGAGACCAATGACGACCTATGATTCCGGCCTCATGGTCATAGGCGGTCATGTATGACCACAATCCAGTCGGGAACATGTTCATATATGATCATGAGGCACTTATTTTTACTAGGATATATATAACAAATTGTAAGAGTCAAAATACTCAAAATTGACTCCAACGGGTTAGGAAAGTCAATACGCAGATAACAACCTCCTCCGAAGTTCTTTGTACATTGTATTCTCAAAGGACCTACAGCCTAAGCAATTGAATGAAGCCCGGAAGAGTATAGAGTTGAAACGAAGATGAATGACAAAAATAGGCGCGCCCAGTTCATAACATCATCATGCATAAAATTCCATACAGAACAGGAAGAGTAGAATAGATAGATATGTGTGATGTGCAGAATAGGGCAATCAGGCAGTATACAAGAGGATATCATTCTTGAACTCATAATAGGTGCTTTTTATGACGAATCCACCCCACTACTTGCAATAATCATAATACCTACAGAACCATGTACTGCAGACAAAATTTTCCATACAATGGCTCTTCTATACGAATATAGCAATATGACGAGACTCATAATACACTAGGTAGATAGTGAATACCTGAATAGAGGACTAAGAGAAGATAGCACATAGGGATAGAGATAGAGTCTCATATATGATGTGGCGGTGGTAGTAGTAGTAGTGGTTGTGGTGAACCGATGTAATACCTAGCAGCTTACGAGAATATTGCGAGTTCAGACACAAGAAGTTGCCTCGAGGCTCTCTATACCTAGATCATCCCTATTCAATTCTGTGCAATATAGAAACTACAAAGACGAAGATGGCAATGTTCAAGATATCTGCTTTGTCCGCAAAATTCAATTTCGAGCATCAAAATTCCTACAGTATCAATGTCACGATGAATATAACATTCCATACCTCCGAGGCATGATCATCTTTGCAGAGCTCAAGATTCATTCACTAGATGAATCTTGAAGTATCAACTGGACAACCAATTTAAGAAGCCTCTAGGTCGGTGAACAAATAACACGGTACTCTGAATGTCCCACGTTAATTTTCTACTCTAACGACTTTTTGATATACCTAACTAAACGTCTCTGCATCATCACCTCTTCGGACACCATCGTGATTGAAATCTAATCCAACGAGTCTATATAACCTCCTCTTCTATCCCCATATATGAGACCTTTATAAGCCTTCTCTTACAGCCTCAAGGCTATAATGCCAGATTTTACGGCCAACCTTATAGATATACTAAACTTGACTTTGGCCATCTCGCACAATCTGATAGAGGAAGAAAAAGTAAGAATCACATCGTACACACAACAGACAGCAAATCCTCTAAGAGCGATGGCCATCCATGTCAATGACGACGACGATGAAGGTATTTCAAGTGAGCTTTGCAGAATACCAACGGTATTTTTGACTCTTTATCCATCTAATATGATGGTACAAAAAAAAAGATAAGTAAAGAGTTAAGATGGAGGTCTAGATGGTGACATTTCTCATGTAATAATGTGGAATACGTATAGGTGAACGCGGGAAATTCAAACGGGCGGCCGTTAAAAAGCTCTGTGTGATATTATATGAGCTCATAATGCTCGATCGTGTGGAATTACCGTAATAAACAGGGCTTATGGGAGGTCGTACACCTATCAGAATTTACTCATACGTATACATTGGGTAGAGATTGGTCGATCGATTGGCTAGGTTATATGGACATTCGTTATCACCTTTAGAGCGGTTGTGTTGCGCTGATACTGCACGTGTGGCCTCCCATTTGATCATAACATTCTCTTCAACGTTCTTCACAACTCTTGGAAGTCAATTTTAATGATCTACATTTTTTGGGTGGAATAAGGCTGCAGATGTGGGTTCTCTTCATCATTCAGTCAGGATAAAAATGAATCTAATAAATATACCTCTTGTGAAATCGTACAGCAGCTGCTTTCAATTCTCCACTTTCATACAAATTATTTATAATGAGCTGTCACATCATATCAAAGAACTCGTGTACGGCTCTGAACCAAATAACTTCGATATGAATCAGTTTGTGAATTTCAAAAATTTTATGCTGCTACGTAGGAGGTCATTTATTTGCTGGGACCTATCCGCAGACATTTCAATTCCATGACTTCGAACAGAGGTTCGTCCGTAAGAAGCTAGAAAAATTTTCTCAAAAACTTGCAATCAAGGAAGACGAAGTAAATTCTGAAATATCAACCAGATTTTTAGCGAAATTTTGTATCGATTCATAACGGTCTAAACCAAATCCGTCGATGTCCAAGGGAGTCTGAATTGTGGTACAATATTAACATCGTGAAAACTCTTTGAGTCTCTTGCATCCATATTATCTACATCCATTGTAAAGGCACACAACAAAGCAAAGCTACACAACAGTAAGTTCAATATGGATAATCCTTATACGAGTTTCGATAAGATTTCTCCCTCGAGGCTGAAAATACCACATTATCGATAACCCTACAAATATAATAATAATAACCTCTTGTGTTAAGAAGCTGAGTAATACGCGTGTATGAATCTATCCGTAATGATTTCCTTTCATTTTTCGCACCAGAACAGAAGTATATTATCGTATCGATCATATCCATAGATACGTACATATAGTCTGCGAGTATTTACCACCGGAGGCTGTTAAATTGATCTGACAACTGATGTGGCAAACTATTTTGAAGGACGAGTCGCACATATTGCACGATCGATACATATGATATATATCTAGATATAGGTATTTTATGGTGCCAATATCGAGTGGGAGAATCTCGATTGTGAGTATGTGTTTTATTATTGTCTGAATCATATGTAATGCTTGTTTAACAATTCGAATGAACTAGATTTTGAGACCATAAATAGTGTGTTTATTACTTTGCTTCTAGTCTCTGTTGGATACGCTAAGGCGAGCCATGCATTTTGTGACAAGGACACGCTGATCTTTCACAATGAATGGTTTCTCAGTGGAAAAAATGAGAAAATAGTTATCTATTGTCTACTTCATCCCTCAGCTATCTATGCCATTATACTTTTTCTAAATTTTAACGAAATTCTGTATGAGATGCGAATTTCGAATGAATCTGTGCAGAAAGTGCCCTTCAATGACTCGTACTGACAAATAATGACCCTGGAAAAAAAGTAAAGAGTGAAAAAAATTTCAAACTGACAATGCCAACGACAATGCTATATGGATGGTGATGAATGAATAAAAAAATTGATGTCGAAGGTTTGGAGTCTCGTATATCGACAGCATGGCAAAGTTTCTGAAAATGTGTAGCTCGTATCTTCAGGGTCTTCGTAAACACATATCACACGCACGTGAGCAACCGGTACTCGATCAGACGTCAGAGATAGGGCAAAATTAGTCCCTCAACATGTATTACAGTTACGCATTAGGCTAACAAGAGTCACTTCCGATTAGTGAACCAATACCCGGGTATATAGGTACAGACATATATCTCAAACACGTGACTAGGTGCAACAGCTCTAGACAAAGATGAAAGCCCATTGTTTCGACCCCCTTTCCTTTAAGAATCTATCGCTGAAATGGTGGTAGTATCCGTGACACACAAGACCGATAAGAAACTTTACACAGCTGTGGCAAAGACAAAATCCTACAGTATAAGTTTCTCTCTTTTCGTCTCATCCTTCGTTCGTTTATTCGAATACGTATTATTATAGGTATGAGACGAGAAGAGGCTAGACCAGATCCTCTGTAATCTCTGCTCTTTTTTTGAGATCTTCGTTTTTCTATTTTATTTTACCCAAAAACTTTTTTCACGCATTCTATATTTATATATATATATCTACGCATGGCTTTGGGGGGCTTTCGATCGTACCACAAAACTCTTCCCAGCGAAAGGACCTGAAGAGAAAAAAATTTATATCCAACGAATCTGCAGGCAGTCTGAGAGCTTTTCGATCTGTACTTTCTTTTGAGAAATGTATTTTCTGCGTTCGCAGTGAGGAGATATCGGTCCGGGTGGTGATATCTGATGCGTCCTGTATTATTATTCCGTAAAAGTTTGAAAAGTTCCCGAGAGACTTGTGCCGGTTGTTGAGTAGTCGCTGATGAATCTTTTTTGTTGGTGAGAAAAAAAATTGTGTCGTGGACGGATTAATCCAGTGACCGAATTCATTTGAGGAATGAATGTATTGGGGCCGGTCTGAAAGTGACCTGGATTGTCGAATTTTACTCTCGTTGTAGTCGCTCGTGTAATCCTCTTTTCGGTCCTGTCAACTCATGGAGGGATGAATTTTTTCGGGGCGGGATCGACGACAACGGGAAACCTCAAACGCTGAAATTGATGCATACCGTGTTTCGCCTATTATAAGACATGCTCGAATATAAGACCTCGTCAAATATACGACACCCTTATCAAGGACCCGGTGAAATATAAGACCTATCTCGAATATAAGACACCCCTCAAGTATAAACTATCCCTGAAAATGAAATGTCTTTGAATTAACTCGGTTACGCTCCTTCATCCCAACCCTTCGATGATAAAGTAAGAAATTCGAAAATCTGTCTTTACATTAATTGGATAAACAGATTTCAAGAATTTGATAGGTCATATCTTCCGGAGTTGGAAATGTAGGACCTATCTTGAAAATAAGGCCTATCTCGAATATAGGGCCTCTCAGTCAGGCCTAAAAAGCTATAGGCCAGGTCTTATAATAGACGAAACACGCTATAAGAATATGTGGGTTTCCTCAACTATCCTTCAATTTTGTTAATTCTCCTGGACACAAAAAATGTCGACGATGACACTGATAGTTTCGGGATTCATTGGGCCATGGCTCAAATTCTATAACCAGGAACAATTATTGGGAGAACGAAAGATTGAAAAGTGATTTTGATCTATTTAAATATCCCAAACTGAGTTATACAGATTACATGTTGTAATTCAAAATTCTCGCTAACGATGGGTTGTGACCGTGGTGAACGATAACCTCAAAAAAACTCATGAATATCGCTCAGATTTTATCCTCACAATCTCGCCATCGGTTCAAACTATTCTAGACTGATCCTACACTCAAAGCCTCAAATCACGCGCAATCAGACCTCAGCCAATTTCTACACAATCCGAGCCCTTGAAATCCATCCGATCGTGTATGCGCGAAAAGGCTATAGATCATGCACTTGAAAACAGCCAGACGAGCGAGAGGATAGCCAAAATCCCAGCAAAGCTCTGTGGCGATCCAACATCCGGGCCTATGCAAATCGACCCAGACCGATGTCCAGACTGCCGAGCAAGTGGTCACTTTGGCACGACCGCGAACAGTGATAAGAGCATTCGCCCAGACAAATCCGTGCTATCGGGATTTGGGAAGGGGAAAGGGGGTAGTATAGTAGCCTCCGGATGAGTATTTAGAGCATTTTGTAGGTTTGTGAGTGGGAGATGGAATGTGATGGAGTATTACATTGTTCGATTTAGTGTTTTATAAAGTTTTCAAGTTTCATAGTTGATCGTGATGATATTAGGATCTTTGTAGAAGAGCTTCAAGATTCAGAAACGGCTCATATTATGTACACTGCCGGTCAAAAGTTTCAGGACACCCCAAATTTTTTCCGATTTTGTAAGTGGAACTGCTAAGCTCTACTTGACCTAAAAGGCTTTCATCAGGGTTCATTTTGAAGGTTGTTCTATATACTTCAAGATGGCATCATCCATTTTCATCTGTACAAATCTGGATCTTTCCAATTTAAGCTCGAAATACTGCCAGTTTAGATGATTTTTGGGAGAATCTTCTGAACCCCGTAGCCCAAAGGTACAGGAATATTCTGGAACGTATCCGAAAAGACTTGAAAATCTAAGTTTAGAGCTTTGAA
Organism: Eretmocerus hayati; assembly: GCA_029851415.1. NCBI lineage: Eukaryota > Metazoa > Arthropoda > Insecta > Hymenoptera > Aphelinidae > Eretmocerus > Eretmocerus hayati. The sequence continues at coordinate 148,115,047 of CM056743.1, read as the reverse complement.
ATCCATTCTCCAACATCCTTCTACATTACTTTTACCCCAAGCCATGACATTCTCTGTGAAGATAGATCTTTCGCAAAAACTAACACCTAAATTCGAAAAAGACAGACAAATGCGTTCTGAGGGGAATATAATCTCTGATCCTGGTATCTGTCCTCTAGTATCATGATCAAGAGAACGAAAAACCTTTGGAACATGTACCAAATAGGGAATTTCTTCGTTATTCTTTAATTAGGGTACTGCTGTTTTTGGAAAATCTCTCCTCAGAGAAAATGTCATAGCTCGGAGTGGGAGTAACGTAGAATGATGTTGGAAAACGAATTTTGGAGCTTCAGATTTGTACTTTCAAGTCTTCCAAGACCCATTCCAGAATATTCCTGTACTTTTATACTGCCGGAGCCATCAGATTTTTCCAAAAATAATCAAAAGCGGCACTTTTCCAAGCTCAAATTGAGAAGATTTTCATTCGTACTGATAAAATGAATAATGCCATCTTGAAGTACTTGGGAAAACCTTCGAAATGAGCCCTGATGAGAGCCTTTTTGGTCAAGGAGAGCCTAGTAGTTCCACTTACAAAATTGGAAAAAGAAATTTCGGGTGTCCTAAGACTTTTGACCGGCAGTGTACAAAAGCTTTCTTGGATTCATATTGATGGATTTACATCGATTTAAATCGATTCGATAGCCTTGTGAATCACACTCAAAGCCATAGATCAAGGTTAATAATCCGATACAAAATACGAGAAGCCACATGCAGAGTCGATTCTTCATAAAACTCCAGGAAGGAGTCAGATTAGTCCGAAATTGGCCCATAAATGATACCAATTGTGTCGGATCGAGTTAGATTAAGCTCACAGTGAATGGCGAAGGTAGCAAATTGAAAATCGAAATGCTAAAGGGCCGCAAACAGCTACCACTGTGATTAACTGCGTCATATATTATATTCCATGGCTATTCTTCAAGGCAGTATGGGACTTCGGAGAATCGCGACCTCGGCAGAGACCAAAGCGTTGTATGATGCGATTCAAGCATAGTCCTGATGACTCTGAAGACGTTGAATTGTTCCCTTCGTCCTGAGCGAATTTATGCGAAAGAGTTCCTAGATGGTCTCAAACACGTACACGCGTATACAGAATTTTGTATTGTGGCGTTGAAGTGTTTATGTGATTTTGACTCTGTATTGGGAAGCGAAGAATGTAGCTGGCATGAGATATTTGTATGATCTATGGTCGATTCGATCGATTTTGCACGCTGGTCATGGTAAGTGGAAGATCTGGCGGGTGGCCCTCTTTCATCAGACCGTATACCGAAGAATCTCAATCAAAGAATTGTTGGAATCACCAGATCGAGGTTCTTTTTTGATTTACGATCATCACTCTTCAGATTATATGATTGGAACCATGGAGGGATCTGTATCAAATTTGTGTATCACAACTTGGTCCTTTTTCTCAGGGCTATTGAAAAATGAACAAAAGCAAGATCCACGGATCGAGCAAGCCTAGGGGATTTCTCATTACTTCATTTCACATTCAATGAAAATAGAATTCTGAAGGCTATTTTTGTCAATCACATTTTCGATAAGGATCAATTGCACGAGCAGCAAGAATAAAAATCACAAGAATGACCACTGAAATTCAAATTGTAACTCTCGTGAATATACCAGTGAAATCATTGGAGCTGAAGGTGATCAGAACAGTAGCAGGTCAACCGACCGCTATATTCTCACCCGGGCAAGGATGCTGATAGCCCAGAGTCCATACTTGGACTATCGAAGCAGCGAGATAGAAAGGGAGTAAATAGGCGCAATAGTCGATGGGACAACATGGCATAGTTGGCCGCGGGCGAATCTGACCGTTACATTCTAAGCATTGAGACAGCCTCTGTGCGACGCGACAATCTTCTGCCATACTGACATGGCCTATAATAGAGATTGAGCTTTCCGACGATGCGCTTTATTCAAAAATAGAATTTAACCTCTCAGTCGTCAGCTATAACAGACGAACAGAAGGAAGACATGCTCTTGATTTTGAATTGGAAATCGACCTCTATAGGTGACCTTCAATAGAAGAATTTCATACAAGTTTTGTAGGCAGGTTTGTGAAGGCATGCCAAACTCTTCATCTTCGATGCAGATCCTTTGGATTATATATGCATCATTCGAATGTAATTTGCTCTGATGAATTAATATGCAGTGAATTGACTAAATAATCGAGGGTTTATGGCAAACGTGCTCATGTGAAACGCTACCCGTTATATCATATGAGCGTATCGCTTACGGGCGGCGGGCGGCGGTTCAACGGTGCTATATGGGCGATTCCATGTTGATGCTTTGTGACATTAACTACTGCATCAACTAGGTGTGGTATAACTACTTATATATATATATATCCACATTATACCAGGATGCATCACTAAATGCACTGCGGGACACAACGATTATACGGTGAAAAAAATAATCTACACTAGTCATAGAGACGCTCGCCAACATTCACCATGACCAACCTATATGGATAGCTCGTAAAATCGGTAAAATTTATCCTCGCAAAAAGGAAGCTCTCTAAGCTGTGCCCCGTAATAATGGCCCGTCGTCGTCGTTGTCGTGTATATATAGCGTATATAGTGTGTATAGAAAGTCCCACACCCGATGCTATCATTCCCACGGACATCTTTTGTGGCAAGGTTAGGGGGTTAGCCGCACCACCATAGCCAAGTCAAGCAATGAATCTAACGGTTTGTAATGCGCGGGCTTTTTACCTGTCGCGCGTTCCTCGCGTGCTTATCTCTTGCGCGCATAGAAAACTTGGCAACAACTCTTTATGCATTACACACGTTAACGATTGTGTGTATGTATACAATAACTATACGTATGTGAAAACTGTTAAGGGACGCGCCCGTAGAAGAGGTTCTGTAAGCTTACGGTGTTTATTGGTCAGTCAAATAAATCGTTGTTATTTTTTCCTGTGTGTTTAGTTTTGTATTGATCTATTGATAATAAGTAGTATAACTGTTAGACAGACTCGTGAGTTTTGAATCTCAATTCTTGCTACATGAATTCGTCTCCACATGTCAAGGAATTCTTTCTACAAATGAAACATTTCATTTGGATAAAAAATTTGATGAAAAATCTCGATTAGCGGTTTTCATAATTCCACCTGTTGCATTCCTAACAGATTTTCCAACAAATCCTGACGAACTAGATTTTTCAAAATCCTAATTAAACCCCGAAATCCGTGCGAAACTTATTTTGGTTTCATCAAAACCCCATATACAATATTCTGTTCTGAGAACAATAAATTGTACTGAGCCGGTTTAATGAGCTGTTTTTCGGGTGTAAGTACGCAGTTTATGGTTCATGATGTGATAATATAGTCTGGGACTCACCCTGGTAACTTAATTGCCAAAGGAGTGCAGGACTTTAGGCCACTGATGAACGATTATGTTATGATCAGATGTGAAGTTAGGGATGAGTTTCGTGCACGATCGACAGAACCTGCGGGTTGACGGACGATGTATTTCACGACGTATAGACGAAAGCAATATGCTGCTCATCATCAACGGCGGTTCGTGGTTCACGCGCAACGGTTGTTTTTGCTGTGGAGCGATGTTCAGGAGAGTCGGAATGAACCACCAACTGTACTTGCTTATTGGGATTCAATGATAGATCCTCATTAGAACAAAACTTGAGCACGAGTCATCTCATTGGGGTTATCAGCTTGGCCATAGGGCCTTTAACTCGAGACTCCCATAGGCGCCGGGTGGGTTCGCAGGACCCATTAACAATATGTTGAAATTCATACATCCATGTCAATATTTCTCGCTTCTCAAGGTTCCATCATCTTATTTCAGGCCATGTCTAACTATTTTTTATGGTTATTGAGGTCTATATCAACAGTCTCCAAGTTTCCAGCCCACTTTCAAAACATCGATCGGACAAATTTTCTAATTGGTAAAAATGACTCGTCACTGTACGAGCACTATTCTACGTTTCCTGAGTTTTTGATCGTGTTTGAGTCTACGGACTTTTTCAATGGTGTAAATAGCACTTTTTTGACAAGAATGTTTGCCTAAAATATTCATAAATAACCAATTGTGTGAGAAATTTCAACATGATGCTTTCCATGATGGGACTATTGACCGGCATTTTAGAATCTTTCAAGAAATTCTGCGTGCATTGCGCCTAACCGGAACCTTCTATAGAAGCGAATTCAATCAAGAAACAAAATATCTACCCGTTCTTAGATGGGCTCAGTTTTTATGAATTAAGATTTGAATTAAGGTTATCGGAATTAAGGTTCATCGGTAAGTTCGACCAATATTAGCTTAGAATTCAATTTTCAGCTACTTCCATTCTTAGCGATATCAATTGAAGCTCTACATCGACGAATCAGAAGATGAATGTTCAAACTATGGATTCACTTATTACCGATCTGTTTATGAATTTCCAATACACTTCAACAATTTTGAGCTATTTTCACACACCAACCTCATTCCAACGTGATACCTATACTCTATAAAATTTCAATGTGTTATAACGGGACGAATAAAGAATGTTATCGATTGCCACAAATTCAGAACGATCCACAGGGTCTTGTTGGACTGATCGATGATTCTTTTCACCCCAAAGAATCATGTTCTCAAGTATAGTATGTATCCATTTAAACCTTGTATATATCTCAAACTGTATCGGAGGTTATCCAGTTTGGCTCCACTGGTGTAACTCTCCATCAATGTCGAGAGAGGGAATGGAACAAACGATGCAGTCTTGAACTCGTCTACAAGTAAATATATAGATATCTACCAAACACCTTTGCTAGACCAACAACAAGCAGTAAAGTGAATCTAGACCAGAGACGCTGCAAAACTCAACAACGATCGATCTTGAACCTTGTGTACATATAAATCTATAGCGGTAGGGTTTTATCTATCTGTCGATTCCCATCTCATTGCTCTTCTCGATTCCTCAAGTTCAAAGCATCAATAGACATGACTAGACCTCTATAAGATAAAGTTAACCCTGAATACATCGTGGGGTACACAATATATTGAAACTCTTACGGGAGCATTAACTATAAATCTCGAAGAAAATTGTTTGAATTCTCTCGAGTTATTCGATGTGAGGTCGGTGTACAAACCAAAAATCGATGAATAGATAGTTGATGATTCGACCTGATCTGAAGTTGCACAAGTGGAGCCAGATATAGTCCAAATAATCGTATTATTGGCCACTTGATATTCCAAGGCGTTTCATCAAAACTTCTCATCAGTTGAGGTCATTGCCCTGATATTCTATCGCAGTTCTTGATAAAACTCGTTAGATTGGCCAATTTAATACATAGGCCACAATTTTGAGCCTCAAATCGGTGGATCACACATCATTTTTTTTTCTGTAAATCGGCCAATTACTTATCTTGTACCTATTCCTCTTACTGACATTGCATCAGGTGTTTCATGTTTACAAGTTTTGTGGTATTTATACTCTGGATTAACGAATCATTTTCATATTTCTCGACTGATTCGATCAGAAAGCAGCTAACTGTTCAGTAGTTCTCAATTTCACCGTCCACTCAAAAAAAAGTCCCAGGATAATTTTATTGTCAAAATTTCCTGCATATGACCATGATCCTTCATATCTGTTTAAAATTGCCTACTGCACGTGTAATATTGAGTCCAGTATCCGGTCTCAGATCTCAAGCACTAAGAAAAAAAGCTCACTGCAAATTGTACCAAGTATCCCTCGAAGTATCCATTCATCAATATACCCAAGAAACCAATAATGACCCAACGGAACGTACTCCAAGCGCACATGCATCAAATCTATAGCAGTCTTTCTCATTGACGTTGTCGAACAACCCAGCTCACTTACATCGTAACGAGCAGCACCAAAATAATCAGCAATAATACAGAGAGAGAGAGACCCAGAGTCACGTCTCGACCTGGATATCTCGCCCGTGGACACGTCCCTCGCCACTACATTTCACATACTGACCTTCCGATATATCCACCCCCTCTCCCCTCCTATACCTACATACATGTAGGGCCATCTCACCTACAGACTATACTCGCATAGAACAAATTCCTAGCCGTTATATGCGAGAAGCGTCTTTGGTATAATAGACTGGCTAAGAGAAAAGTGACCCTTTACTTGCGGTTGTATATGTATATACCCATATCACGACTTGATGCTCATACAATCCCACCATCATCATCATCATCATTATCATTATCATCATTATAAGTACCTAGTCGTCGTCGTCGTCATCGTCTTCTTCTTCTTCTTCTTCTTCATTTCAGTCTCATAATATAATCTCTATACTTTTTTTTTTTTTTTTTTTATTCAGCCAATTAAACCTCATGAAGGTTTATTCAGGCATTGCCTGTACATATATGGAAATGTGATATTGAAAATTGAAATACTTAATACTCTACAGACATATCTGATACATATCAATTCTAAGTCATATAAACATCTCGGTATGAGTGGAACTATATAACAGTACAACAATCGGGTTAAATTTTTATTTCACAATCGTTCAGAAACCTAAGTATCGCTTGGCAGGCTCTCACATGAGGCTTGCTTAGGAACATTTCTACGCACAAAGGGGGCGTTTGACCAATGTATGCTAAGTTTTTGAGGAGTTTTTCTCTATGCTCAGAGTATAACTGGCATTGCCAGAGCACATGATTGAGGTCTTCGTCTGCTGTGTCGCATCGACATCTGGGGGAGTTGACAATCTTCACTCGGTGCAGAGAGGCTGCAAGGTGATAGTGGTCCGCTCTGCTCCGAGTTATTGTTACGATCAACTCTCTATTGAGATGACGTTTCGAAAACCATGGTCGGATTTCGTCATCATAGAATCGTTCGAAATATTTTTTTCCGACAGTGATACCTCTAGCTCGTACATATTGGGCCGTGTTTGAACGTGCTTGTTTATTAAAAACTTCATAAAAATCTGTATAAGGAATTCTATCTATATCTGTGAAATTGGCAGAGGTAGCATCCTTGGCGGCCAAGTCAGCTTCCTCGTTTCCCCGGATTCCCACGTGCGCGGGGATCCAATAGAATTCTATTCGTCCCGTAGCATTGTCTTTAATGAACTCGAGGTATTTTTTTTTTATAGATAGAATATGAGAATTCGTTTTGATGGAAATTTTATTAGAATTGAGGGTGAGTAGAGCGCTAAGAGAATCAGAAAAAACGAGGAACTGCCTATCCTTGTACTTTAGTGCTAGATCCAGAGCAGAGCTAAGGGCAACACATTCAGCTGTATAAACTGATGCGTGACTATCAAGAGAAGTTTTTATTGAAACATCAAGTTCTGGGCAGATGCACGCTGCTCCAACATGAGTGTGTGAATCAATCTTACTACCATCCGTGTAAATACATATCTCGTTTTTACCTTGAAGAAAAAGTACGAGACGTTCATCGGGCTTGTCAGAATTTTTCAAATCATTTCCAAGTTCAACATTAACAGGGATCGAAGTGATAAGTGTTTCGTACTTGTTGTTAAACATTGCAAAGTTGAAATTATTTTCAATCTTCTCACTGATAGAACTGATTTTTGAGATACATTCGCGCATGAGAAGAAGTTTCTTCGGCATACGGTCGGTACTTGTTTTAAGGTATTTCTTGATTAGGTGCGCTGCGTGCGAGTCCTGGTTCGAGAGAGTTTTAGCAAGATAACAGTTACACAGATATGCAGAGCGGTCCTTGAGGGTTGTGAGTTTTGATTCGGCGAGTAAGATATTTTTGGGAGTGCTTTTTCGCAAGCCCAAAGCAGAACGAATAGCTTGGAACTGAATCCTCTCGAGTTTATCTTCAAGGTTTTTACTATTTGGAAAATATACAAAGCTAGCGTAATCGATCACTGAGCGGACGAAACTTTTGTAGAACGTGATGAGGGTTTCGGGGTCAGCACCCCACCACGTACCACAAAGGAATTTTACCATGTTCAAAGCTCTAGTGCATTTATTGTAAACATGGTCGACATGACGTTTGAAATTCAGATTATAATCGAACCATACCCCTAGAATTTTGGCTGAAGCACATGAAGAAACATACTGGTCATCTATTTTTAACGATATCGTTCCTGGAGGTATTCGCTTATTATTGAAGTGGATGAGTTTAGTTTTCGGTGGCGTCAAATCAAGTCCCAGTTCCAAGAGATTTTCTTTCGTTTTACATACCGCATTTTCCAAAGTTCTTATACCCCACTCTAAAGACGTGCATTTGACATAAAGACCGGTATCATCAGCAAACTGTGAAACTGTTACCTTGTTACTTATATTGTGCACAATCAGTAAAACATAGACAACATATAGTAGGGGGCTCAGGACGCTGCCTTGAGCCACACCTTTTCTAGCGATCCTATAGATGGTGGGGTTGACTGCAGAAAAAATTTGTCTTTGCTGGGAAAAAATCGTATGAACTCCAAGATTGGTTTAGAAATTCCTATGTCAGCTAGTTTTTGAAGTAGGATCTCAATCACTACATTGTCAAAAGCTCCACGCGCGTCGAGAAAAGCTGCTAAGACGTGTTTCTTTTCTGAAAAGGCTTCTTCTACTTTGAGAGCTAGATTAGACAAATTATCACTGCATGATCTACCTTTTCGGAAGCCGCTTTGACTTTTGGGTATGTAATGATTGTACTCTAGCCACCACTCAACGCGATTTTTTACCAGAGTCTCAAACAATTTACAAATACAAGAAATGAGCGAGATTGGACGCACTCCGCCGTCTATTTTGTCAATAAAATGGACAAAAACTTGTCTCCAAGATGATGGGTATTGATTCTTAACATACATTTCGTTGAACAAATCAAGAAGAAGGAGTTTGAACTTTGGTGGCAGATTCTGAAGAATTTCAAAATCGATTCCATCCATGCCAGGAGAGGAATCAGAGTTCTTATAATCAAGTGCAATGTTGAACTCAGCGTAATTAAAAGGGTAATCAAAAAACTCATTGGGCACGGATTCAAGAGAGAGTGCTGGGTCTGAATCTACTCCAGGGGGGCACAATTTATTTAAAGCTTCCTCTATTTTCCTATTTGATTGCAAATTTTCAGGTGAATGAGACGGGGGTATTTTGACCCACTTATTTTTGAAAATCTTGCACTGGTCCCAAACATACGAAGCATTTGTGCGCAGATCTATCGTGCCAGCAAAATTCTTAAAACTTTCCTTTTTCTTTTTTCTAGTGGTTTTTTTCACAATAGCATCTTGACGGTTGTATGCTATGAGGTCCCTCATACTACCTGAAATCTCCCATTTTTTATAATATGCTGTCCGGAGTCGAACCGCTTTATCGCAATCTTTGTCCCACCACTTGACAGGATTTTCTTTCTTCCGGCTAACAAAGTTATTTTTCCTCGGTGTACTTTTCTCGATTGCATGAGTGATAGTTTGAACGAATAAGGTGTATTTGGATTCGACTGGAAGTTCATCATATTCGGAAGACAAGAAATTAGCGTAAGATTCATCAAGCTCTTTAGTGAATTTAGACCAATCCGTGCGTTTGGATTTCAATTTGAACGACTTTTTGGAGTATCTGTACTTATCTATATTTACATTTGTAAATATAGGAAAGTGATCAGATCCCCACGTCTCGTCGCAAACATCCACATCAATTTTATCGGAAAAATTGAGGGATGAGAGAATGATATCCAAGTTAGATTTTCTATTTCTTCGAAAGTCAACACGAGTCGATGTGTCACAATTATGAATAAAAAGGTTATGAGAATGAATTGCTTCAAGAAACCGTACACCGTTGCAATCAGTTTTATCGCAATTCCAAATCGAGTGGTGAGCATTGAAATCTCCCATGAAAATGCAATTGTCTCTATTTGATACGTTACTCACTAAACTATTCCAAAGTTGCGATGATAGTGTGAGGCCTGGAGAACGGTAGCATGTTATTACATCAAACGGATGGCTAACATTAGTAATTCGTATACCACACATCTCTATAGAACTATCTGGCGAGATCAAGTCGGTTAATTCGAAAAACGCTATATCCCTCCTGACAAGGACTAGAATACCCCCACCTGGTGCTTGCTCTCGATCTTTCCTGAACGTGATGAAACCTGGAAAATTCACAGTATATTCTGGCTTGAGCCATGACTCGACACAAATAAATATGTCCAAATTCTGGAGGATGCGTGGTAGTTCACACATCCTTTGGCTGATGCTGCGCGCGTTCCAGAAGAGTATTTTCAGTGACGAAGAGCTGCTAGCCATGCTGATTGTTGATGTTGGTTTGTGAGGAAGCTGATGACAAATATTCATCCGCTGAGCTGATTCCACCGTCTTCATCTGATGCTTCGTCGCCTTCTATCGCTTTCTCTAGCTTCTTGATGATTTTCGTTAGACGAGCCTTTAGCGTACGATTTGTAGCGTGATCTCGAGTGTCGAGCAGCAGGTTCTTCGATGTTGAGAGATCGTCCGAGAGCTTGCGGGCTAGCTCCACAACATTTGAGCTGCCATGGCTCTCAAAAACAAAATTTTCCAGTTTCTCCAAAATCCCGGGTAAATTGGCATATTTTTCTTCGAGAAATGAAATTGCAGGTCTCAACTGCTCTTTGACGATTTCTTTAGAATAGTCCGGTTTGTGCTTTTTTACATTTTTGGCTGCTTTCAGGGCACTCGTTTTTGTTGAACCGTTCGATGATGTGGAGTTTCTTTGAGGTCTTTTTGGACGAATGAAGGGCTTCGAGAAAGTATCTTGAGACGTCGACTGAGTTATTTGTTCTGTTGATCCAGCAAATTCCTCGACGAGCATTTGATTAGATTCCGTAGTTAGAGTTGCCTTCGGCTGCTCAGTGATTATCTCTTGAGTGTTGTCAAGCGGGCTTGTTGATGTCTCGGCCCGTGGCTCACTTGGGGAATTTTGCGTCTGCTCCTCGGTTCGCTCGTCATCGTTTACATTTTTTTCCAACATTTCAGTGCAGTGCCTCGCTATGTGGCCTTCGGCCTGGCATAAGTAACACTTTATTTTGCCGGTGCTTGGATACACATAGTACGATACTTCGTCATAAATAATTTTTATGAATTCTGGCAGCTCATTTTCCTCCATCGGTTCAATGTATGTTTGACGACGCGAACTTTTCACGTGACTATATCCATCGGCGAGTATTGTAGCTCTCAAAAATGATACAGGGGCGCATCGTTTTACGCCTAATTTATCCAAGTGCTCCTCGATGACATAATGAGGAATTGGGGGGGCCACATTTGATATTATAATCCTCTGCTGCTTCGTTACTAGCGGTCTAATGGCAACTTCTTTCTGCTGTATCGTTATAGTGTCATAGGTTTCAGTAATTTTCAGCACTAGCTCCTTGCTTGATAAATATAAGCAAACTCGGTTATCCGAAATTTTTGACGAAAACTGCACATTTTTAGGTTCCACTAATTCACCAATGGCCACTGTATAATCGGTAAGAGTCAACCCTTCCACACAATGCATGATGAGTCCTTGTTCACGTGTTGGGAACTGATCACTTTGGGCAATAGCAGCAAAAGATACATTTCTCACATTACTTTTCTTCGATACTAGACTTTGATTCTGTAATTGAGGTGTACCATGACTCTTTAAAGAAAAAGCCATGGTGAAATCACTCTGAGGTGATACACTCGCGATTGATCGTGGTGAGAGGGGCTAAGCCCCGTAACCCGGGAAAACAACAGACGAGTATTACGAGCGAGTGTAAACACGTCTTCACTCTACCGCGGCTCGAGCCGAACTCTAATCTCTATACTAATACCCGTTGAGTACCAACTCAAACAATTCCCATGCTCATCAGTAAGTTTAATTTATATACTCTATGGTCAACAACAAGCAATCGTAGAATTTTTTACCACCAGAGGTCGCTTTCATTGAAAACTTTGACTTCGTCGTCTTGTGTGGCTGTCGTCGCCTTTTATTACTATACGAGCCTTTGATTTATGAACTTGAGTGAGATGTTCTCACAACTATGGTATTTGTGTACTCTACAGGGGTTATGGGATTGATGGATTGATTGATTGATTGATTGTTTATTACGAGCAGGGGGACGATTCCCATATGCTCGAGAAGCAGGTTTCAAAAGAAGAACAAATTTATATGAATAATATAAAGCAAGTATCGTTGAAGTATTTGTATGTGAGAATTCAATGATCAGATCAGTAACTCTAACTAAAACTAGAACAACTCAAATAAATATAAAAGCATAATAAACAGACACTATTTAAATCATAATTCTATGCACTCGTGAAGTTCACTCATAATCACAAGGATCACGCGGAGGTGAGATCGCCGTCGTGCCTGTGTGCGTGCCCATCTCATTTTGCTCTTATGGCTCGAGAATACCTACTAGTGCTGTTGGAATGGGATCGAGTTTTTCTCGAGCAGCGCGAGCGAACCAGTTACGCATGTCGCATGGAAAGAGAAACTCAAACAAGACGTTTTTGATAACCGATAGAGAAATCTCGTCGAAATTGATGGGAGGGAGCTTTTTCAGGAGACGTGATGCGAAAACTTGGAAGGATTGATTTTGTGGATCAGTCCGAGGGTCGCGATACGTCAAGATGTTCTTGTTGCGACGCTGAGACTGTCTCAAATCAAGGATGTCGCGTGTCAAAACAAATCCAGACCGAAGGTAGGTAGGTAATGCGGTCTTAATTACAGAGAACGCTAGAGAGCCCATGAGATACTCTCTCCGTGCCTCAACATCAGGCCAGCCCAATGCGAGACGGATGGGTGTGACATGCGCCCTCATGGTTATGTTCCCATAAACAAAACGCACGCATGCATTGAGGAGTCTGTGCAATTTAAGGGTTTGTGTCTTGTCCAGGCCTGTGAGAAGGGCGGAAGCATAATTAAAGTGCGGAAGAACAAGGCTCTGAACAATCTGCTGCCGAATATTACGGGGTAGAACACGATTGAGTACCCGAAGAGAGTAAAGAGAACCGTGAACACTCTGAGAAATGTGGTTAATCTGCCGACTCCAGTCTATAGTGATGGTGTGATGTGAGCTCCTAGAATCTTTATTTTTGATGCATATGACAGTTCCGTGCCCACGATGTTGATTCGGCGAATTTGATTGAGATTCAAGCTAGAAAGATACATCGCACTTTCCATTACTATTACAACAGTCTTGCCTGCATTCAGTCACAGTACGTTCCCAATTGACCACTACTGCACTGGCGTCTTTTTTGATGAGGGCTAGGCGAGAAAGTATGTCAGATGGGAGTGAATGGATGTAAATTTGACTCTCATCTGCAAAAATAGCATGCTGGGTGTAATTGAGTACTTTTGAGAGATCATTGATGAATATCAGAAATAATAAGGGCCCAAGGACGCTACCTTAAGCGATCCCTGCATTAATGGTCAGCCAGTCCTCATGCGTGCCTTCATCTAGTCTAACAGCTTGTGTGCGCCCACGTAGGTAGCTTGCAAACCAGCGGATGACACGGGGATGGATATATAGGGGGTGGGAGGAGGGGCTAGTGTACAATGCGAGATTTTCGCGGATCGAGACGCGCTTTTCGTTGAGAAAGGGATGAGAAAGAGATAGTGTATCAAGGGATAAGCGACGACGATTGTGTGGCTGAAAATGGGGAAATGGATATATCTGCCTTATACGGATAATCAGACTAAAAGCTTTACTTGGAGATGTATAATACTCAAGTCTACTCTACGACTGCCAGTCTTTCTCTGCAATTGAGCTGAGTGCTTTTCAACATAAAATCCTGAACAGGCTGAACGCTTTTCTCCCAAAGCGTCATCATTGTCCTATCCTCGTTTTCGTCTTCATTCTCATCGTTGTCCTCGTCCTTTATTTCCCTGATCCTCGTTTTCTCCCCGTTCTCGTTGAATATAGGTATATATATATATATATATATATATATATATATATATATATATATATCCAGTTATCCTTTCTTTTAGTATGATAGTTATTTTTAGACAGGTAGATTATCGACTTCTCAGTCCGTATCTTTCCTTTTTTCCTTTAATCGCCCTACAGCTCATACCGACTTCCGTTTTCTTACTGCATAAAGCCAGCCGGGAATGAGCCAACTGCATTTCAATTCACTTAGCTCAATAAAGGTGGAAGAGATAGCGAGTGCAACGGAAATAATCTTATCACTCCTTGAATAAATTTGATGAGAGAAATTTCATTGATGGAATCTTCCTTTTTGGAGCTTAACCTTTTCCCAGGAGGTAATGTAATGTGAAAGAGATCAAGCATTCTCTAGATTAAATTCTCTTGGTTGGAGGAATTAATTATCAAATTTTTTGAAAGGTAGCCATATATGATGGAGGCTTTGAAAATTGAGGTTATGTTCCTTGTTCGACCAAGATCACTGGAGACCTCACATTAATTGTTTCTCTGCAATTCTCGCATTAGGGTATTAACATGATTTCGGAATAGATTGTATTCCAAAAATTTATGACACAGAGTAAAAGCGAATATTTGAATTTCTATAACGAAACCTGACTCCTGTCTTTATTTTGGTTTCCCACCATAGAGTTGGAGCAGAGATATACCCTGTTAGCGCGTTGATTTGAAGGAGGGCCATTTCCGAATCACGAATAACTCAGCAATGAGCCCACTCACCCTCACCAATTGACGAGTTCTGGACTTGGTCACCAGCATACGACATCCGGTGGAGGCTTTGGGGTTCATTTAGGCTTCACTATTAGAGCACAGCAGGGAGCTCTTGGGTTCTCTGAGTTGGCCACGAGTCTCTCGACTCACCCGCAGTCTCCGATCATCCGCTGTGGAATGGAGATATGCGATCTACGTGACTGGGGGGGGGGGGGGGGGAATTGCCAAACCCCGAGTTTAACCCACTAATGCGGATCAGCCCTCCTTGTAGTTATGACATAGAGTATACATGGAAGGAGACATTTTTAATTTTTTGATGCTTCTGTGATTCATGAACAATCATTCTATGTTGTGCAGTTCGATGACAGTGCCTACACACGAGTCACGTGATTCGCTCACTGTTTTGTAGTAACTTCACATCAGAGATCCTCACCTCAAAACTCCATGCATGCAAGCATCGTTTAATCCCAATGAAAGACATCTGGAATGGAAGAAGCTCGGTTCTATGCATGCACCTAACTCATCATAAGAAAAAGTATTATGTCACGTGATCCGTGTGCACCTCCGAGATGTTGAATGGCATCATTCCAAACTCTCGGCAACTTCGAATTTACTTTAATATCATTTTACCGTATATGAAATTGTTCAACTAAGGTTTAATTCATCTCTTTGATCACACAACCACCTTAAACTTTTTCCTGGGAAGATGTCAGTCCCTGATTCTGTCATTCCAAAGCAGAAGTTAGAGTTTTTGTAGAATATGTCATGAAAGATTCATAGTTTTGAACCCTACACGAGTCATCAATAACTTGATTAACATATGGTATTATTATCATTCAAATTTTGAGAATTCAATTACATCAGCAATAGCTTTTTCATAGCAATGAAGTAACATTCCAGTTGAAGTGGATGAATTCAAATTAAGCGTTCTATCCGTTCCATCGAATTGATCCACTTTACGATTCCTAGAATCTCGAAGCCAAACACGAATATCCTTTCAGTAAATATCGTAGGAAACAATTGATGACCAAAAGGATCAGCTAAATCGTCCGGTATGGTGCACTTTTACAAAGAGGACAAGACATGTGTCTGTAAAAGGTTTTATCCGCGTCGATCAAGCAAACAAACCGTATAGACTATTCGAACCGTTGAAGCGACGACGAGGAAATGAAACTGCTCTGAACTCTCTCGCGCAATATCCTCCGATAAATCGCCTCCACTAGTCGAGATACTACACCTTCTTCGACCCTCACAAGTAAGAATTCGTGGGCAAAGTTCCAAATACGAATCGATTCGTGTCTCCCAAAACGAGGTTAACGATCGTTGTCGAGTTATCTCCGTAGCATTTTTAGTGGAAAACACCCACTTCTACTATCCAAAAGTATCTCATATACTCAAGTTTGAACCTAACACATAAATGTCAACTAGATTTCAAAAATGGCAGATTAATCGCGTGCATCGGGTCATAAACCGTGTCATCCCTGTGTAACCGAGATATACTTATAACCTCCGGGACTATCGATTTCAGCTCTCCATAAAAAACTCTTCAGATATGAATGTGTAAGTGTGCAATTCATTTTTGCCGGTACCACCCGCCGGGTTTGAAATTAGGTCGCAAGATCGTATCGGTACCGGATAGTTCCATTAGTTATAATGCATTTTGAGGTAATTGTCGCTGGTAACCTGAGTTTCACATACGATCACTAACACACATGTATATGGTAGTGTGGGTATTGGTGGAAGAGTTCAAAGGGATCGTGCAAAAATTGAAAATGACGATCGTGGAAGGTTGTAAGTAAGTATTCGTGGTGTGGGCCTCTTCGAGGTGTAGATGGGCATTACAAGAGAGGTTAGGTATAAAGTAAAAAGATAAAGAGGGCCGTTGGGCATATTATGGTGTATAGGGCACCGTAAGGCACCTTTGTACTCTGTCCGTATCGCATCAGTCCCGTAACCCGAGAACTTTACCCTCGAAGCTATTTTAAGAGTAGAATTTATATATAGTTTATATAGGTGTATTGGCTTGCGGGTGTATGAACTCGTGAAACTTAAATCTTGAGACCACTGCGGTATTATATACGTACATTGTATGAAAAAATTTCAAGAGCTGAGCACGCGACCTAGTGTTTTTTTTTTCGTCACTTGTAATTTATCATGAGTATCGCAGATGTAGGGCTTTGTTGGAATATGAGATTCGTTCATGCCCTGGTTTCACAATTTTATGCGGCCAAACCATCGTTTTGTTATTTTTGGGAGGGTATCGATGATATTCTGCGGTAAGAATTTGCAGCTGGATAAAGAAGCAAAATTTATTTTGATACAAATTTGCTTGGATCACTGTTCGGTTGAATGAAGAGTATGGTACCAGTCTCTTGAATTTTGTTCCATCTCCATTTTTGAGTTGATCCAGTTTGTGCTAGAGTTCGTATCATTTCTTCATCTTGGATGATCATAATGAAAAAATCGATTAAAGTAAAACCGGTAATGATTGAGATTCGTAGTGATCCAATCAGGTTTTGTAACAAAATATATTTTTAACTTCGTTGAATTTCGTTGATTTGGAGTCCTCATTCGAACCCATTCTGATAAGCTTTGATGCCATAATCGTTTCTTTGTAGGTAATTATGAGAAATATGATCATCAGAATCGTAAGACGCAAGCACCAAATAAGATTTCACAAAATTAAATGAAATCCACATTAGATTTTTGTTAAGATCCCGAATTCAAGTGACAGCCCACTAAAATTATGATTGAGAAGTTGATAGACTTTTGAAAACTTATTACGTTTGCATTTCTAACTGGTGTGGAAAATTTCCGAATTGAACAACTTCAAAAGTTTGGACAATAGCCGGACGTTAGGAAAAATTATTCCAAATGAAACAAATTTGATGAATGAATTTTCCAAAACACTCACAATGCACAACATCCTGTTGATCGATTCATTTAGTACCGTAGAAGAACTACATAATAGTATACAACGATCTGTATGTACAAGAATTCAGAAAAAGTATAAATTGGCCCTCCTCGAAGAGCTAATTTTCCAAGATAATATGAATCATAGGTTTTCAACATGATTGACACCAATGAATCCAAAAATTGCAGTAAAGCTGTGCATCTCGACGAAGCAAGATGCTTTCAAGGAAATCGAGGCTTAGAGATCAGGTCCGTTCTCCAAATGACACCGATTACCGGGTACGCATTCTGCTTTCGCCCTCACTCTTTTACCGCATTCCACACGTCACTCCACAAAAACGACACCACATTGCAAGATACACCACCCACCCGTCACCCACTTATTCACCCACGCAAAACCAAACATACGTATATATACACACACGATCGGAATTCGAATAATCGAACACTGGTCCTCTCCGCACAAACAGGAAGCGAAATACATGCATTCGCGCCTGCATCCGTCCCTTTTCAACTCGTGAATTAAAGATTATCTGATCTACTATACCTATATATCGGAATCACAATGTCAACAAAATGTAAGATGGGGAACCTATACATATATTCTATATCGAAGATCAGAGATCGCGTAACTGCAAATTCCGAATATATTGATACAGTCTTTGTTGTATATCGAGATATCGTCGTCGTCGTCACCGCCGCTCTTGGATATTATAACGGTACATAAAAATCTTGAAAATCTCGCGACTGATATTCGGCGCGTAAAAGTGTCAGATTGCGAATCGTTCGCAATTTACGTATATTTTTGCATGTTTGTGTGTTTGTGTGTGTGTGTGTGTGTGTGTGTGTGTGTGTTTGAGATAGAGTGAAATCGGGTGGAGGTCTCGTAACGGTATATATCTGATGATAATGAAAATAAAATTTTTTTATGGACAGCTGTTTGGATATGGCCAACATTTCAAACTCGTTTTCAATTTTTGGAGAGAGAGAGAGATAGAGAGAGAGAGTATAGAGTGTCGACGGAAGACCTGGGATTTCACAAGTAAAGATGACGTTTAATCATTCGATAACGGATTTTGCTTGCATATTCGATAGCAATATATATTTATTATTGATTTTTTTTCTCGTATTTGGTTGTATTTGGTTCTCGTATTTGGTCTCATCGTATTGGCCTCACTCATATTTGGTTTTTAATCAATCGTTATTTCATGAGTTAGATGACTGCATGGAATGGCACTGAGCCAACAATGCAACAAAAAACGTGGAAGGGGAAACTTTACAAAGCATATCATTAGAATAACATGAGCGATCATTCTGAAAAATAAGGACGTGTTACCATTGTAACGAATATGCGATATTTTGAGAGGGATTTGTCAGATAGTTGAAAAAGTTGAGGGTGAACGAATATGAGAAATTCTCTACGATCAATTTCTAGGCACCTTCACGGTCATTTTTCCGAAAGAATCAAAATCATCCGACTATGGATTTTTGAATAAAGTCAATTTTCCCATTTTTCTATTATGAATGACATGTAAAAGTCAGAACTGATCTTTTCTACGGTTTCTTGTTTTTTTGCTGGTTTTTCCGTAACGAGTTGAAAGGGATGAGTTTCATCAAGAAATGTGTATAATAGTTTTTTCTAGGATTCCAAAAGATCTTTGAAATGATGTGGTCACATTCATCGAAAAAGAAGATCCACCCAAGGTAGTCAAGAAATAAGACAAAGAACTTATATGTTTTTGAGATATTTTTCTTCTATTTGAGAATCTCACAGTGGTTGTGTCTCGTTTTTAGAAAAATGAGAATACATAATCTTGTAGGATTTCAAAGAATCTTCGAAAAACTATTCCACACATTTTGCGATAAAACTCATCCCTTTCGACTCGTTATGAAAAAAACCAGCAGACAGGCAAGGAACCCGAAAAAGAACGAACTGTTACATATATCATTTACAATGGAAAAATCGATAAATTGACTTCATTTCAAAATCCATCGATGGATGATTTTGATTCTTCCGGGAAAATGTCTGTGAGGGTACTCACAATATGATCGCAGAGGGATTTTTTCGTATTCGTTCACCCCCGACTTTTCCGATTTTCCGACGTGCCGTGTAGGGGCTCCAAAGAAGCGTCGGAACGTGACTGTTTACATCAGACCAAACGATTAATAAAAAATTCCTCAAATGATAATTTACATGTGTGCAAAGGTTAATCCTCTAGGGGTTAACACACTTGCACGCCTTAATTAGGTGATAGTGTAACTCGGCAGTTCTATACGTAGTATATAATGTACTCAAGTGGCTATAAGACCGACAACGTTCCATTCGTTCAAGTTTATATAGGTTCAAAGGTCCGAAACTAACCTAATTGGTCACTATATACCCCTATACCATCATGACGACAGCGGTATGCTATAGACGTTGCTGTAATCGCTTAGACGAGATGCAAATATATGGGGGTCGTGTTGAATTCTGGTATAAGTTAGAAATGCGAGAAGTGTGTAGTATAAGACCCGAGGGGGTAGCATGGCAATTAGCAATGTCGTCGTCGATTCGATCTCTTATACATATAGCAAGAGAGAAGTAGATATATATTCCCTTGAGTGGAAGCTTCTTAGATGCAAGAGCTGTGTGTGTTTGTAATATGCATAGATAGAATAGTTTGTACATTGAGTGGGTGAATGGAGTTGGACACTTACCGATATAATGTGACTGCCTCAGAGTGGTTAAAGTTGTAGACGCTGCAGTAAAGGTGAAGAGATGTTACTTGGATCCTTCAGTAGTTGACGATATTGGCTGTCTAATTTTCCTGAAACATTTAAAAAAATTTCTTGGCTCATTATTCAAATTTATTGAATATGAGGATCAGTGTGTGGTGTAAAGGATTTTACAGATCGAACTGAGGATTATTCACTTAGGGTTCGTAGAAAGTTTGTTTGATGAAATTTTTATATAATTTTGTTCAAAAGCGTAATTGGAGAATTTTTGGACAATTTTCAGAGGATCACAAAAATTAATTTTAATGCAGGTATTAGATATATTTTGTGAGCGAGTTGAGAGCCGGATTGAAGTTTACTCCAA
Organism: Eretmocerus hayati; assembly: GCA_029851415.1. Classification (NCBI taxonomy): domain Eukaryota; kingdom Metazoa; phylum Arthropoda; class Insecta; order Hymenoptera; family Aphelinidae; genus Eretmocerus; species Eretmocerus hayati. The sequence continues at coordinate 148,094,475 of CM056743.1, read as the reverse complement.
AAACATTCAATTTTTGAAGAATTTGAGAATCGTAATAGCATGCATGGATATTCATGGAATCACCCCAAAATAATCTAAAAAAAAAAATCGTTTTTCTCAGGCAGCAGTCAAATAATGGAGTACTACCAAAACGATTCCACGCGTGTGAGCAAACATGACTCTTGGTTAAGTATCAAAGAATGAGCATTCAATTAACATTCTCCAAGCATCAACTTCAAATGTATTTTTCACAACAAAATCCTTGTACTGGCTGTAAAATTGCTTCTCAAGTCGCCCCAGGAGACACGACTGAATCTTATTTACACTTCGTATCCCACTCTCAAACTCATCCTTTGCTCATTTCAATAAGAAAATTCAACAAGATCCACATCATCTCTCCCCCGCCAAGTTCTTCACAATGAGTACACAATCCAACCAAAGGTACTCGAATATACAAACAAATCTACGATTCTGGCCCAAGGGTAAATTCTCTGTCTTTCACTCTTGAAACAATTTCTACTCAACAATCTTGAGAACCTACTACAATATCAAACTCACACAAGGGTTGAAATCCCATCATCATCGCAAAGAGACATTCAATTTGGCACTGAACACGAGAGCATCATCAAGACGAGTTTCTACAAATAAGAATAAAAGTAAGAAAACATACGGCATAATAGGCCTGAACTCTATAAGGGAATCATAGCCATATTCCAAGAGTTACAGGTTATGCATAATCATAAATAAAAAATTGTTGACCAAGAGTAAGCCAAGAGAAGATCTCAAAGAATACCACTGCAAAGGGATAAGTATGTACCTAACCTATACAAAAAACGATGAAAGTAAAATTTCTGTGCAACTAACAGCGGGTGGTCACAACTGTAGTATCTATCCTATATACATATATATATATAGAAAAGTACATTCGAAGCGAATTGGAAGATCCCCACCCACGTAGGGTCACGCGAGAGAGCAAAGTTCATTAACGAGCCAACTGCCGATGCTGCTGTGAGCTTCTTGAGTTTCAAGCCTCGTTACTTGACTCTACTCCCATATATATATATATATATGTCTTTCCTCTTGGTCTCCACGTCGTGACGATCGTCATCGGTGAAGAGGGCTTATCCCCTTAACCACATGAGTTAAGAAAAGCTTGGTTACATACAGGACGAATCTTGAGACTGGCAACGACTTAGTACAGATTGGATTCGAGTTGGTCTTGAAGAGGTTATGTGGCTGGTTGTTTCTATTGATTTGACGTAATGATGGGCAGAGCTTGCTGCAAGCTCTTGTTTGACAAATTTGAGAGCGATTTCGTGTATATGAAGTCACCATTAGAAGATTTCCAGTGATTTGCTCTTGAAGCAAGATGGTCAGATTCACATCGTGACCTTTCATTTCGATCAATAGTTTGATATAAACTGGTATTACTTATCCTGCAATGGTTTGACGTCGAGATTTTGAGTATCATTCGAGATCTTTTACAATGCATTTCTCGCTGTTCAAAATCGGTACCGGAATACCGAAGTATAACGGAACCCATCAGATTTCATTCATGCTTCGATAGACACTTCATCATTCTACCGTATACAACCAGATGGTCCAGCGGATGTTTCTATGCCTTTTATATCTAAATTCAATGAATTGAGAAAGTAATATTTCACAAAAATTGCAAGCTGGTAAAAAATGGTCCTCGAAAAACTTCAACTGCCCGATCCGTTTTCCCAACTAATAAAAAAGGTAGATAGACCTTCCAACTCTATCCTATTATCAAAATTCCCTTTCGTCAGCAAAGTTGTCGGTCCAGTACGTAGCTCGCTCCAACAATAACGCAGTTCAAACTTCTGCATGTCCAGAACACATATCAACCGCTTTATCAGGACAACGTCGCTCGCAATTCAATTTTTCTCGATATACACGCACCTATATATTTTGCGACACGCAAAATTCCAACAACTCGCATGCAAACTGTTATACACACATCCACATAGCTGTAAGGGAGTCCAAGATATTTTTTGTGTATACAACGAACAAAGGTATAATCCACCCACTCGTGCACTGAGTTCTCTGCATTGTCTTCTTATCGATGAGTTCCTTTAGTAAAATACCTTCTACCCGAGACATTTCAAATCGTATATACTGAATAGACCAGACTGGTAGCCCGAAAATTTTTTTTACTTTTCGACATTGCAGAGGTTCAAATTTCACACCCGAGACCAAGTGTATATATATATATATACATAACCTTATCGCGTCCCGAGACCTGGTGCATTCATACACCACACTGTCATGGCTATTATATGAAACGAGAAACAATGAATGGCTATAGTTTTTGTGAGCGCACAGGTTTACTGGTAAGGTAACTGACACAAGATTAACGTTGCTCTATAAGTATCTATGTGAGTATAAGAGTGTTAGTATACTCGTATATTAACTATACAGCATACCAGACTGTTTGGAAGAATGTGCTTGCAAGTTGTTGTACCAATAACAATTTGTGTACTCCATGAGTGACTTGTAATTTGTATTACAGCTTGCAGCCTGTCAATTGTGAGATCGAAAATAATTGTATGGAATTCTAGTGACAGAATTTTATTTCCATTGACTGCCTTTGGAATGATTTTGTCTTTTCAATCTCTCTAAGAATACCGTACTGAAGGATATCATGCTAAATTCTAGGAATTATGAGATCAAAGAGGTGAATTTTGGGCTCATTAATGGAGATCCCAGGATCATTAAATCTTATTCTATCGCTTATTCGAGCTCATTGTGAAATTGTTCTGATGGATACTTCAAGTTTTGAATGAATATCAAGCACATAAACATTGATGATATACCATTTTTATCCTCAAATGAAGGATTTCATTCAAATTTCAAAAAAGATAATAAAGAATAATTTGCAATTTCAAAAGAAGTTTATGAATTCGGGTGCATAAAAATCACAAGTTATACATTAAAATAGGATTAAAGTATGTACTAGGATACGATTGAATTAGTACAAATTGCATGAGATTGTCAGAACTGCATTGAAGCACTCGGAACGAAATCATGGTACGAGAATGTATTTTGTAAAAATTAATCACAAAAATGGAAAATCGAGGTTGGGCTGTTGATAGAAAACATGCACGTATTGCAAATCTGAGAATAGCTTACAAATTATAAAAATTCCACCAAACGCATAATCGTATTGGTTCCTGAGAAGGAATGAATATCCATTAAAAAACGTGACAAGAAATCCCCAAGACTTACCGATTAAACTTTCTGTTCTTATAAAACTATGACCGAAACAGAAAGACGATATCCAAAAGCCTCGTAATCATTCAGACGGTAATAAATTTAAACACGCCAATAAACCAACTTTGAATCAAGGCCGTTTGCATCGCCAATCGAGTACGTTACACCCTCGTAATGACGTAGGTTACCTACTATTAACTATAAGATCGTTTGCAAGAATCCAAACACGCAACGACTGCATCACATACAATCTTACATATACTACCACATTTGCACCAATGCAGACCTTTGAAATGCAGTTTAAATTTTCTCAAGTCTTACTGCAGTAGGGTTATACTGGACGGCTATATAAACGCGTGCCCCATCCATTAGTGGCGTTCAGATAGCAAAAGAGTCTGAATACATGTATATGGATAGTATATAACAAGTTTAACCCAATAGGAGGGGACTGTTATCTGTGGTACGAAGCCAAGCGGCGCCTTCTGGATTGATAAGCACCTCACCGATTTTAAAATGTCGCGCCAGGTAGACGCAGCCACTATATACTCATGTAATTTTCTGTACGTGGTTTTGTTATCAAGGTTAACAGGTAGCTTCTGGTTCATTTGATGCATTTCACACCGACATACAACGGGTTACATTTGGATGAAATTACCAGATTAATTTCATTCCTCATAGAAATATGCACTCTAATCGTTCAATCCATGAAAGCCTGGTAGGTCCTGCACGATCCATTAACAATTGTTGAATTTCAAAGATTTGAATCAAGATTTCATGATCCCCAAGGTTCCATCATTTTGTTTTGGAACCTACGAAATTGTTTTGTATGGTCACTGAGGATAACTGAGGGTCTATGAGTTTCCGAACAACTTTCAAAAAATCATTCAGCCAAATTTTCTAATTTGAAAAGATGATTCGTCATAGTATATACAAACCCTATTTTACGTTCTTTTAGTTTTCGATCATGCTTGAGTCGACAGGGTTTTTCCAGTGATTCAAGTGAAACTCTCTTGATGAATAATGCATCGAGAGAATATCCATGGATAACCAAAATTGTGAGATGACACTCTGCATGCCTGGTTCTAAAAAGGCATGTTTTCGGATGTTTCATGAGATTTTCCTGCGTGCATTGAGTCCAATCAGAACCTCCAAAGAAGTAAAATTTGCTCAAAAAACAACATATTCATCCTTTTTTCGATGGTCCTGGTCTTTATGAATTGAAAATGGTGAGGTGATCCCATATCATGACCACATTGTATCAGAATTTGGTTGAATTATTGTTGCACACATTTGTATACCAATGTAGCTGATAAATATTTTCGAAATGTTATTTCTATATAGTTGCATGAAGTCGTTACAAAACTGCCAGATCTCGTTTCAAATAACGGAATTCATATTCGGAATAACTACTTATGCCCATCGGAAAACTGATATTATGGAGGTCATGAAGTAAAAAAAGTTGAGAAAAACTACTCTGACCTAGGTAGTACTTTGTCGATTGTATGTTGAAGATCGAATGCTGAATCATGACCATCATCAAGCAGATTAGAGAGTCAAAGTAAAATTGCTCCTTCGTTCCATATTCAGTTGAAAAGAGATATTCGATATTGTCATTAAGGGTAGAAAATTGCAATTCTGCAGATGAAAATGGAGAGTTCATCAAAACTACAGATAAAAGATGAAGTTTGAAAAAATTTAACCCAATCAATTTCAAATTTTCTCGTCAAACAAGCCTATCAACTGGATTGAATTTCAGGTAATCTATCAAGTTGTACAGTCATAAATATTCCAATCTGGTTTGCTGATGAATTATGGGTTGGTACATAGTTTGAAGTCTCGCCAAGATGTAAATCTTCTCACTCGAAGGTGGAATTTGATGGGATAAAATCAGAGCATTAAAGATACTTGATACCAAGGTCAAATATCTTGAATACGTATTTTCACGATGGGTGTGCATGAGTTTTAACGAGCTAAGATGCATCATGATGAAGTTCCATTCATGTCTACAAATAACTGATGAATAACTCATTCAGAAAGTAAAGCAAGAGCCAATCTCTCATCAAAACTTCATCCCTAGCAAAGGGGAAAAAAAAGACAACATCATTTCTTCCAACTTCTTGAGTTTTTCTACACCCTCTATTCGTTCAGGAGCAATAAGGAGAAGAAAAAAAATTTCCAATCTATGAATATACATTGGCCAGACGGATTGACGCCGAGTTGTTCGATCTTGAAGCTCTCATCTCCATCGACAAACTCTCCGAATACTATTGTAGCACCGTCGAACCATCTCAATATAGTACGCCATCCTTTTTTCTCTTTCTTCTTTTCTTTAAGTTCGGTACATCTCGTCTTCAGAGCTCATTATGACATTGGAATCATTTTTCCAATACGCAAACAAGACCATTGTTGAACTGAGCCAATTTAACTCTTTAAATCACGATTCTCATAAATGCACGTATATCTATATAGTACTCTATTTGTGGTGATACTGCAGGTATAGATGTTGAACTGTTTTGCTTAGGACCACCAGAGTTTTGAAATGTTGAAGAAAAGGTAAATCAAGGCTCCTTAGCAAGACGAGCACGTCTTCATGATGGTGGTGGCCATGATGGTCTTGCTGGTGTAAGTAGTAAGTAGAGAGAGAGAGAGACAGAGTCAGAGAAGAGATTCGATTTTCACCGAGATTACTTTTGCAAGTGGTTAAATGAAGGAGCACGTTTTTGCGCTTGCTAATTAGAGGCCCTCCTATTCTATCTACTTGTGTTTCTCTTACTTTTGTATCCAGGAGGTAAGTTTATAGGTAGTCTGTATAGGTAGCAGACGGTGTCTGAATCTCAAGGACGAATGTCATTGTACGGTATGGAAATTATTATTGCTTGTAAGATTTGAGAGGTTTGTAGGTTATGATGGTACAACTTCATCATTATAGGCACTTGTTTATTAGCAGAGGGATTCAATTGTAGCCATGGAATGTGGTGGGTATAGTGACGACGTGGGAGGGAAAGAGTCCAGACTTTATAGTCATCTAAGTTTGAGATGCTGTCTGAACAATTCGTCTTTTTCTACTTACGAGGAGGGGGTCAGGCCTTCGGATCACGGATTCGCCTGAAACTTTGGGAGTAGTCTTCTTTTGGCACAGAAAGAAGATATCCAGAACCTCGCTTGCCAACGCTCAAGCGTTTCTGAGCTACAGGCTAGAACATATGCATTACAGTATACCCATATTCATCAAAAATGGTATATATAGATATACTGTAATGCATATGTTTTAGCCTGTAGCTCAAAAACGCTTGAGCGTTGGCAAGAACGGGTTTGGATATCTTCTTTCTGTGCCAAAAGAAGACTACTCCCAAAGTTTCAGGCGAATCCGTGATCCGAAGGCCTGACCCCCTCCTTGTTAGCCTATGTTGAGGCTACATAGGAATCTATTGTACTTCACAAACTTTTTATCTTGAGATCAGTCGATTTAATGCATTTGAATGATTATTTACGTACTTATCTTATTTTTGATGGTTTTGTTGTGAACTTTGAAGTGATCTAAAATACACTGAGATCTGAATAAATACAAAAATATTACTGTCGTATTGAGAACATGGATTTGAGCATGTAACCGCATTTTTTTCAATGATTCGCTTTCCTTTTCTATAGGACTCCACCAAAAGAGTTGCAATCTACGATAGTTTCTGAGATGCCGATTGGGTAACTGATTTCCCGATTCTTCTAGAGTACCACTATTCTACATGTGAGAAGGCCTCCAAGAAAATGCATCTCTGTTCAGTTGATCAGGAGTGAGAGTCACCCGAGGCTATGGTAAAATTGTATGTAGAAGTAGAAGTACTAAAGTAGACTTGAAGATACGAGGCTTGGGAATTGGGCCACTGAGACACGGTGGCACATGTAGTAGGATACACCATCGGTATAGAAGACTCCTTTGGGTATACTTTTGCATTCAATTCACTATGGAAGCTAGAAGCGATTCAGCTGACCAATTACTCCCATGCCAATCTTGCGTGTACATAACCGTTATAGTACAACAATTTTTAATACGTTCAATTGGCTATCAACTGTCGGATGAGACTAGACTCGCAATTGGGACAATCTTACGGAAGCCCATAACGACAGCCAGGTAATAAACCATTGTAAACTCACCGGTCATAAATTTTGCATAGATTTTGAGGAGGATTTTTGTCCTTGAGCTGTTGTTGAACTTTTTGGAATTAGATCTCATTCTTGGAAGGGACGTGGCACGATTCTGGTTCATTCCAACCCCCAAAAATGGTCCGAATATATTTGGAATTTAAATGATGACAAGAAACTGTCTAATATTTGTGCAGAATTTGAAATCGGTGTGTGTACATCTAAAAAATTTCTAAAGTTCAAAAATGTATTAATTTAAAGATTCAATTATATCCCTAAGGTAGTAGAGCGCCTATGTAGCTTGTTGGGCGGGGATAGCTATGGGCTACCGTATAGGCCACATAACCTCACGCACGCTGATCCTACATTTTTGCATTCAAAGACTCTGCTAGCCCCGTGACCTTTATATCCATGGGGAGTCTCTCGTATACATACTTACCTTTTACGAGCAGGCAACGTAATTGTGGTCAGTACCCGGTCAACATTCCTATACATATCTCCAAGCTCGTATAATGAGGCACGTTTCGATTCGCATTGGCATTTTTTATACCTCGGTGTATATTCGATCTACCCCCTGTGTCCGTACACACCCATGTATACCTTCAATCTTTTGGTCGGATTGATCTTTGGGGCTGGTGATTCTTTTGATATAAAATTCGCCAGGTTGTATAGAGATGAGTTATGCCTGTATAGGGATATTTAGCGGTAGATTACATCTTTCGTGTCTGGATAATATACGCTTGTTATCTCTGACCCTAATCAGATGAAGATCTGGCTTGATGAAGATCATGATGATGATGATGATGATGATTGAGGCTCCGAGGGCTTTATTATCGATATGGTCAATAGTTTCCCGAGTGGAATTATTATTATATATCTTCATAGAGCCCAAGAATGCTTCAAACACGATGAGGCTATTGATTCTTTATCAAGATCAGCTGATCTTATTTTACGGATGCCTCAAAGCGCATTGTTTGCTACATTGGCGGGCACTCATCGTATATGATTCTGAGAATCGTGATTTCTGATAATCGTGATGATGTCTCACGTAATGCTCGCGTCTACATTGTGTCACGATATTTGGATCAGTTTTTATAAGTGCTGAAATCTCGTGCTGAAATTTTATATATTGATGTTTATTATATGTTGTCTACGTAGAGGATCGTGCAGCAACGTGAAAGTGATAGTTTTTTTATGATGATGAAGATACAGAGGAATTCTTGTGGTGATCGTGTGAGTTGACTCAATTGAATCGATGTATAACAATGTTGATTGAGATGCGGCCAAGATGCGATTTAATGTGATAATTCGCAGTGTTCACACGTAACTTGCTTATGGTGCAGTATTGATGATTTGGGTATGTAAGAGTCTTTTTTTATTTTCCTATGTATTGCTGTGCATTTGTTCGTGGATGTATTTTCAATGCTCAAAAGAAAATATGAGATATATTTGTCAGTATCTGTACGTGTAAGGTAAACAAAGCTATAGTTCGAATCAAAAATCGTTTTCCATACGCAAAAAATACAGTTCGAGTTCCATCTGACACCTAGTCAAACTTTTCTACAGTTATGTACATTTTTAAATCACAATACAAGAAAAGCACGATGATAGATTTGGAAATGTCTCCTGATTACAGGCGATTTAAACAGAGAGGTAATCAATTTCAGACTCGAACAAAAATTCAAAATCCAAGAACTGCGGGACGAATAAATCCTTTAATGGGCCTTGACTGAATTTTTTAATGAATCTCCTAAGCGATTACGTGGCTTCTTTTGCCAAGAATACATAAGTAACAAAAGTCCAAGTTGTTCTTCAGGACAACGAGACAGCCGCAGAAGCAGACTGGTAATAATTAATCATAAGAATCCACAACAGTATACGGTCAAAACTCGATATCGAGAAACTTTCTCCGCAAGAATCCCTTTCTACCTCACTCTCCCTTATGAGTAATTCAAAGCTATGCCACAGTAAACCACCACGACCACCACCACCACCAGATTCAAACGTACATACTTGAACAGTAAAAGCTCTCACGTTGACCCGCAGAATCTCAATCTCAGCCTTCGAAAACCGCCCGCACCTACTTACTTCTCATATTTCTGTTCTTATTTCGACCAAGTCTCGAATCTCAGCTTGACCCAACAGCAAATCTCTCCCTCGCTCTCATTCTTTTTGATTCTCTTATACCCTCGTATCTCAGTTGACCCACAAAAGTACTTACAAAAGGACACAAGAGGCAAGTTGAAAATGCGACTTTGAAAAAGCAAAGTTTCCTGTTTCTGTGGTTCCTGCTACTGATCGTAACTCGTCGACGTCCAACTATAAATACAACACACACACACATACACACACAGAAATACAATCGTAAAAATCACCCACATCGAGTGCAGAAGCAAAATTTATCTCATGGTGGTGATGCAGTAAACCGTATCGAATCGCAAGAACATCTCAAGAGTATAGCGACGTGCAAAATCCGAGGATTCGTTTCGCAAGTTCATAAGTTGCGTGCAGTGATGCTGCTTCTGTGGCTTCTCTGAAAGTCTCTTGAAAACAACGACGATGCAGCAGCAGCAGCAACAGCAGCAAGCACAAGAGATGACCTTCACGGATCCGATAACAGCCCTTCAAGTAGATTCTATATCCTTTCCATATTCTTTCACTATAATAAACCACGCTGCACACGCCATTCAACTGATCCCGGTTGATATCCAGTCTCGCATCATCTTATTCCACTTACTTGAATTTATCATTTTTCATACTCCTAGTGCTGGTTCGAGTTATTAACCATACTTTTTTTTTCATCAATCTGTTGGATTTTTTGGTACCTCACATGTCGGTTATATTTACTTCACATGTGTTCAATCATTTCTAAACGAATGCCAATAAAAGTGAACATACAAGGTAATAAAGAATTGACAATAACTTCGATGTAGTACTATAGGCGTTTGGAAAAAATTAATAAAATAAGTCAGTACATAAGAATCAAAATTCCACATGAACTATACCGAAATTTGATTCAACTAGCCGCAAGGGCGGACAGACCATTCGGAAATTTAGGAGTTTTACCGATGGGCCGCGGCCTACCCAAACAGGGCCTGATTTTACTAGCTCACCTCGGATCTCTGATAATTAAAGCTGAATCACTCATGCGTTTACGAGGTCCAACGATATGTATAACTACACACTGTATATGTACACTTTTTGATCACCTTTGATTTTGAATTCCAATCCGACAATCTTTTATCAGCTCCAAAAGCAGAATTCTCACAAAAACCTCAAAACGTATTAGAACTCATTGAAGTAGCAGACGAGTTCGATATTCGAGTTGATGAAAATCGAAATGAATCGAACGATCTCCGGGATAATTTTGACCAAATCAGTGATTCTGAAAATGGATTTTGCGAATCAAATCTCTTTAAAGACATTGAATTTTCAAGACACCCAAACGCAGATCCTTTCATCTAATTTGGACCCAAAAGACATTTTTTAATTGAAAAAAAAAAAATAATAAAATTTACGTGCGAAAGTTGTTTCATGTAAAAAAGGTTGAGTATAGGATGCTCGACAAACACGTGATTGACTTATAACGAGCATCTCATGATTGTATTGCAAGCTTCGTAAGAAGTGATGAGGGAACTCATTCACCTACTCATTCATCCAACCACATAACCAAAAAATATATCCTTCTTGAATTACCAGACATACATTATCTTGCAACTACTCGTGCAACAACATACACATCATGAAACAGATTCTTTGAAGCAATGAAAACTCACTTTCAAAAGATTCGTGACACGATTTCACAGCCCTCGTTACAAGTAATTCCAAAACACGTTATATCTATATCCATCAAAAGAAACGAGCAGTCAAAAGCCGTCACCTAAAAACCTTCATCCGTACTCGGAAGCAAACGATCGATGAAAGAGGAAATGATTTATAAAGAAACCGACTCTCGCCTTTTGATACTACTGCCCTCTCACACTGGATGTACCTAACCTATAAGCCAACCTACCCACTGAGAAATGAGAAATCACGAGAGAGAGAGAGAGAGAGACGACTTTAAAAGAGGGATGAAAAGCCGAGCATTGCTCAGAAAACCTTCTATATAATACTTACATGTACCTATAGCAACTACACACGCTTGAATGTAAGTGTAACACACAGAGAGGGAGGATGGAGAAATTGCCGGAGCTTTCATCTGCGAATGAAACGAGCGGAATTCCTGTAGATTTGCGCTCTTGCCTCACCAGCCACCCGAATTTAGCTTTTTAGTCCACCGCAGACGAATTTTCGACCTTCCTTTGACTCTTTGTAGGTAGGTACATTCTATCCTCCTTTTCTACACTTTTGAAAAAATTAATTTCCGGTTGCCCTTTACTGTATAACAGGAAGAAAAATTTCACAAATTGATTCTCGCGGTTGTGAGCATTTTAGGAACGAAAAGCTGAGTAGCAAAAATAATTTCCATATTTCTAATTTTGCGTGAGCTATAGAGCGTAGAGAAAGCATATTGCGTTGAGAGGCGAAACAAATTGCAAGAGTAGTGGTATAGTGATGGTGGTAATGGTGGTTGTGGACAGAAACCGCGTGGTTAATCGGTCCGACTCTTTTGGTACCTCTCGCTTATTAACGTTTCGGCTAATTTGCTGCCCACTTGCTGCGGACGCTATATACTATATATAAACTCTGATGCTGCTACCCTCCCGAGAATAAATTCTCCAACGTGGTTAGTTACTGTCTATATAGGTATATATAGAAGTGAATTCTATATAGAAGGGGTGGGTGAGATTTACGCGGAATTAGCCACCGCTTGGCTTTTAAAAAGCCCGCTTTGCCGCACAGTGGCAATTTCATTCGCCTGGTGAGCTTTTTCGCCACCCTCACTCTTCTGTTCTAAGCAATTTAATTTTGACGTGGACGAGAGAGTGTTTCAAAGCACCCAAGTAACATTATTTACCTGTTTTTGGCATTTTGGTAATTGTATTGGATGAAAGAATGAATAAATATTGTTGCAAATTTTATGAAAATTGACGAGAACCAACTGAATCTTTGGTAAAAGTTGTGAATTGAGGATAATCAAGCTCGATGGTTCAAAGTCATTCCCCAGATGCTACTGAATGAGGATAACGAGTATCTGTCTCTGTGTACCTATATATACTATAAACTCATTCAAATTCAACGGTAGTACGTCTGACTGGATCGCATTATACTCCCACGGGTCTCTGTCCATGTCTGGATGAATACTGCTTGGATTTACGCATAAAATGCTCATCGGGACAATTCCTCGGGGCAGAACTTGTCTACATTGCCATATACCGTTATATACTTGCAATGTCCCGCAACTAGACTCACGGGATTACGATTCAACCATACTATTTTCCTTATCTTTTGAATCTGTCTCAATTAACGCGTACATATCTTCAAATCGTACTCCTTTGTATACATTCAAAACCAAAATCAGGCTTTATGCCACGGTCAAAAATTACCGTAGCATAAGGTAAATATTTATAAGCAGATAAAAACTGTTCAACATCGTGATTCGTCTAAAAAAAAAAAAACGATCATAAAGGATTAACACTGTGCAAATAATACACGGGGTGAAGGGCTATCCATGAATTATCATTTTTAGAAAAGTACCATGATTTTAGATCTGCCTCTGTTTGAACTCGTGTGTAATTTATATAGACAGACCCTAACAAAGAATTCTCCGTGATGAACTGTGATGGAATCAACCGATCGTTATATCTCGTCAAAATGAGGATTAAAATCGAGGTTAAAATTATATGATATGGACTGGAAAAAATTTTCGTGAAAATCTTCAACTAAAGATTGAAAGAAAAAATTTAAACAGTGGTTGAACGAAAAGTGCGACCAATTAGTTAAAAATTCAATTAGATGGTTGAAGTGTTGAGTAACATTGTAAACATTATCTTTATAGTGTGAATATCTGTTGAAATCGTGAAATTAGCTTAACAAAACGCCGCAGAATACAGAAGTTTGCAATATCATAGGTATATCATCAGCATAATATAGCCCTTCATGGTCCGTTCCAAAAATCCATTTTATATTGAAATCAGAGTATGAATCTGTGTCCAAAAAGAATAAAGCAACTTTTCATAAATAATCGCGATATTGTAGGAAAGGACAAATAGCCAGTTTAATTTGCAAATGAGTCCGACAAGGTTCAAGCTGGAGTCAATCTTTCCAACATCCACATGAAATGATGTATCGTGAATAAGTGTGACCATCCCTCTTCATATATCGCAAGGCGGCAAATATAGACGAAGGGGTGTGAAATGCGATTAGGGCCATGACGCCAAAGTAGCACCCGATAAGAACTTATACAACGTCCCACAGGGGCTGTCTTTATCCTTATACAAACGCGATACGCGAATAACCATCTCTTGAGCCCGCCAAACCCAATATATATATATGCTCAAATCTACATTTTCTATGCAGATGTATTCGGTCTGTCGAATGAGCAGCAGTAGCAGTAGCAAGAACGGTAAAGGCAAATTTTCATTGCGAATTTCGGAGCCTCTACAAATTTTCCATATTACAGAGAAGCTCCGTTGAAAATTCAACCAACCGAATATATAGTCAAACGAAAAAGTTGGCCCTTAATCACCATCACTACTACTATATACCGTGAAATCTCTCGGACAGTTTCAGTATGCTCTCGTTGCAGCAAGCGGAATGCAATTTAAACTTGCAACTTTGAAACGGGTGAGTCTGATGAATGAAAAAAAAAAAGAGGCCAACTGCAGTAGCATTTATAGTAATAATGGTAGTGAATGGGAGGGTCTCACAGGCTCATTCGGCATGACAATGGCTCTTTGGCTTAATGGCGCAAAAACAGATCCGTTGGTAAAGCTTATAGTAGATATATAGCAGTGTCCCAACGTCGTCGCGAATATTTGTCATTTGCGTGTATAGCCTGCTATATATAATATCATACCACAGACTATTTTCTACTGCCAAGCTCTGCAGCATCTCTCTCATCTTCCTTACTTTCGTCTACCCATTTGTCTTTGAAGCTATTCGCTATGCGACGACTTTTTGTTGTATGACTTTGAAATTGTGCAATAGGATATTATGCCAATGCAAAGTAGTTACGTTGGTAACGATGTGATAATGTTACAATTGATGATGATATTCATCCTGACAAATCAATCTTTACAGGAATTTCATTTTGCATTTAAATTTTTAATATGATTGGAAAATATCGTGTAAATGAAATTTAACCATTACGTTCTTTTTAATAGATCGACACCAATATCAAAAATCATAATTCATCGCTTGAAATATCAATTCAACTACTCTCTCCATGCACCGGAATCACTGGAAATCGCTTCCAATCACTGATTTTCAGTGCATTTACACTGATTTGCAGTGAATCCTGGGAGCAATTTTTACTGATTCCGGCGGAGAAAGTTTATTGAGCTGATTATAAACTTTTTCTCACTTCAGACATACTGATTATGTGGATTAGTGTCTTAATACCCAAAAAAAACTCAAGTCCCAAAGATCGAGTTAATTTTGGGAGATGATGCAAGGTACGTGAATCTTATCTCCTGCAAGATCAAGTGACGAGTTGATCAAGAGTGTCACGGCTAAACTTCACTATCTGATGCAACGAGAGATGTGTGTGACGCAATGCAAAAGCAATTCGTCCAAATAGCTCTGAGACGGTCAAGTGCAACCGGACTTACGCAAAATTCTAGTCTATCGATTAGCTAGAAACTTTTCTGTGGCGAAAGTTGTTTAGTACCTTTGCTGCGAAACTGATTTTCGTCAAGTTATTGGTCATGAACTAAACTCTTGTCTCTTGACCAATTCGACGAAATCTGGGCGAATTTTCTCTTGGGTTTTCAGTCATATTCTCAAAAATTGAAGCACTGTGATAGATTGTCATTAGCAATATTTCTGTCCATTTATGAGTCTTGGAGTTATGAGCGAATGTACACATTTTTACAAAAGGATTTACTTCCATTCATGATGATCATGATGATGATAAAAGTGGAGCCCTTGTGAAGAAGCTCGTCCAATATTAAATTCATGATGAGTATTTTTTGAGGTTTCAGTAGGTGGATAATCCAGTGATAATTGAGAAAGAGCCACACAGAAACTTGATAAAAAAAGAGTAGAACACGCAAGGATGACAAATTTCTACTTGCCCACAACTCGTCCACTAAATCAAACTCTCTACAAGAGTCACCATCATAATAAACTCGTGGCGTTATCCGTCGAGAAAGAGAATGCCACAAAAGTTAATCCTTCGCCCAAGTATCCTGGGCAATTCTTAATTTACGAGAAAAGTTTTGAGCAGTCTCCCAACTCTCTTATATACTTACTCTCTCTATATCTCTAGATTCTATATTCGATGGAATCTCGAAATCTCACTCACTCGGGTGGGCGAATTTCGTTGATTTTCTCTATCGCAAACTTTTCAAAAGTCGACGCCATAATCGTGTATCACAATTTCAGCAGCGTGTGAGGCGATCGTAAAGATATCTCTGATGTACAGCGCGGCAAGTTTTGAGAGTGAGGAGTATCTATCTAGACATTTTATATATAGCTCTATCAAATGGTATGTTTTCTGATGTGTTTTTTGGACTTGCCGCCGAATTCAAGAGAGGCGTGTTCGGTGGCAGAATGATTGTCGTAAAATAAAGGCAGTAGTGGTGAATTTTTATGTGCCGTATAATTCATTTGACGTTATTATAGATTTTTAGTCTTTGGTTGGTATGCCTGTATCTAAAGGGAGCCTTCTCTCTCGATTTGAGTTTGATGCTTTTGTTTCGATTCTTTGTTGGTTATTTTTTTGAATTCCATACGCAAATGGTTCATTTAGAACTGTCGGCCTCTGTGAATTATCTGTATACTGAATGCCTGCATCAATGCGCGCTCCATCACGATCTTTCCGTACTCATGCGTATGAGTCCTTGGTGGCATCTTGATTCGTATCTGATTCAGGACTCCTATCTTCCATTCCTTCGTAGCTCAATTGTATCTGTCCTCTTTACTCTACAATCTGTTCCTACCCTTTTTCGTGTAAGTCTATGACCTCCATGTTGGCACCCTCCAACTAGGGTTCACTTGATAGATGTCAAGTATTCACCCAGTGGATCCAACACTACTACTCACACTGTCATTGGTATCTATTCAAGGTCTCAATCCTGTCTACAGCGCCAAAATACGACGGATAAACGCATCAGGTGAGCAGATGTAACACTGTCGAGAAGCCTGTTCCTATATGAAATATTACACTCCATTCACCGCCATCAATGAGAAGTCACTGAACTTCAGTTAACCTCGGAGCTACTTTCACCAATGACTTTCGTGCGCATTCACACTGTGGTTTCAGCAAAAAATATACATTGAATTTGTACTGAAACTTCAATGACCTTGGGTGTCGGGCGGGTACACGTCACTGAAGTCTCAGTGAGCATCACGATGATTCACTGAAATTTCAGTGACGAGGGTCCTCCCGATACCCAAGGTCACTGAAGTTTCAGTACGACTCCATTGTGCATCCACTGGAGACACCAGTGAAAGTAGCTTCAAGATTGACTGAAGTTCAGTGACTTATGCCGCCTTTGATGGCTGCAGAGAGAGCATTGTCAGACAAAGTTCGGTTGTCACCTAGAATAGAAATTACAAGTTCACTATTCCATACACTCTCCGTGTAAATCAGTGAGAAGTCGCTGAACTTCAATGTATTTTGGATTAACTTTGACTGATGACTATGTACACTGGAATTACAGAGTAAACACACTGAAGTCATCAGCGATATTCACTAAAACTTCAGTGACCTCGGGGGTCGGATGGGTTATGGTCACTGAAGTTTCAGTGAGCATCACTGATGTTTGTGGGGTGCCCACTGATTCGACAGTGAGATACGCTGAAACTTCAGTCGATATAATCCGTCAGCACCTTTGGAGCACTAATATTTCAGTAAATCGTTGTACTGACTCATCAGCGATACTCACTGATGACTTCAATGTTCAATCACTGAGGTCATCAGTCAAAGTTGATTCGAAGTACACTGGACTTCAGTGACTTTCCACTGATTGAAATGGAGTAAGTACTTCTTGAAGGAGGTCCCTTGAGATTTCGGTTCATACACTCGAGATGTCACTTATGATTCTCTCAAATCTAATGAAATCCCAAAACAGCTTTGTGGCTGGTTTGATGATATTTGGATGTTTGCAAAAATCTTAAAAACTTTATCGAAATGGGGTTCCTCAGATCCCATGATTCAAAAATCCTGATACCTGCATTCCGCATCTTCGACAGGACAAGTCTTTGTAATCTATGAGATCAAAAATTACCCAAGCGGAAGTAGTGCAAGTATTGGATAATGCATATCACGATTCTCACATACCCCAAGGTTTTATACACACAAGTCATACCATCAGCATTGATGTTAAAATGCTTGAGTAACGATAGAGTATTAGAAGATCTCCATCAGGAATCTTCGTGTCGTCGTTGTCGGGATATTTTACATCGCGACACGACGACACAACGTCCAAGAGCTCCAAAGAGAGATGACCTTCGCCTTTCTTCACAGTATATCTCAACTCATCTGCAAAGGGCTCAAGGCATCCTTGCAACAACATATAGATATGAAACCAGATATATATATATATATACACACACACAAAAGAAACTTGCCCTCGGAATAAGGAGGTACACTATATATGAGGCTATGTGCACCGGCTTCAATCTTATATAGCTCTTATCTACATCTGCACTTTCCTCTTCTGAGAAATTAAGCGCGAGCGTGAGTTTCAGCAGCATCAGTGGCTAGTAGATTCGCGAGAGACTATATATAATAGTACACTCCCACTCGTGAACGCTTTCATTTTCAAACCACACGGCAATGAGCAGCCCTTATACATTGCAGCACCTCGATGTATGGTAGATGATAGATTTTTGTAAAGATACCATATGAGATGATGAATATAGACCAGATTGAATGCACCTGTGGATGGAAGCTATATATAAGTACTGCAATGACATAGGTCAATAAAATTCAACCTTTTTGGGCTATATGGATTTTAATGTGTGATTCTGATGGTAATCACCGTGCTGAAACCGAATTCATCTTTTAAATTTTTATAGCTTGCACCATCTTTTTTGTAGTAACAAATTCGATTTTTAATAGAAAATTCAATACATTCACTGCAACGAGTCCCACCGGTGGGATCCACTCGTCCTTTTCTGTGTGCGGCGCTGATCAAAATCCATCAAATGAGTCCCACCGGTGCGACTCGTCGCACACAGGGAAGTAACTGCTACTTCCGATTCGAACTATGCAGTATTTCTGAATGAATCTATTGAGTGATTTTTCTTTTTTTTTTCTGATAATAATTGGTTGAAATCCTGTTCTTACATTGACTGGTTCATTTATTTTTCGCAGTTCGAAAATGATAAACAAAAGATCTGAGTATGTACAAGAGTGTGTTATTAGTGATAAAACACGAGAGTAGATTAAAAATTTTTGTTACAAATGCTTTAAAGTCTCGGATGCCGATGAAGTTCATTCTTGCAGATGGATCATTTTAAGCTTGCAATGATATACTTCAATGGCTAAAATTGCTGTTGAGTTGTTTCCACATGGAGACAAATATGATTCGAACTATTCATCCAGCCTGTACTTTTCGATTTCACCAGTTCTCGTGGCGTTGATTCTTGTTTGAACCCTGGTATTAATAAGTAGTTCTCCAGTTTTTCAAAATCTCTATATTCTTGATTTTTGTTTTCAAATGCAATCAAAATATTTAGAAAAAGAAGTAATATACTGATTTTCAATCTGTAAATCGTTGTATACATTGAGAAAACAAAAGATGAGCTTTTACTTGTATAATTGATATCCATATCGCTTATCCGGTATACCATCAAACTGATTGCCAAAATCAAAATAATCGTGCTCGAGTGATTAAACTCACTCAAAATTGGTCAGAACCGAATCACAAAAAGCTCGAATTGTGAACAGTCAAATCGATAAAGGTTAGCGAGGCTGAAAAATAACGACCCAAAGCTTTCATGAACATACAACAATGTTGAAGATATAGCGAGGATACCTCGATTCATTCGTGCTTTCGATTAACACGAATATATACGACAATGCAGATATAAGTACAGGAGGAGAGCACGGGGGGCACGCTGCACCAATTGGTAGCGATTTTTGAGGCATAATTGGCTTTCAAGATTTTCTGCTACTGCATGTATAGGAAGATACAAATTAGAGGTGTACAATTCTCGGTGATTGGCGCATGCGCAGCGATGCGGTATTATGTAGTAAAATGCGGTAGTCGAAAAACGGTAACGAGCATTCCAAAAAAAAGAATGGTGAAGAGAAGCATGAGAGCTGCGGTAATCTTGGAAGTTTGATCGAATTTACTGTAATACTAAGGGGTTGCTCACACTGCTTGAAGTATGAGCAATACCACATTGAACGCATTTTACAATAAATATGCCACAGATGTGCTCAACCAAAGTGGAATAATTATATACTCTTCAAAATCGAAGATTACTCGAAGTTCATTCCTATCGTTATTCACAAGTACGGATTTATATATCTACGCGATGAGTTCATCTACTACCGAAAATTTGAAAGGTTATAACCTCGTTATAACCCTCAATTCTGTGTGCTCATCGTACACCGAGCGGGTGTTCGTCTTACCCCGGCGGTTTTTCTGTTCCAAACTTTCCCCATAGTTGAGGATAACTCAAGAGAGATAACATTTAATAGGAAATTTCTGGCTATTCTAAAGGCAAAGCTCCACCAATTGTCCATTTGAAACAGTTTGAAAAATCAAAATGCAGTGCATGAGGCTGGATTTAATTAGGCGTGCCCCGTCTTACCCCAGTCTTGCCTAAATTGTTCGCAGATGATATAGAATGTATGTAAGCGAACGAAAGTTGCTAGATGTAACAGACATGTAGCAAAATTAGAACCTGTGTGAGAGTCTAAACGAAGAGGAGCACAACAGTTTTGCTCAATGAAAGTATCATGAGATACAATAGTTGACGAATCACAGATATACTTGGGATAGGTTCCTTAAAATCTTAAAGAATCCCATAAGGAATTTCTATTGGGGATTCAAAGTTCTTACTCTAAAACCGGTGATGTTGTTATTATCAAATTCAGTCTTCAAAATCGGTATCCAAATGGAAGATATCATTCGTGATTCTTCGCCATTCAAGTTCAAATTTCCCTACAAATGAAGGGATGTCAAATTTTTAGGTCTCCGATGATTGAGCAAGAAACTCTCCATTTTTTCATCTCAATCAGTAGTATTGATGATGTTAATTATTACCTATCGTTCCAAAGTAGCAGATTCCTTCTTGGAAGCTAGAAAAAGAGTTCCTACTAGATGAAAATTTTATCTTCTTCACCATGGAATTTCATACCTGGGAATTAATGTTCAGACCTATTTGAAGTCAAAACTAATAATCAATCGAGCAATGTAAGATCTCCGAATAGCGGTTCTATAGTAAATATCGCAAGTACAGTCTTTTGGTATCACATACATATCCCGAAAGCTGTCGTGCAAAACAAACACACAAATATACCTCCAAAGAACTGTTGACTCTCTCATAGTGCGATGTAACAAAGCATCAGGCGTCTCTCTGAGGTATTATAGGTTATAACAACGACCAAAGCCGAGGCATAATGAGACAGGATTCGTACATATACACATATATATATATATAGTGTGAGTCATGTATAGCAAGTCCCTCTATATACACCTAGTAGTAGCAGTTGTCTATTTGCCGATTTGTTGCATATATATATATATATATATACGTGTCCGGATTATTATACCGTTATTATAGCGTTTTCTAGACTTGCGCGACTTGTTATTCGCGCGCATCGCTCTCTCCTTCCCTCTCGACACGCCTAATTAAGGTCACTCGCCCGCGTGATATCCTCAATATACACTCGGACTTGTCTCTCTCTCTCTCTGTATATGTGGTGACGCGAATCGCAAATATGCCCTACGACGATGCTATACTTAGAAGATACCGTGTTGTTGTATATAAGTGAGTCTATACTGTGTCTATGTCTGTCAAACTGACCACTATAGAATTCTTGAATATAGTAGACAGAACATTGCACCGCTATATAATGCCTGTGATGTGTGTAAAGTTTGTATATATATATAGAGAATGGTTGTATGGCACTAATGGTCCCGCACTTCAAACAGTGACTCGATACATGTATCCACTCACGCCTGGGATGGTATAATGTACCTAGATGGCTCTTTGCATTATCTTTTGCTTCCCTATGTGCTACGGTTTCACTTGTAACTTCTCGCCTTCAATCGTTCTCATATAGAAGCTTTGGCTTCGCATCACTTCCTCTTATTTCATTTTGCATCATCTTCGAGCCCTGATTCAAGTCTCTATGTAGCATGTGCAAATTTTATGGAAAATGAGCTTTTTTCATCATCATTGGCTAGTGTTTGTTTCTATTAACGCATTCTCATTGTTAGTTGGTTTCCGAGGTTATTTTTGTGGGTTTGACTATCGTAGTTGGGCTCCGAATGACCAAATCCACCGAAAAAAGTCCTCGTGAAAATTCAAATTCGTGCCGGTCGAGGCTTGAATCCAAGTCATCCCTGCTTGAGCCCCAGATCTTCATCCACGAGGCCAATGTTTTTTTCTTTGACTGATGTACATACACTCAAAAAGTTATCGTGAATCAGAAATTGGAACTGTCAATGATCACCGATAACTTACTCTACTTTGTCTCTGGAATTGGCATATGGGTGATTCCGCCAAAACTGTTAAATTTGAGGATTAATCTGTCCTTTCGGCAAATTTTCCACCCTCTTGATTATTCGATTTTCATTCATCACACGGCCAGCCTGGAGTCAAAATACTGAGCATACAACATGAAGTATCGTTATAACAAATGGTCTTGAGGTCAATATAGTGCCCTTATTCTCCCTGTCACCTACGCTAGATCAATATCACGTTTTCTCAAGAGTCACGGAATGTGACAGTTTTCGCTTGTCACGGAATGTTACAAATCGACCTATAAACTCATCTCACAAGCTCGTATAGTTCCTGATCAACTTGACCAAACTTATACCCTTTGATGCCATCAAACTAAAGTAAGAACAAACCAAATCGAGTGATTTGAATCAATGCCGCGCTCTAATTTGTATGTCACGGATGTGACATCTGTTTTGTACCCTTCGAAAAAGCCAGCAATTTTTGGCTCCGTTCGTCGAATAACTCCAAATTAACGGTCACGCCCCGCCGAGAAATCCTAGCCTAATCCGAATCGAACAAAATGGCACCCAAGAGAGAGAGAGAGCCTTCCGCTGTCACGCAGAAGCTCGAGAAGGTGTTTTTAGGATGTGACATTTTGTGAGCTGATTATTCAAGACAGAATGTTCGTACTAAATACACCACGAAAAACTCGAGTGGGGGCTTGCAATTGTGCATGTAATTCCTCCTCCAGATGTGAGCTTTCAAATGGTATGTCGCGAAAATGCGATATCTTTTGTTACATGTTGGAATAGGGGGAGGGAAGGGGGAGTTCGAATGAAGAAGCAGCAAAAAACTATTTTTGGGTATGAATCGATGTCTAGGTTATGCATGAGACACAGCAAATTTTCCGACTCAAAACTATTCTCTTAGGTCCTGAATAATGGTTGAATCTAAATTTCAGATTGTACCCATTGTTCTCATATGATTCAAGAATGGCAGCTCAGGACATAAAATTTAGCAGTTTCCGCGGAATTGCCCACGTGTGCGTTCACTGCAGTGCCCTCAATTAACGTCAACTTTTGTCCATAATTACTCACTCAAATCGATATTTTTCATGGATAAGGGAGTGAATTTTTATATATCAGAGATCGTTCGATCGGAGCAAAAAATTTGAAGCCCATCGATTCAAATTCTTTAAAAATATTAAAATCTGCTATCTATTACAGTTTCGAAGTTTCAACGGACAGTGACAAATATCAATCATTGGTAGGGGTGGAGTAACCGATTCGTCAACATATCTCATCTCACCAACTATATCGACACATAGCTCTACATAGGTGAGAAATCGAGCTTTCACGCGATACTCCACCCACAATATACACCATGGCTCTCGAGCTTGCAACTTACCCATACATCCCAATGATCAATCTCACTATCTTCTATTATATATATCCGCGATGAAATCGAGAGTGCCTATTTCTCTCTATACCACCGCATACATTGTTAGCGTTGCGCGCGCATTATTTATCATCTCACACTGTAAAAAATGTTGAATGAAGTTCACCATTTAGCTTGGTAAAAATACAACTCTGGGAGTGGTGAGTTTCATCCCATTTCTTGTAACTTTACAAACGCTTGTAAATTTACCAGTCTCAGAGGGGGTAATAGTTGGATACCAGTCTCAGACTGGTAAATTTTCTGTAAAATTCCCTCGCTCAGGCTTGTAAAATTCAGCTCAACCGAGCATGCGCGGATCTAAAGTTTTAAGTTTACCAAGTTCGTCTGCTGGGCCCACGCACAACTAACCTAAAAAGCTCCTCCGCAGTCGAGTGTTTATGTCTCAAGCGATGAGTTTTCGACTCGCACGGGTTTTTACCCTTTTCAAAATTATCGTGGATTAAGATGCTTCATTCCAAGACTCCATTTCATTAGAAAAAGCCCCTGAGTAGCCCGTACGCTTCAGTTGAACAAGATTTCTTCAGGTCTGAAATTTACCGTCAGCCGGTAAATGAAATTTACAAGCCGCTTGTAAATTTACACGTCCCAGCGCGGTATCCAACTATTACCCTCTCTGAGACTTGTAATTTTACATAAAAATTTTTTACAGTGCAAGCTACCATACCATATAATACCAAACCATCGGACTCTCCGACATGGCGATAAATAAATTTCATTTCAGTGATACGAATACACACCATCATATCTCAACACGCACACTGACAACGTAACCACAAATACTGAGTGCAGATATGAGTATGATATGTATTGCCTGAAGGTTTAATTCTACAAAATGTGATACGCATGATTCATTTTAACAGTGAGAGTATATATACGTTCATTTATGAACTTTGCCTTTGTTAAAAGAGCTTTCACGATGGAATTACTCCGATTACTGGTTAACTTATATGATGAGTTGGTGGTTATGGTGTTGGCGGGAAATACGAAACTCTTGCAGCAATTATGTACAACGTAGGCTGGAAAAATGCTTCGAGAAGGGTAAATCCGACACCAAAGTTCGCGGTCACCCTCGACTTGCCCGCATATACGAGCGCGCGATAATAATACCACACACCATAAGCTGAACTTCATATCTATAGATATGTACACTTGGTATAGGGTGAAATTCATCAGCCCTTGGTAACTAGAGAAGGTTCACGTTTCTGTGGTCTGTACAGCAATGACTTGGACCATCACTTCTTCGACTCTGGTCTAGAGAGGTTATTATAAACCTAACCTAACTCTAATCGTTCGTTTTTGTGAATACTTTTCAAATTCTGTTCATCATCATCTCACCATCAGAATAAAACATACATCCTGACCCTTATCATTCTCTGCAATCATTCTCCTACGTGCAAAACACCCATATACTGGTTTATCATTTCGCCAGCATGAAATTTTCTTGGTAAATGATTATACAAACAAATAACCGCTGAGCGTCGATATGAGCTTTCACTAAATCACAATCTGCATATGCATCAATATATAAACGGGATGTAAGAGATGAAGAATCGGTGAAACTTGGACAACGTGTGATTACATGTATGTAAAGGATATGTGCAGCCTCGTGTCGATCGAGGACCTCATTTTCTATCGACAGATTCTATCAGCGTGGCAAGCACGGATATTTAATTGATAAATGAGCAAATGATGGATAGAAAACACAAAAAATTGAAATAGACC
Source organism: Eretmocerus hayati (assembly GCA_029851415.1). NCBI lineage: Eukaryota > Metazoa > Arthropoda > Insecta > Hymenoptera > Aphelinidae > Eretmocerus > Eretmocerus hayati. The sequence goes on along the minus strand of CM056743.1, from coordinate 148,069,212 downwards.
GATGTCAATATGAATGTTTCATCAAAAGATTTGCGTCGGAAAATTTCTGACCGCCGTCACCTACTTTTTACAAAACCTGATCATATTTTGCATAATATATTGATCATCGATACACCTCACAGAAAATTACTCGAAGATGTATATGGGTGAATGCGTATGAAACAACTTTCACTGAAAGTAAGTTGACCGATAGCATTATTAATCGAACAACATTCCCGATTGAAAATCGACGTTCATTGATGAAAAATCGATTTATAAATGATCGAGATGTGTGTTGCATAGCGGGTGGCCATTATCAAGAGAAATAAAAAGTGCAACAAGGGCATGCGTGTGTTGCACCCGTTATAACCAACTCGCATTACTCACTCGTCAAAGTATAATAGTCTATCCGTGCAAAAGCACTCATTAGAATCACTCAGTAATGGTGATGGTATTACACTCGTATTATTGTCGATCGATATACCTACGACGGCTAATTAAATATCGCTGATCGACGTTTGGCTCGCCAAGTTGAGGCGCGGCTGCTATATATACGCTCGTATCGAACATTGAATCGCTGTGTATAATACTCGACTTGTATCGCCATCATGGCCCACAGAGATGTCATTATGTTTTAGAAGCATTTGGGTAATATTCTGATTGTATTCCTCGGTTGGTATACTCACATTGGATATACTTACAATATTACTACATTTTTTGTAAATTTTTTTTTTTTTCTGAAACTTGAACAGAAATGTCAGCAAAAAAGTAAGCTTTTGCACAGAGTATAATTCATCAGGTATGTTGCAAATGATTATCATTAAATTTTACATTTGACTCGTTTTAGAGTTGGAATTTGACACAGTGCCCGAGGGTCCATAAAATTTGAACCAAGCTTCGAGTGAGCTCGAAGTGGTTTAGATAATACTGTTCAGAAAAAAATTTTTCAAGCTGTTCCAAAAGATGCATGGACTTTGCTTACTGATAAAACAAATCTAAATTCAAATAAATGGATGAATTTTCCCAGAAATAGGATCAAATTGGACAAAATCGATAATCTGGTTTCGAACGCATCCACAAGAGGCACTGAATACCGATAATGAGCCTACATGCACAATTGCACACGGAAGAGCTGAGATCACCTAAAGACCCTTACAAATGGTGATATGGTTTACTTTCGTGCACTTTTATAGAAAAAAAGTGCGGGAACTCGGTCACGAAAAAGAATACCGAAAACAAAGAAGCTACTGCCGCTGCGATGCGAAAACGCGAGGAAAGTGCGAAGGCTGCAGCGAGTCACTTTGGCAAGGTCGTTGCTCTACGAGCTCGCAAAATTGACACTACTTATGCTGCTTTTCAGTGAGTATATCTGTTGCGCATTCGATGCACCACTCTGCGACTGCTATTTTACGACGCCATACGGTCATATGTGCAACGGCCAGAGCGTGTACAAAAGTGGGACGCTCTTTTTTGCGGGTCATCGGAGTATACTATTGAACTGCTCACTTTGCTCCAGAATTTTGATGGATTCTTGATGTAATTACAAGTTTGGATATACAAAATAAAAAATAAAAAACAAAATAAAAATCAAAATCACTTGAGTTTTGTTTGTTTTGTAATTTTTTAGTAATATGAATATGGAAGTCGTGATACTCTGTACGCATATATAAAATCATACGAATCAGTCACAGCAGAGCAGAAGATCGTGATTTGTTTTCAATTTTCAGGTTACAAATTATATTCCAACCAGCGTTGGCGCATCACATGCATTTAACATTGTAAAATCCTCTAAACGGCAACGTTCAGACCAATTTCCCCATGTTAAAAATGCACCCTGAACACAGTCATCTAGTGAACTACGCCAACGCTGATTCCAACAGGCAAAAATTCTTCCAGCTCAGAGAGTGTTTTCTTAGGCTTCATTGATATCGCATGAGACCCTCTCAAAGTTTCATAATTTCAATCGGTTTTTCATCGAAAGTCACGAATTTACTCCCTATAGGATACCATGAAATTATTCTCATACAAATTATGGTGCTCAATGTTAGTTGTTAGCTCAGTTATTCGATTGGCATGAAAGAATAATAAAAATTCAAAGGGTTTATACATTATCACACTTTGTAACTAAACTAATCAATCCAACGTCAAGTTTGTACGCAGAAAATTTTAATGGTGCTCGAAGGCAGTAGCGCGCTTGCGCAACTAGTTGAGATGATGAGATGAGAATCAAAAAAGTACCGGTCCAATGAGGAATTTATTAGAATTTCTTCATCTCAAAGAGAATCATTCAAAAATAAATAACACAAGTAGTACAAGCGTACACTCAGTCAGACAAAACTCACTCTAAATAAAATACAGATGAATCGTCGCGATATGCCGCAATAGTATTGGCCAAGAAAATTTCAATTGAAGGAATCCATGATACTACCTCAATGCGGACCACTATCTATGTACATATGGGGGATTCTCGTTAAATTTTCCGTGGACACACGAGTCAAACAAATGTATATATTGGGGAGAATGCTGTTATCTCAACAGTATACCAAATACTTATGTACATTCTATAGACACAGTGTTAGAAAACAGAGGGGGACACAATCGTGTTGTAGCGAAAAACGGTATATACCACGGATGATTGCAAACGTCGCTTTTTCTGCTGTTGTATGTATTGTATATACGTCGTACCACATAAGTATAATGTACAATATATCGTAGCTCATCGTGAAAACTTTACACCAATGTATACACATTGTCGAGATGGTATTCCATACAAGTAGTCTAAAATGGTCTATACAATTCGCTAGCATGATGTATACTATAACTGTTTGCTAACACATTAGAGTATGCAATTTACAACCACGACGACGACGACGACCATGTGGGTCTGTCTTCTCTAACCTCAAATAATCGGTATCATCTGTGCATGGCCCCCAGCGGACGTCGCGTTTTGTATATATCTAGTTTGTACTGTACTTTTTACCAAGTACTGCCAAATCTTGCTGGAGCATCTTTACCGGAGCTTCCGTTACAATTGTAAACTATGTGCTGGAATAAGTTCAGATTCGAGTTGGAGAGCTCGTTAGTGTCCTAGCTACCGTTTTTCTCAATATATATTCGAAGTCGTGGAATTTTGTACGGTTTACGGTGTATCGGATATATAATCGGTGAGTTTGAGAAATTCCATGGAGAAGGGAATTTTATAGTAGCAAGATGGAAAAATTTGAGAAATGTTTGCTAATAGTACATATCGCGGTACAGGTATTATTGAACTGTTTAGAATCAAAATGGACAAAGTCGAGCTTCGAAAAGTGCAAAAAACCAGCCAAAAAAATCCCCAGATTTGAGTTAACTTTCGCAGAAGATTTTTGACATCTATCCTGTGATTCTTAACTTAAGGAACAATTCCAGTCGGATTTCCATCCGTGGTTCGATTGTGGACGACCGCAGAACTAATGGGTTTCAGAAGTGAACTCAGTTCATTTTGATTCTAAATAATTGATGTGTGTTGGGGTTATTGGGAGCCCGCAGATTTTGTTTTAGATAGTAGCCTTGGTTGAATCACACGAATATAACTGGGATTCAATGTGAAACCATTTTCCGCGTTACCTTTGATGTATGCATACTTGCTGATTCTGAAGATGATTCAGCTTTTGTGGGTTGTCTGGAGTGGCCCAGTTGACGAACTCACCTGAAACAGAAACAAAATCATGCATTAATATAATGAATTGAACTCAAAATCAAAAAATTGCGGATGATACAACACATCAACAAATAATAATTCAGCTCAATTAAAATTCATAATGTTGATCATAAGTTCGGAGATGAGATGTCATTTTATATCACTGAATATTGCACAGTTGAATATCAAACATGCTTGCCCTTGAAAATTTCCATCGTTCAAATCATGTACCGCGCATCAAAATCGAACTTACATTGGGGTATACTCCCCTTCTATCGTATTTCAACCCTCAAGAAACAAGATTGCACCCTCCCTCAAGTTTCCAACTAACTCGAAATCCCTATATATCGCAAGCTAGAGTCGGATGGCTTCACTCTAAGATTATCACAAAATTTGAAATGCGATGAGTCAGGGTGGCTAACTCGCATAACCCCCATAACCTCTCCAACAAAATATTCTCTAAAGAAGAATCCAGTCAGCGCCATAACCCACTCCTGACTGCTGTTGCTGCTACTGCTGCTGCATATTCACGACGAATTAAGCACCCACTCGTCGGATAAATGAGATGCATCAAAAACCCTCGACCTCTACATCTCCCCCTCTCTCTCGCTCTCTCTCATCTTTCATCTTCAGTATTCACCCTCGTCGAATAGTCACAAAGACCATCTCAAAGTCAACCAATAACCATCTAACCCTCGACATCATCACCTATAATTGACTTTCATCTTGTAAAAGAGCTTTCAACCCCTCCATCTCACGCAAATTGCAAAATCAGCATTTCTATACATAACCTCCAATGTGTACAACGTATAATATAATAACTTTGCCACACACGTCACCAACTTTGTAACCATATCACTACAAGTGTCTCGAGCATGCATAATCATAATGAGGTATTTTGTAGGAGCCATCCCTCATTTCGCATGCATAAATTCAAGGAGGTTAGGTATAAGATGAAGGGAGTAACTATGTAATACAACGTCTTGTAAGATGAGAATGTGAAGGACGCATACTAATGATGGTTTCGCACGGTAGTGATGGCGAGCGTTGAAATTGTGTTGCCTGTGATATTGGGTAATGACACGGAGATACTGTGTAGGTTACTATGATTATACGTCAGAGGGAAGATATTACATTACGTGGTGGTCCATCACTGATGAATATGTCAACGGACTGTTTTGGAAGTTCTCTAACTGTACTGTGTTGTATACATGTTATAGTGTACAAAGACAGCTGTGTACATCAGACAGAGTACGCTGGTACGGAGATATTATATGTTATAGAATGAAGAGAGGTTAGGGTCTTGAGAAGTTGTCGTCCTGTGATACAAACGTATTATATTCCAGAGTGAGACAAGTAAGGACAATTTAGAATTCTGAACAAAGGCCAGAAGATTAACATCGAGATTCCTAACCTATAGAAATCATAAGGAAATACATATGTATATTCTGTCGGCCATCATTAACTTGAATTTTTGTGTATGAAAATGGTTCCATCTCCAATGAAAGTAGTACAAAGTATATTGTGTTCTTCAACATGATAAGACATTCCCCAAAAATTCAGGCCACCCGTAGGTAAGCCCCAATAGAAATGCTACGCTGTCTATACATATAAATACCGCCTCAAGAGTAAGCCCGGTCTTACTTTTGGGCATACCATTTGTACTGTCATACAAACACGTTCATGCCAACGAATAAGAGTATGATTTTTCTTGGAAGCATATTATGATTTGGGGACCCCGAAAACACAAATTGACTCATCCATGCACCAAATTCATCCCTAACCTAAGTACCATACATACGAGTACAAAGAAATGCACCCACGAGAGCCGCATCACGATCAACTCTCATAACGCGATTAAATAACCATACTGCGAGAGTCATTCTACAGAAAAGGTCATCTCATACTCATGCTTTCGTATAATACTCCCATACTCATATGCATAATCAACGTAATGCACGAAAGAGCAAAATCCGATATATCTCGACTCTATTGCCTTGGGAGAAATGCCAGTTTAGAGAGGGTGAAACTGGTCGAATCATCGCGATATGACTTTTAACGAGTCTATAACTCGCTCGATCGCGTTCTGCAACTTGCAGCATGACTCTTAGATTTTTCATACCCCTATTCTACCAAAACACATACACACACACAAATGAAAATTCATCTATTTATACATACATGAATACAGAAGTGTATGGGATAGACCATGGCGCGAACGCATTGCGCAATAGTTAAACCGATAAAATCTTGCAAATGTTCACTACATACAGTCCCTACCATAAATAATGGAACACGTAGGGTCTCACTCAAACAGCGATATCTCCGATTTGATCCGTTGTACGGGAATTCTGAAAAAAAGGTTTTGAGGAGCACAAAAAAATCTATCGATTTATGGGTTTTGATAATTTTTTACGTGATTTTCAAGTGCCCGTACACGTGGTTGAAAATCAGAAAAAATTTTCCTTCAATCAATCACCTACAATTTTGACGGGAGTGATTCAATCGCAAAAATACTCACGGGTTCTTGTAGATCGTTCAAGAATCTAAAAATTTGGTCCTCTGTAAAATTTTTGTACGACCCTTCCCGTCTGACTTACGAGCTCCGAAAGAAAACTTCGTACTAACATAGGGTGTTTATGGGGATACCGAGCCTGGCACCTGTTCAATTGTCTCTCGCTCTATTCAGGGGCAAAATCGAATTAGAAAAATATCATGGCATATGATTTCGACGTGAAATGTTCTGATCTTTCTGAATATTTCATCAGATTTTGTCTGAAATTTGAGATAGCAACGATTTCTCGAAATTTGATGTGAAAATTGATAAATTCCGTGTTTTGCTCCCATAGGTCACATTTGAGACAAAATCTGATGGAATATTCTAAAAGATGAGATCATTTTACGCCGAAATCATGTGTCATGATATTTTTCAAATCCAATTTTGTCCCAGAATAGAGCGAGAGAAAATTGAACAGGTGCCAGGCTCGGTATCTCCATAAACACCCTATGTTAGTACGAAGTTTTCTTTCGGAGCTCGTAAGTCAGACAGGAAGGGTCGTACAAAAATTTTACAGAGGGCCAAATTTTTAGATTTTTGAACGATCTACAAGATCCCGTGAGTATTTTTGTGATTGAATCACTCCCGTCAAAATTGTAGGTGATTGATTGAAGGAAAATTTTTTCTGATTTTCAACCACGTGTACGGGCACTTAAAAAGCACGTAAAAAATCATTGAAACCCATGAATTGATAGATTTTTTTGTGCTCTTCAAAACCCTTTTTTCAGAATTCCCGTACGACCAATCAAATCGGAGATATCGCAGTTTGAGTGAGACCCTACGTGTTCCATTATTTATGGTAGGGACTGTATGTACCTATACGCAACACACAATATCCTACTCTGAGTGAGGTATGCGAGTGCATTATCCTATATATACATTTGAGCTTCCGCGAGAAAGCCGCATTACTCACTATATATATATTAGTATAATAGCGATACGGTCCAGATGCTTCATCGCATTTCACCTACTTTTCACTTAAAAGCAGACGCGTGAAATTATGCTCTCGTTAACCATATATACCTATACATATACACAATTGCTTTAACCCAAAAGTGCAAATTCGTATACTACATGGAAATCGCTTTACGGCTTCGTTTTGTTTTACTTTGGTATTATACTTCCTATACACAGTATCTTCCAGAAAGAGGAAATTCGAGCTCGAGTAAGTTTGAAATTTCGTCAAGTATTCTCGAGCGCGAATAGTCGTCGTCGTCGTTGTCATCTTAGTTCCGCAACTTACCATCGAAGAAGACTTGGAGAAAACGGGTTTCGAGAGTGTGAGTAGAGCCTTGTTCTCGGTAGTCGAATTGAATTTGTATAATACCCTCGAGTATTACAAAGTTTTCTCGTCGTTGAAGAGATTATTCAATTTAGCATATCGGTATTACACGAGAGTTTCAAAATTCAATGAAGAATCAACAGATGGACGTCCTAATAGAATTTCATCAGAATCATTAAGTTACTTGCCTTTAATACACTCAATACAACTTCTATACCTATCTTTTTACATAACCTTCAATTAAAATACTTCCATAAAGATAATTGAATGTAATTAACCAGATCATAGCAAAAGCGTGAAGAATCACGCGAACAGTATCAGAAATCAGTCTACAAGTTTTTTTTTCTAACCTCACACGAGTATTATTGATGAGGTATAATAAAGTGCATAGAATGTTGATAATGTGTGCAAGCAAAAGGTATAGCTATCGGCATTCGTCGCTTTAATGAGTTCTAAACAAAGCTATATGGCAAGCGTCTAATGGAGCGTGCGATATAGTATATTTACACTTCTTACTCCGGGTAGAAAAAAAAACGCACTTTATTAGCGCTCAATTTGCAATCAAGCGCGTGATTAGGTGCATACCTTAATTATACACGTATCAATTGTATACATGTGTATGTATATTAAGGTTATAATCGTCACAATATACATTTTAACAAAACTTGCGTAAGCTTTTATGTATTATATCTCATAGACGACAATATGTGCTATACGCAGTTTTAGAATCACGTGCAGAGGTTGCTAGAGTATCACGAAAAACGGCTACGTTCTTATCTCTCCTGAAACACGTTTGCATATATCTGTATCCAAATGTAACACAATGGGTAGATAAATTCATTTAAATATCATTTTCAGTATGAATTTTGAATTAATAACACGCACGGATAACTGCGTACATACTATACGCAAAATTACTCGAAGAACCTCTAGATCGTTTTAAATTCGCGAGACGCGCGCAGACAAGAAAAACAGTTATACCATAGAATTTACCGCTGGTAAAACTTCTGATGCTGTCATCGTTCGTGAAATTTCCAAAAGCCTGTTGATTGCAAACAACAAAATTCAAAGATTCTTTCATAAAATACACGATCATATGACCATGCGGTCGAAATTGAATGAATCCATGCAAATTGGCGAAATGGAAGAAATGAACGTACAAGTCGAAATCGCAAATTTACGACTTACAGGACACGCAGTCAATATTAACGAGGCGCGACTGTTTATACAGCGTAGGCTATAGGTTGTATACAGTGTGAGGATCCCGCGATATCTGCTGTGGGAAACTCTTGAGGGCGATATCAAAGAGGCTATAACGGACTATATATATATATACGTATATAACATATAGAGAGAGGTTTGCTCTGGTAATAAGGGGGTCAGTGCGGCGCATCGTCTGCGATCCTTGCATGCACAGCGTACCTTATGTGTAATGGATGTATGGGTCACACTCATGGCCTGCTGCTCTCTAAATGCGTGCCTCTACCTTTCTATATATATAGATATAAATAACGGCCGATATTCGCGAATCTTATCGGTCAAGAATCACCGCAAGTACTTATATACTACTATCCGAGATAACCCCCCATATGTATGCCTTATCTATTCCTGATACACTGCCGTATAGAGTGGTATATGGTGTATGTATACTTTGTTTCTAACCGCAAAGATTAGCATCGTTCGCGCCTCGTGACCGCCATCACATGCAGTTCCTTATATAGCATGATTTTGCTCCCGCAGAGAGTTAGGTATATTAGATTCGAGGTTTGAACTGGGAGAGGAGAGGTTATGGAAGATTATCTATTGGTCTATTCATTTTCCTGATGGTATATAACATTTTTTGTAGCAAAGGTTAGAACGTTAATCAAAGTACTTGGAAGGTGCGATAGATTGACCTCGAAAATAACCCCCGGAATGTGGTATTTCTTCAATATCTTACGTTATTTCCTCGGTGTTTTTATGTCCAACCCTTATGGACGACTAACGTTTTTATGTACCCAGCTCTGAAGAGTACATAGTAATGTTGACAATGTTTTAGTCATATAACTTATTGAGACTCTTTGCAATAGCAAAATTACAAATCTTCCAAAGTAGTCAACCGTTTTAAGGCTAATCCGTGGTGCTCTGCTTTATCGACATGGCGTGAATTCAACAATTTCTAATTTTTAGATATTTGCAGACGCTTTTCTGATCAAATCATTAAGTTAGCACGCTTCGCAGTAAAATTTCCAACAATTTGAGTTCTGTCACAACTTAAAGCTCACGATTTTCATTACACGTTTTTGACAAACTGCAATCTTGAGTTATCCCGCTGCATCATGGAACCTCGCGGTGATGCATGTTTGCCATTTGTCGAATCATTCAAAAAATATTGTGAGTTTTGAGACGCGGCAAAGCTTAAATTGATGCAAATTGTATCACGCAGCGCGCTAACTCAATGATTTGATCCGAAAAGTGTTTGCAATTATTGAAAAACTAGAAATCGGTTGGAGTAAGTCATGCGGATTACTGTGGCGCCATCTATGGGGTAGGAAGCAGTATGGACTGGCCTTAAGTATTGCCACACGCATATGAGTCATTTTTTTTCATTACAACTCTTTGCGAGATCTGAAAATCGAAACAAGCAGTCGTTTCCATTGGAAATCATGTATGAATTCCCAGGAAAATTTCCCATTAAATGCAGAAAACACGCCGAGAAATTCATTTTATGAGCTGGTAGATTTTCACGCAACTCTATACTCTTGGATATCATTTGATCTGTCTTGAAGATGCTTTTTCATGATCAGTACTCGGTAATTACTCCACCAAACGTATCACGAGTTTTGCTAAATTTCAATGCATTACCTATCATGATCGATTTTTTTCCAATTTTGTCATTGCGTTGCTACCCGAGTCATCCAGACTGAAACTTCCCCGATCACAAGATGACCTTATAAGCAGAGGACTAGAGGGTTCTGGCTTCGCCGGGAAGACTATGCCGGTACGGACTCGAAATAATGTTCACTCTTCCCTCTCCTCCCCCTTCCTTGTAGTGGTCCATACTCTCGCAGTCCAATGGCGGTATGTCCTCAAAATCTGTATGATGGCGGTATGGCTTCAATGTACAATCATGTGAGTGAAGTACTCCACATCGTCACCAGATGGCGCTTTATGGCTCAAACACTCAAGCGACGTGTGTCCGTGACGATCCAAGAATGTATGCAAATGAGTTGTCACCTATACGTAATATAATTAGCAAGGTAAAGTTCCTGATTGAGAGGGAATTCTTCGGATCTTGGGAGAGTAACGACTCCCCGGACCCAGTTAACCGCAAGGAGGATCCTTAGTTGATCCTGGGAGACAGACGCACTCCCCGGCCCCAGTCCTCCGGCAAGGGAGATCTTAGTATCTCGGGAGCACACGACGACTCCCCCGCCCCCAGTCTTCAGTCCCAGCACCTGTGTGTGCTTTCACCACCTTTTCCGGCTTGTGCTTATGGTCCTGAGCAGCGTCTTGGACTGCATCAAGACTCTCACTTCTTCGCAAACCCCCTTGAATTTTCAATCTCCACTCTACTCTACTCTCTATTTCTTCTTTCCTTCTTCTAGGACTATAACCCTCGGGTTGGCGCCCTCCGGGGATGGGTTTTAGTCGGTAGGTGCCAGAGTTTTTCCAGGCGCATCCAACACTATCCACACTCTTGTGGGTGTCTATGAAGATTTCCCCTTCCCGGCCTACCAGAAAAAAAACCCTGATTTGTGGGGCGATAGCGTGCGATTATTGATTGTCTGATAACTTTCCACCTGGTTATCGGAACGAGGATCCCTGTAATAGCACTTCAACATGTATCATCAAGAAGAGCCGTACCGATCCCTATCATGTTCGTTCCACCAGGCAGCGTCCGCTTGTGTATTGGGATGTGACATCAAGGTCAAACATGGCGGCCGCACGCCCCGAGTTTAACATGGGCTTGTTACTAGACAGCGCCATCTGCGGCGAGTCGGGAACTATTGCATGCCCCCAGAATTCAACATGGATGTCACTTCCCAATAGAACCCTTCCTAATGATGTCAAGCAGGTGAGAAGTCGTCCTACAATCAAAGATTGCACTCGCTCACCCCAATTGATCAACCTTTCAACCTCGTCAACTATATGAGGCATATGATGCAACTTATCTGCATACGAGTATACGAGGTCACCTGAATCGACTTGGATCGTTGCGGACACACGTCGCTTGAGTGTTTGAGCAATAAAACGCCATCTAGTGGCGATGTGCAGCGGTTCAGTCGCCATACTGCCATAATAAAGATTTTGGGCTGGGGTCATATTTTCATGGGACCGTTGATAGAGGCCAGATCGCCATGAGTGAGAGGAAGGGGTGCGGAGGATAAGGTGTCCCAAGAGGGGAACATTCTTTCGGGATCGTCCCGGCATAGCCTTTCTGGGGATGGTTAGACCCCGACCCTCTCGCACTCCCCTACTCCTCACGGTGTTGCAGAACTTCATCTCAAATATTATTCATCTGTTTACTTGCATTGTATAAGAACGACTCTCATCTTGACCAGTGAGAATAAATCCAAGGTATTATTGTTGCTGTAAATGTCACAACTCAGAAATAAAATTTTATACGATGTTGAGTTACATCCTCGAGTTGAGATCATTTTGAAAGATAATAAGTCGAGAGACATTCTCTTCGAAATTAAGGTGCACTCAATTTCTAAATCGAGATACAGACTCGAGTATACCAAAACAGCACATGGTTGATAATCAAATTTGAGCGATCTATGGGTCACATGCAATTACCGGCAATGCCTGGTGCAACGTTAACTTGAAGCTCATTTACATAACTCAAAAGAGCAAAGCACAGCCAAACGAGAGAGGAGCGGCCCGCATGATCTCGAAGATCATGCACGTGTGTACGTTACATGTATGTACATATAGCTTAGTGGGTGCAGTAGAAATACACGCTGTCAAATTTCGGCTGAAGGAATTATCGAGTTAGAGTTCGATAATCTTGACCAAGTAACTCGTTTGAATATGGCCGACCTTCCCTTTTATATTGCACCGCCGAAGATCTCGTGCAAAACTTTCTGATCATGCTATTATATTGGTATGATTTCGCAAAAGGATTGCGATTCTCGTAATGGAGCAGCTGCTGGAGGATCTATATGCAATCGTCGCACAAGAGAAAGCTTTCTCATACAATTTACATGCAAGTCATTCCATACAGTCGCTTATACTGGTTCACAAAGGCTCAAGAATGTATGCGTAAATATTTCGATTGCTCGGGGATATCATTGTCAATTCCATTTGGAATGAAAAAAATTCATGAAATTCCAGTGACCATTTTACCTAGGCGATTTTTTTCTAGATCTCACTTTTTTCTGAAAATAATGAATAGGTAAAATATGTCTTCCAAGTACTGGGAACCAATAGAGTTAAATTTCTGTCAATAAACCTATTCAATCAATTGAGCGAAGTTGAAGATACCACATTCCAGAGTTGAAAAATACCGATAATTACGGGACGGTACACCAAACGATATTGAAGTGACCCTAGGGGAAACGTTCATTACAGCTGATGGCGAACCAATTTACCAAACGGTGTAGGTAATCTGGATAACACTGGTATATCTCAGGTAAAATCATGGTTGAGTACGAAATAAGGGGATACTAGGTATAGTATAGTGGGGTTGCGATTTATTAGACGCAGAGCTAGAACAATACGCGGGCGTCGATATTCGGACGTAATCTCGAGAATAAACATGTCGCTCTATCAAGTAAAGCTACAGCGTCAGTCTCGATAACAGAATTTGCCCACAGTGTGTACAATACAACTTGGCACGCGAATACTATACCTGTACACACATATACAATACCAAAATCAGCAATCGGCACGTATGTACCTGAATTTAGCACCTCTCAACTTCCCCTCAACTATCACTCCAAACGAACACTAAAACTAGACTCCGTACCCAGACTCATACGATTCTATGTATGTACTTTGATATAGATTATATAGGCTGCTGATATCTACTGCTCTCAAATATATAAATTTGATATCGCCAACGGCGGGGCCTTATATACATTTCATATATAGAGCCAGTTCACTTTCGATTCGAAGATTATTGTTGCCCAAGCTATAATACATAGAGAATATAGTTATTGGCTTAAAGTCTCATACCAAGATAGAAAGACAGTCGTGCCGATCGAGTTAGTCATCGGTATAATATAGCAAGTTTTCTGCATAAGGAAGCTTGTTGCTGATGTTGTTCGCCACGCCTCCGTATGACGTGTGATCGAATAATTAGATGCGAGAATGTTCGTTTAGCAAAAATATGTCATAATAAAGTTATTCTGAGTTTATTCATGGCAGAATGAAGATGTCAATTTTTTAGGTTATGAAAAAAAGAATTATGAGATTCTGCATGCTACTTTGATACACATTTGTGGAACTTGGGCGATGTTTATGAAATACATTTGAAGAATATGGAAGTGAAGCAGTGGTGAAATAGGAGGGCGATGCTACTGGTGAATAAATTCGAAAAGCAAAGTTTTGCACGAGGACTCTCGGTGTGATTCACGCCTGAGCCAACTTGCTCTTTGTGAAACCCGAGAGGTGACGAATAAAAATGCGATCCCGGAAAACTACGTCAAAGTTACAGCTCGGATATCACTCCTTTCCTAAATCTTTTACAACTCTGACATGTAGAGAAAGAGATTGCATTGTTATAGCCAAATCCGTGAACCCGATTTCAGTGCGCTGCGTAAAAAGTTTGGTGAGTTTGGAAATTTATCTAACCTACAGAATGCAAAATTCCCAAAATAAAAATAGTAGGTGGATTAGGGTTGAATTTGGGTTGTGAAGACGATGGATAAATTTTCTTGTGAAGAATTCACAGTAGAGTATCCATACGCCAAAGGATACAGATGCATTTGTCCATTTGTCCTTGAGTTAATAGGTGACACTCCTGTCAAGCCAATCACAGTGCAGTCTGAAGTCCAGCAAAACTATTTTGGGTCCAAGCAGATGAGAGTGGGTCAGATTTTTGTCGTCAAAACTCTTTGTTGTGACATATCCTTCATATGGCACACTGGGTCAAAATGACACCAATCAACATCTGATTTTCAAATAACACCGAGAGCGTACCATACCCCATAGATTACATTTTCAACTCATTTGAAAGCTCTCTTGATGAACTTTGAAATGAGCCCAGATACGTTCAAATTCGTCAAGATTGGAGCACCCGTACTTGCCAACGAAAACATCGATTTTGGAGGGTATCATGTATGGTATATGATTATTCTTACATCAGGGCTGCTCAAATTCCGGATCAAGTGTATGAATAATAAGGCGGAGGATTGTCAATTTCTAAATGTGATCTTGTAATTTGTAATCCCTCAAATAAGATGGCGAGTGAAGATTCATTCAAATTTAGCAAAGGGCTTGGTCTTGATGATTACAACAATGATAGAAAACTTTTTTAAATCCAATATGAACAAAATTTTTGAATGTATGCAAATTTTCTCAGGCAGTCTTCTGAGCTTTTAATAAAACACCCAAAATATCCTCTGTAAGTCGAGAAGGATTCTCTTGAGTTGAATCTCACAAGTACATTGCATGGAGCTATAGTGTATTCCATCAATTAGAGAAAAGTTTTCGAAAAGATATGGAAAGTTTCAACAATAATTCAATCTCCACATTTTCAAACGTATCAACTATCATAAATCATGGCAGTGTGACCGAGTCGCGTGTGATTATGGTTTTCAATCAAATTTTGCATGGGTATATGAAATAGATTTTCAATGAATTGATTGATACTGATCAATTACTCGAAGACAAGATTAAGCAAATTATCTAAATCAAAAATAGCCAAAGAGTTAGTTTCCGTACAATGCTTGAAGAATATTGAAACTTCAATCTGAACGTTCTCTTTCAGTTACAGTGATGTGAGTGCAGATGAGTGAGGAAAGAAAAAGAGAAACGATGCACGAGCGATTAGTTTTTGCAAAGGTAGAATCCACTCGTCTGATCCTGAGCTTTTTCTCAGACATTTTTCTAGCCGATATAAGTATACATATGACCAGTCGAGCTTTGAAAATCACAGGATATCTATACGACTGAGAAAAAAAATGCAGTCACATGTGAATCGTGCCCTCCTGAAAATTTTGCGGATTTCTGATGAAACAGATTCCAGACGCGCCTCATCAGGAATTGTCCTTATCAACTTTGGCCCTTAGGGTTCATCTCAAACATAATTGAGACTCAAGATAGAATGGTTGGAGTCAAGGAGAATACAAAATATGGAATGAGAGGCTGGCCCAGCACACACTGGTGGAGGATAATAACGCGTTTGCGAAGATTTATGATAAATAATAGTTGAACTTGACCCTGGTCAAAAATTGACGCTCTTGAGAGGAGGCTTCTGATTTATGAGCCACGCTGTTGAGACTGAATCCTTCCTTGCACAACGTACAAGATCACCCTCAGCGATAAAATGACCCAAAATCAGTAACTCTATGTATTTCGATACCTTCTTTTTTTTTGACGCAATTCTCCCTTGATCCAAGTATGATCGATAAGATATTATTCCAACACGAATTCCCATACACAATCATATTGGAAGTGTATAACTCACATATGAATCACACCGCGGACTTTTCATTCAAGAAGTAAACGAGCACCAGTTGAAATATTGAGGGTAAATTGAATAAAAGAATCAAAAATTCTTGTTACCGAAAATGGACACTGAGATCGAAAGGCCACATAGATGACGCAGAATGAAGCATATTCGAGGTGCAGCAGCATCACACTCTCTTTCTATCTCGACAAAGTGAGCGTATTTAAAAACCGGTCAGCAACCGCAGCCAACACACAACTTACACATAGATATACATACGAAGAAAATCGAGTCATTCTGCAAGAGGAGCAAAATAAAGCACGAGGCGAAGATGGGGCAAAAAGGTGCAGTCTCATCGACGCGTATATATATGGAGTATATGGTGCATCAGAAAGAGATCGAGTCGTCGCCGTCGTCATCGTCGTCGTCGTCGTCGTCGTTGGGGATAAAAAGGGCATATCCCAGTGAAACCGCTTTTGAGCTTCAATGATACTCTTCCTAGTATGTTATATACGCCTTATCAACGCGCAGTAGAAATTTTTTTCCTTTTTTCTTTTTTGCAATATCGAACTGATCGGAGAGTATACGAGCAATAGAAAAAATTATGGATACATTTGGAAGATTGAATCGTTTTTTATCACTCGAGATCATCTGAAATATTCATAGGGGCGATGAAAAGGGATTGTGAGAGTAAAAAATTGAATTGACGACCTTTTTCATATTTTTACATTTTTTCATTGAATAGGAATTGTTTGTACATACTTGAATACCGGAAAGAGAATCTATATCTGATATAGAAGATGTACCTATAGAAAAATATGACCTCATTGAAAATTATTCTACTATCCATATTTAAATAAAATGCTTCGATTGTGAAAACGATTATAATATTATCTATCACGTGATCATGCAAAAAGCTCACACGTGTACGCGAAAATTGTTACCCGCAAACCTTGAGAACATTAAAAACACCACCACCACCACCACCACGCTGCGAATCTGTCGAAAATACCTCATAAATATCGGTCGGACCATGTGAGGATGGAAAAATTATCTCGAAACGATTTCAAAATTCGAGCAAAATTCTTCAAAAGATAACCCTGAAGCGATTAAAGCGCGGGTAAATTCAAAAATTGCTCTGGCCATCGCTCAAATATTCGCCCTTGTACGGTAAAATATTTTTACCTCAATTAAAATCGTCTTGCACACGTATACATCGATATATACATGTTGGTACCAAATCATGATTTATCATCTTCAATAGCCTCGTTATTCAAAATTTCGATCGATTCAGCAATCAAGTGCCCCTGTTTTTTTTTTTTTTAAATACGAGTTCATCGAACGACGCATACGTCTTTCATCGATCTCGTATTTTACTTTTTGCGCTCTTGACTCTCTTTCTCTCTCTTGGACATTTGCTCGCTTCTGCATGGTACCGACTACTTTTTCTCGCACCATACGATCGAGATACTTGCTCTTTTTCACCACCATGACCAAAAGTCGTCGATCTCCTCCATACTTACTTATTTTTCATTAATAGCCAGCAGCCAGAACGAAAGACGGATCATATATATATATATATATATTCATTCAAGGGGTCGATATCCGAGACTGCAGTTTTTGGATGATTGAATAATCGCGTGCACGAGAATGAGTAGAGTGTATATCATACCGAAAAGCTCAACGACCCAAAATCTTCATTGAAAAAAAATTATGGTCTTGAGGTAGCTATAGAATTTATTCTGAATGCTGCACATTTCGTTTACGCGCTTGTGAATTATGGACTAAATGTGGTTGAGAGGCGGGGATTGATTATTATTATGTGTAAGGGAATGTATCTGGTTTTTTAGTGAATCGGTAAGGATATAAAGTATGCGTAAGTATTGGAAAATTATAAGGTTCCGTATATGAATGATCTTCTGGATACATCAGTTAAAATACACATGTAAGATTGAGATATATTAAAAGTGTGAGAATCATATACTCTGAAAAGAAATGATGATAAAATGTATCCAGGGAATACACTACATTCATCTTATGAAAGATAAAAATGTTTGCACGCTTTGTAACTCATCATTTGGAATCGCTCGAGTGCGATACATCACAAAGACGTATAGTAAAGAAAATCGACGATACTTCGCCACCTCAAATGTATTATAGGGCTAAGGTGTACACGAGCACTTCTTCTTTAGGGCTTTGAACAATGAGAAAAAGTAGAGATACGTGCCGGGCGTCCAAAACAAGAGGATCCAAATAATAATGTACAATCTAACGTGGATGGCCAACTGTAGGAACTTTTTGATTAAGGGTAGTGTTGCATGGATGCTTCTTGTGCATTTTGCCAAATTTCATCTCTTTGCTCTTGTAAAATTCGTTCGTGTTGTATACGTTTTGCGTTGTCGTCAAGCTGTTTTGTAGAGGAGTCGAAATTAGCTGGTGGTACGTGATTGCGATATATGTAGACTGGATGAATCTTTGATTTATGAAGTCTTGAGGGATATTATTAGTTTTATGAGTTATTTTATGGCGACAACGTGAGCTTGGGTCTTTCAAATTGTTGGGTTGATAATTGGATGACAAGATTTGAACACTTTGAGCGGTTCGACAATTTTAGATTCTGATGAGCAGGCTAATCGGGCTTGACGTGGATATACTGCATTCATATCATGTATATGAAATCGTCCTAATATGCTCACACTTCACGGAAAACACATCGGATGAATATAAAACTTTCCATGCGTTTTCCCCTATCAAAACTAGTCATGAAATATTACAATTCATCTCACAACAAAAATATATGGAGTACTCATGAAAATTGCTCGTTCTATCATTTTGATCTCCAATCTTATATACTAAAAAATTAATTTGTTAAAAAGTGAATAATATTCTGCGATTAATAATATCCAACCGCTACCAACGATCAAAACTTTCCACGCTGCAAAAATACAAAAGAAAAAGATTCAAAGTAATCGATGAGGTCCAATCGAGAGTCGGGTGAGATATAAATTGAGACGGCAGAGATGAAAATGGGCGGGCCCGGATACCTTTCTGCAGATATCAGACTCGGCAAATCTCAACGGGCGGCGGCGCTCTGTTGAAGTTTCGCAAGGGTGAGATTCGTATTAGAGTTTGGAATTTATTAATCACCGATGACAATCGAAGAGTGAGTGAGGAGAAAAATACAAAATAAATCCATACCTATGGAGTGTGCTTACAAAAAATGGTCCTCCATTTGTATACCGATATCTGAGGTTATGCACACTCAACGAAAAGAATGAATCGATCTAATCTTAGGGGAGGATGAAAAAAAATTGGAAAGGGTCAGATTGCATTTAGAGTTTGAAGCCGCGAGAGACTGATGATCAAACGAACACTACCTTCGGCGATTCATCCCATATCGTTGGTGCATCATCAAAGATACACAATGAAGAGAAATGACCCATCCTCATTCCAACCAATGTCGATTCCCTTTTCGAAGAGTTTTACACCACATTTTTATGTGCCCTTGCATCATGGTGCGACATCATGACGTTGGTCTGAAAACAACTCAAGGACATGGCATGATAACACTATACATGGATTCAACTGTCCCATGTTATGTCAAGTTACCACGAAATGTTCCTATGTGATGTCCCGATGTGAAGCTGACCTTCATTGTATGACGTCACGTCGTGAAGTTTATCACCGAATGTAACATGGGCATTGTATGAGAACACCATATGAATTCATTCCTCGCATGTGATAACAAGTTACCAAGAAATTTTTCCATGTGATGGCCTGGTTCAAAGTTGACTTTCACTGCATAATTTCACATCATGAAGTTTATCTCAGAACGTAATATAGCATGACATGAGAACATCGTATGGATTCAACAATTCCATATGTCGTCAAGTTACCATGAAATGTACCTATGTGATGTCCTGATGTGAAGCTGACCTTCATTGCATGTTGTTACATTCTGACATTTATCTCAGAGCGCAATAGCATGGGCATGGCATGAGAACATCATATGGATTCAACTGTCCCATGTGATGTCAAGTTACCAAGTAATATTTCCATGTGATGGCCTGGTTCAAAGTTGACCTTCATTGCATAATGTCACATCATGGAGTTTATCTCAGAACGTAATAAGGCATGACATGAGAACATCATATGGATTCAACAATTTCGTGTGTTGTCAAGTTACCATGAAATGTACCCATGTGATGTCCTGATGCAAAGCTGACCTTCATTGCATGTTGCCACATCATCACATTTGTCTCAGAACGTAACCAGGAAATGGTTGGGGAACATGATATGGATTCAACTGTCCCATGTGATGTCAAGTTACCAAGTAATATTTCCATGTGATGGCCTGGTTCAAAGTTGACCTTCATTGCATAATGTCACATCATGGAGTTTATCTCAGAACGTAATAAGGCATGACATGAGAACATCGTATGGATTCAACAATTCCATATGTCGTCAAGTTACCATGAAATGTACCTATGTGATGTCCTGATGTGAAGCTGACCTTCATTGCATGTTGTTACATTCTGACATTTATCTCAGAGCGCAATAGCATGGGCATGGCATGAGAACATCATATGGATTCAACTGTCCCATGTGATGTCAAGTTACCAAGTAATATTTCCATGTGATGGCCTGGTTCAAAGTTGACCTTCATTGCATAATGTCACATCATGGAGTTTATCTCAGAACGTAATAAGGCATGACATGAGAACATCATATGGATTCAACAATTTCGTGTGTTGTCAAGTTACCATGAAATGTACCCATGTGATGTCCTGATGCAAAGCTGACCTTCATTGCATGTTGCCACATCATCACATTTGTCTCAGAACGTAACCAGGAAATGGTTGGGGAACATGATATGGATTCAACTGTCCCATGTGATGTCAAGTTACCAAGTAATATTTCCATGTGATGGCCTGGTTCAAAGTTGACCTTCATTGCATAATGTCTTATCATGGAGTTTATCTCAGAACGTAATAAGGCATGACATGAGAACATCGTATGGATTCAACAATTCCATATGTCGTCAAGTTACCATGAAATGTACCTATGTGATGTCCTGATGTGAAGCTGACCTTCATTGCATGTTGTTACATTCTGACATTTATCTCAGAGCGCAATAGCATGGGCATGGCATGAGAACATCATATGGATTCAACTGTCCCATGTGATGTCAAGTTACCAAGTAATATTTCCATGTGATGGCCTGGTTCAAAGTTGACCTTCATTGCATAATGTCACATCATGGAGTTTATCTCAGAACGTAATAAGGCATGACATGAGAACATCATATGGATTCAACAATTTCGTGTGTTGTCAAGTTACCATGAAATGTACCCATGTGATGTCCTGATGCAAAGCTGACCTTCATTGCATGTTGCCACATCATCACATTTGTCTCAGAACGTAACCAGGAAATGGTTGGGGAACATGATATGGATTCAACTGTCCCATGTGATGTCAAGTTACCAAGTAATATTTCCATGTGATGGCCTGGTTCAAAGTTGACCTTCATTGCATAATGTCACATCATGGAGTTTATCTCAGAACGTAATAAGGCATGACATGAGAACATCGTATGGATTCAACAATTCCATATGTCGTCAAGTTACCATGAAATGTACCTATGTGATGTCCTGATGTGAAGCTGACCTTCATTGCATGTTGTTACATTCTGACATTTATCTCAGAGCGCAATAGCATGGGCATGGCATGAGAACATCATATGGATTCAACTGTCCCATGTGATGTCAAGTTACCAAGTAATATTTCCATGTGATGGCCTGGTTCAAAGTTGACCTTCATTGCATAATGTCACATCATGGAGTTTATCTCAGAACGTAATAAGGCATGACATGAGAACATCATATGGATTCAACAATTTCGTGTGTTGTCAAGTTACCATGAAATGTACCCATGTGATGTCCTGATGCAAAGCTGACCTTCATTGCATGTTGCCACATCATCACATTTGTCTCAGAACGTAACCAGGAAATGGTTGGGGAACATGATATGGATTCAACTGTCCCATGTGATGTCAAGTTACCAAGTAATATTTCCATGTGATGGCCTGGTTCAAAGTTGACCTTCATTGCATAATGTCTTATCATGGAGTTTATCTCAGAACGTAATAAGGCATGACATGAGAACATCGTATGGATTCAACAATTCCATATGTCGTCAAGTTACCATGAAATGTACCTATGTGATGTCCTGATGTGAAGCTGACCTTCATTGCATGTTGTTACATTCTGACATTTATCTCAGAGCGCAATAGCATGGGCATGGCATGAGAACATCATATGGATTCAACTGTCCCATGTGATGTCAAGTTACCAAGTAATATTTCCATGTGATGGCCTGGTTCAAAGTTGACCTTCATTGCATAATGTCACATCATGGAGTTTATCTCAGAACGTAATAAGGCATGACATGAGAACATCATATGGATTCAACAATTTCGTGTGTTGTCAAGTTACCATGAAATGTACCCATGTGATGTCCTGATGCAAAGCTGACCTTCATTGCATGTTGCCACATCATCACATTTGTCTCAGAACGTAACCAGGAAATGGTTGGGGAACATGATATGGATTCAACTGTCCCATGTGATGTCAAGTTACCAAGTAATATTTCCATGTGATGGCCTGGTTCAAAGTTGACCTTCATTGCATAATGTCACATCATGGAGTTTATCTCAGAACGTAATAAGGCATGACATGAGAACATCATATGGATTCAACTGTCTCATGTGATGTCAGGTTACCATGAAATGTTTCAACGAGATAGCCCGATTTGAAGTTGACCTTCTTTGCATGATGTTTTGATGAATTGTATCCATATCAGCTTCTCATATACATACCTCATTCTGTTGTGATGTGAGGTTTTCTTATGTGACTTTGGGCGATGTTCTATGTAATGTCTCTGTGTGATATTTCCATCGTATGACATCTCAACGCTCCATTACACGATTTCGTGAATGCTGAAGAATAGCAATTACTAATCACAGGATCTCCATCAACGAAACCAACAAGAAATTTTTCCAGTGAAATTGCATAGAGAGAGGGAAATAAGAGAGTAATGGGCTCAACAGCGGACGCGCGAAAATGAAATTGGCGATTGACGGGAAGCCGTTCCAGGGGGCGTTTCCACTTTCTCTGCTACTAACAGCTGCACTCGACGCAAGCCGATGAAAAGCCAATTGTGACTTTCATCAAAGCATTCCGAACGGTGACAATAATAACGGGAACATGGAAAGCTCTATATTTTCGCATTCATGCGCTCAATCATTCAAAATACTGAACGCTCGTTAATCAATAGCTAGATAAATCGTCATGTAGTGATATTACTCATTGCCTATTGCAGCCATCGTCTACTGTGAATCTACGAAAGTTTATCATGATTGTCTTGCGAACTGATGAAAATTTTGTGTCACATCGACTCTCTCTAAATTGAGTAACTTGATTGAAATTAGAAAAGGATGCTTACATTGATAAAACTAGCAAATTAACGAAATTTGCTCTAAATGTACATAGGTTCTTATAAGTGTATGCAAGAAAAGATGAAAATATATTAGGCTCGAGATGAGTATGCGAACAAAATGAAGAAAGACACACACGTGAGCAGAAGAGAAAGAGACGAGTGGGCGAGATAGATAGGTGCAAAAGGCCAACAGACCACGCGAGCCAATTTATTTATAGTCATGGAATTTGCGTCCTCTCTATGCTCATTTTCTCTATTTTTGCAAAGAAGCCATGCATGCTCTCGTATTTCTCTTTGAGTATATACCTACACTGGCTTTTCTCGGCTAAAGTTGTTGAGCGACGTCATCGTCCTCTACTCTTCGAACAAGAAAAACCTTATTCTTGAGATGCAAGTATATGTACTGCAAAACCAGCATTGCTTTCGAGACATGCCACGTAGAAGATAAGGCAGAGGTCATACTGTTTAAGATTGGCAGACTCGCTCTTGTAATTCTTGTTGTGTATATATATATATATATATATATATATATATATATATATATATATATATATATATATGCGGATGAGATAGAGGAGAACCTTTTCGTGACATTCAATCGAGTGGATCCGAGTTTGTTCTAGACTGGACTAGAGATAGATACTTCGATATTCGCCAATTTTGGTATGATGAAGCGGAGTGATTCGGGCGATTGGGTTTCGATCTGGACTCCATTTGGTTATTGGATTTCTGCGAATCAGCTATTTTCCTATCAAGCTATTTCAATTTCCTTCCTTCGTTTCGAACAGAATCAGAATTTTTTGGAATTATTGACCAGATTCAGTCAAAATTTACAGGGAGATTGGATAAGCTATTTGATTTTTCCTAAAATTCAAACTCGCGTCTTCTCATTCGACTTGGAACAAAAATTCTCGAATAAATCTGGTCCCTTTTTGGACCCATTCAATCATCGTTAACATGAGTCGTCGAAATTTCCACTGATCAATTCGGTTTTTAGAATATACGATGATGAATGTAGCGTAAAATCCATTTGCGTCCATTCTTAATCAACAACGAGGAACCATCATCACAGATCTCTCCAATCATCATCTATTATTATTCCATTATAAGCCAGCGATCACTAGATTTAACCAATCCTATTTTATCTTCCCAGCAAGTAACATAACGAAGTATGAAAGTATGCATGTGCAGAAAATTGTAATCATTTGCAATTCTGAGGATCGAAATGTCCAGCTCATATCTCAAAGAACTTGCGTACAAGAGAGTGAAAATATATAGTTAACCGAGAACTCCAACATCACATTCAAATCCATTCTCCTACTATTGCTTTTGTCCAGAAACAGGTTCTCTTTAGCACTTTCGCAGTTGCATAAAGTGACTTTCGTACATTGGGGAAGAATCACACATCGGTACAGTGATGGTGCGATGTAGAATTCAATTCCAATAAAACGAAAGGACCCATAGTATAATATCATGTCTGCAAGTGAACGAGTCGGAAAGCAAGAAAATGTGGATAAAGAGAGAGAGGGGGGGTTGTAATAAAAAAAAACGACTGATAAAGATATCTTGCACTCGATTTGTCTCTCTAGAAAGTTCGGTGTCCCAGAATTTATCACCGAAGAATGGAGTGTAATACCAGAACCACCCACTCGCAATTCAAAAAGCGCGGGCTTACGGTCGCCCCATACGATACAATAAATACAGCTATACCTTCTCACACACACACACACAAATATAAAGTGCAAAAGGTGGAGGCCATGTACCGCTAATCCGTGGATTATTTTGCCGCTAAACTCGTGACTGTCTTACCATACTTTAAAAAATGTTTGCGACAAAATTTTCTCGCGAGCATTGCTCCATCCACGCAGTATTTAAACTCTCCTTAGTTTATTTGCGTTCACAATAATTCTACACTCAAAGCTATGTACTGTATATTAAATATACCGTGGGCTTCCCCAAAAGCAACGACCACAAATTCAGACAGGATTAAGCGACCTTGAGCTGGTCTGGCTTATTTTTTTTTTCGCTACATCGCTGTCCCCTGATATAAACCACTACTACAACGCAACGCTCATCGTTTTAGGTATATTCTGTATATAAAATGAGATGTAGCAGACTTTTTTAGTCTATAATCTGTAAAGGTAAACGCGAAAGTCTCTGAGCGTAATTTTATGTCTGATGAAATTTTTGTTTAAGCCGAGTTGGCTTAGTATGTACTGTCACTTGGGCTTTTTCGGTTTTGTACAGTGCGCTAATTGGGGATGTGCGAGACCACCGTTGATGCTGCTATTACTAACTATACTACTGGTATTTTGCCGTGAGCCGATATAATAAATTCAAGTCTAATTGGCTGCTGCTGTGTTGGACGTACTTTTTTCTTACGATATATACGAGGTGGGTTCAACTTGTCACTGTCTGAGAAGATGGTACTTTTCTCTGATGTAACGTTGTGGGGATTTTTTTTTTTTTTTTTGTAAGTACACTGAATTTTGTGCGGGTTGGTTGAGAAAGAAGAATTAGCGTCTGGAGGATGAAGAGGAGTTTCTTCGAGTTTGGTTGATATCTTATGTGATAGAATGAGGACGAGATAAATTGCATTTTGTCACGAATTTCGGACAGGATAAGAGGTTTATTCATCAGGATCAAAAATCAATGGGCTTCATTATGGAATCAAAATGCATGGGTCAAGTTCAATTTTTTTCAAGAAAATATCTTCATCGGTCTAGTTTTTTGGATAATAAAACAAGTAATTAGACTCATGATGGAGAATTAAGAATTTTAAGATAACCCAGTTTTGAATCAATACCAGTTTGTGAAGAATTGTCACGAATTTACTTCCCATCTGTGTAATGAAAATCAGTGTGCACCAGTGAGATGGAATTCTCCCTGAAAATTTTAAACTTGAAAAAAATGTGGATTGACGCACGCAATCTGTGATGAGACGACATCATATTCGATCTCCGGAGTACCTTCTTGATTGAATTCGCTCGAGCCCCTGGTAAAAATGAATGAGCATTTTCTGGCCATTAACTGGCCAAGTCGTATTGCTACTAGCCATAAGACCTATATCAGCCACCTGGAGGCCAGAAAAAATATTTGAAGAAATGGTCACAATTCTACCAGGGGCTTCCACCCACAATTTCATTGTGCTCACCTACAGATGAAGAATACGTCAGTGTAGAAAAATAGTATTTTTCGATCGACTGAACGTAAAGTGAACGAAAACTACCGTGCGTAAAGCAGTGCTTTTCGCACAGTCGATCGAAAAAAGTTTTTTGAATAAACATTTGATGAACTGAATTTTCTGAGATTTAGCATTGGATTGTCATAGGGTTTATCAAACTTTTGAGTTATGATTCACGCGAGTAGACTGATGAGTAATACGTGAGTAGATCAGAAATCACTACACCGAGTCGATTGCACTCGAGAACTTCAAGTATCATCGACGAATCAAGTAAACACCACGTGCTACAATGGAAGGTACTCCACTCCAACGAACCAATCAATGAAAGAAGAAATGAATTCACAGCGGGTATAGAGTAGAGTACAAGTGCGTATCTTGGGTCGGAAAAAGAATAGGACCAATAAGACGCACTCCATCACATAGTGCATCGACATGATCAAGACGTACTCACTACTCAACCTTACTACACAACACAGAGTGCTTACTTCAATGTCTATCATGCGGGGTGTAATAGTTGCATCTGTGCATTGCAGCAGCAGCAGACAGTCAGTCAATAGTTGATTGGATATAAAACGGTATAACCGAAAGGCCTACATCCCATTCGTCTATTGACGCAATACTGCGGCATCATCATCATCATCATCATCATCATCATCATCGTTTGCACCGGTGACCCACGTACAAATAGAACCGAGTCACAGTCATCTTGTTACATTCACAAGCATCTTTTCTATATACTGCTACGTGTACCAAGTAACCTCGTTCTATTCGTCCAACGACAGATTTTCCATTAGCGGTACAACAAACTTGCTTCCTATATGCGCGAATTTACACTATATATACGAACAAACCACACCTACATAACCTATACACGTGATATGAACAACGGGTCATCCACATCAGGTATTAGAGATATGTACACTTATACACCGATATATTCAAGATATATGTTATAGGTTATGTATATAGCAAACGGGCGTGAGATAATCTCGGGTGCGGAGGAGCATGTTAATCGACTACTCGTGACGACGTCTATAAAGACTCCCTGTACCTATAACGGTAAGTATGTATTTGCACTGTATCATATATGTACCTAACCTATGTGCAAGTATGATCGGGGCATGCGCAAAACAATCAGTGAACGGTCATATAAAATACCATACTATCTGACGACTTTTCATCATATAAGAGATATGGGTATGTGAACTAACCATAATAATTAATACCTCACGCGAGAAAATTGAACTGTTACCCTTCATAACCTTCATAAGTCTAAATAGTATAGGATATACTTTGGAGTATGGAGTTCTAGAGATATGGACAAATTTAACGGCAAGTTCAGGCGACGATATCGAGTGCCAGTGCGAAATTAACAGCAAGTGATATCTAAATGATATCAAACCGTTATATTTGAGAAAGGGAGAGAGATCGTGTGATGCCGAGTAAATTATAATAGCCTACCACCCCATATTTGACGATCTATTGATAGTATGAAAGTGTTTATGGGATAACCATATTTAGACTGCTTCCTGTGCTGGCATGCATGCTTTCATCGGATGCTATGCGTAATTTCAGGAAGACGACGATTATACGTGAGTTGCCTGGGTAATATTACGGATGAATTAATATCCATCCATGATACTACCCATTAGATATTCTAACGGGCGAGTCGACTGAATTGGTTTGGAAACGGTATTCGGTGACAAAGTATCAATCAAGTTTGAAAAATCATAAATTTCTGAGCCATTATGATGAAAGTCAACTGTATTGAGTTTGCAAAAACAGCATGGTGAATAGTTGGTCATGCTGTCACGAAACGCCATCTTTATTTTTATTTTTCTTTAACTATTTGAACTTTATACTAATCCAGCACATGCCTATTTAGAGGCCAACTGAACTGCTCAATTCAAGAATGTGAGCCTTATGTGATTCGAGTAATCTAGACCTAATTTTGTGAACAGGCCATTCGAGTCAGAATCCAAAAAATACTCTCAATAATTGTAAACCTAGTCTTCCGACGCATATTCCAGCTACAAGAACGAAGAAAGTAAACACAGTATCAACATCCAAAATTCGTCACTGATTGCCGCATGGAAGATCTCATTGCAATGAAAATCAGGACTCAGAGAAGAACACTAGATGAACCAGTCAAGATTCTATGGTCGACGAATAATAAGATTCATATTTGGAGGAATATCAAATTTTCAGAGAAACTGTCATTTAACCTGGATCAAATGTAAACAGGGACCATACATAGCCTTACAAGATCTATGGATCAACTATAGGTCAGGTTTCGATACCACGAAATTCAACAAAATCATCATCACTGTGATTGAAGCCATTCCAGTTCAATCAGTGTAGGAAACAGGTGCAGAAAATCCAAGACTATGATCAGAGCAAACCCACAGAGGAATCCCTCAACAGCACATGTGATCATCATTTGCGGTCTGCGGACAACAACAACGACGCCATATACTCGATTATACGCACGAAGCATTGCATGGAGTACCAGGCATTCTTTCTGAGCCTTTTTCCTCGAAAATCGTCTTTCCTCCACTTACTTACTTACTTACTTACTAACTCATCACCACCTATGCGAATCATATAAAGTAAATGGGAAGCGCCGCGAGTAGATTCTCAACTTTTCTCGCCATTCTTTAGCAATTACAGAATGGTCATCCCTCGATCAACAACTCTTCTTGGCGCTGAAATAGACAGTCTCTTCAAGAGACGATGTTCCAATATATAAATATATATATATACATACAACACATCAACACACCGCAAGAGATTGCAAAAGAAAGACCAGAAAGAGAGAAGACGCGTCTTGATGTGGCTAAACTAGTTTTTACCGTAAAGCCCGACGACGAGAGGGAGAAAGATTTTTGCTCTGCTCTGGCTCAACTGTCTTTCTTGATGCTTGGGTGTACTGAAAACTCGTTATCCAATCGGCTGGTTTGTGTTCACCAGACGCATAGATATGATACGATGCAGTTTTGCAGAGAAGGATTCTTAAGTGAGTTTTGTAGGTATAAATGCCTGTTTACAATTATTCACGTCTTACAACTACTTGATGCTTCTAATTTTTTAACCTCTCCATATTATGGAAACATCAGAGGTATATCCGAAGTTTTAAATCGTTCAGCATCTGTGAGCCTGCCCATGATATTCCGGTGAACTACAAACTATCCTTCATAGCAGCTCGGCCTTGAAAATTCATTCGCTGTCCATGCCAATATTGTGGTTCAGGTGGAGAATCATTGATTTATGATGACAAGAGGATTATGAGGCAAGATTCTGGACTACCTGACCTCACCAAGAACCAACAACCAAAAAAACTTGCATCGAATTCCGCTACCTGTATCCAATTTATAACTTAGAACGCATCGACCCAAAAAGACTCTAAAAACTTCTACAATATCTCACCTCGAGAATCCATTTCTACCCAAGTTCAAGATCACATAATATATCTCACATCGCTCCAAGATGATAAATGACGCGTCGGATATCTTCATCGGCAAAAACATCACCAACGGTGTATCCATCCATTACCATCATACCAGCACATCCGCATTGTCAATAGACAGATTCATCTCAATCGTATCCGATCACTTAGGAGACGCTAAACTCGGCAAATACTTATTAAACCAACCAAACAGACCATTTTTCACAACGTGAGTCAACACCATAATTCCTTGAAAACAATCCATACCCCTAATTTTTATCTCAACACCACAAGGCGTTAGAACACGCATTGTCCGTACAATAGAGTCCAGTGAGAGATACCTAACCTCTATAACCTCCTCAGGCAATAGAGCGGTCGTAGTACTAGCCGATATCGCACCAACTCACGCGATATATACGTACAATTCCATACCTTAGCAGAATGTGAGGGTTATCTTGGGGCAATCGGCCTGCTTGTACGAATACTTATATATAGACTATGATATACATGGAGAAAACGAGGTAAGAGAAGATGCATCGCTCACTCGGCACGAGGTTTTCTTCCGTAGCCATGCAATAGTAGAGCAGTAAGTAAGGTGTATATAGAAATACCAGTTCTATATATAAAGGCGATCGTAAGTTGGATTAGGGCCAGGAGAGCTCAGGTGCCAGCAAATAACTCGCCTTCGGGCCTATACTATATACCTAATAGTACTTGTAGAAGGTACATATACATAGGGTGCAATGGAATAAGCAAAAGACGAACTTGAGACCAAAGTAGTGGCTTGTATCGTCTGCTGTGGCTTTTTATATAGTCTCTCGAATTGAACGAGCTTAACTTGAGGGCGTTGATCTGACCCTGAACTATCTCATACCTTATCAGAGATAGACCAATGATACGGATGAGTAGAAGAAGATTTTAGCAGCTAAGGTATTCAATGAAAGAATTTGGGGGTTCGGTTGTACTACGGTATTACCTCAGTAATCAAATTGTTCGAATTAAGTGTTTAAATCCTCACCAGTTCAGCCCGAATTCCGTCGGAGGCTTTGTATTACTCTGACACTAATCTATTAGAAAATTCAGAGTCCCACGATTTGTACAACCAGAAAGAGCCAGCCACAAACATGGGCATTTTTGTCTGATCAGTGACATATTTTTCA
Source organism: Eretmocerus hayati (assembly GCA_029851415.1). Lineage (NCBI taxonomy): Eukaryota > Metazoa > Arthropoda > Insecta > Hymenoptera > Aphelinidae > Eretmocerus > Eretmocerus hayati. The sequence goes on along the minus strand of CM056743.1, from coordinate 148,037,830 downwards.
CTTTCCGACAAACTTAGTAGAAGATTGACTCACACCTGAGCCACAGGCTGACCAGCCTCCATGAAAAAACTCCTGAGTATATTTCCAGTCATTACCAATCGAAATACCGAATTTCTTCAGGGTCCTTCGAGTCAAACATGATGAAACAAACAAAAAAAGAGTTTTCCTATATAAGACCACATGTTGAGATCATAAAAGTTTAGGAGCTCAGATTTTCTCCACAAGCAACCTAAGCTTCTGAGTCATCACTTAAGTAATCCGTCCACCAAAACTAGCTATATTTGTGATCTCATCCAAATCCATCAAGCCAATCAATTCACCATAGCATTACCTCAGGTATTAGAGTAAAACCTAATCAGGTAATGGCCCGGTCAGCCACTTGGTAAAGCTCATCGACTAATCGGTTCAGATGCGTGCCCACGAAACTTTTCACCTCGAAAACTCATCAAAAGGTGCATCAAGAGTGCTCCTCCAAACAAACTTTTCACTTCACAACTTAATTGCTCGAAGCTGAGATTCTTTCTCGAGTGCACATTCCACTCAACTGCAAGACTACTTTGACTACGAAACTGTTTCGTCTCTTTCTCTTTTACTTGGGCTGCGCACTGCGATGGATAAAATTTCTTGGAGAAACTCCAAAATACGCTGACGGGCTGTACTAGCTAAGATGTTTTCCAAGTGGGTCACGGAGTGCTCTTCATCAGCGCTAATTCGTACTCGGGGCAAATGAAATTAGCAGAGCGAGACTCTGGTTTTCTTGGCTGCATTGAAAAGTTTTGGTGCCCAAATTCTTAGGAGGAAGCGGATATATACACGCCGATACTCGAGAATCTAAATGTCGACAATTAGTCTCATTAAAATGATTGGTCAATTTATTGTGATATACCCACAAAGCGTCAAACTCTCAAGGCTTCCCCAAAATTCTTAATGAAGAGTTACGAATCAATAGATGATCTTGCAGCCCAAGGGAGTCTAACCAGCTCGCTAACCAGAAAATGAGATTATCTAAACATGTCTCGTGAGTCCAATCAGTGAAGTTTCGTTTCTATTACGCGAGGTCCTGCATTCAACACCAAAACCTTAGGTGGCATTTATGGTTGGTAGATGAACCTACGATTCTATTTTCACCATAAATGTTGCCTCAAGCTAGTACTGTCGTTGCACGCACATCGCAATTCCAGAAATTTGCACGAATTACATTGAAATAATGCCCTCCCAATCTCTTCAACAATATAAATACAGTCGAGTCTCTTATGATCTATCCCTCATCGGTAACGCTTCTGAGTGTGAAACTTCTTGGTTATGTGTGGCTACCATATAGTCTTGCGAAACCCTGACATTAGTTTGGAAATGTCATACCTGAACGCACGAATTCAAAAACATTTGCAGATGCCAACCCAGGATTTATTTCAACAGAAATTCGATCTTAGTTCCTACTTTTTTCTTCTCTATCTCTATATATAGCACACGCTTAAAGTTTTCGAGTAAGAAACGCACTGCGGTATACTTCCGGGGCGTCTGATCAGTGAGGCAGGCCTCACTCTTCTACCTCGTCGGCTAATTTCTGGAAAGTTGTACTTAATCCACCTTTGCTACTATAGTTATAACATCCAAGCTCGTCGGTCTGAGCTAATCCGAGAAGCAAAGGCTGCCGAAGCACATTACGGGCCACTGCTGCAGCAGCAGCAAGCAGCTCACAGGCGTGCGAAAATCCGGCCAACGAGCCGAGACGTATATATATTCTGCTGAAACGCGTACCTCCTGTTCTATACTTAGAGACTGCTTTAATGCAATCAGGAAGGCAGCGAGTTTTACTCTTTACCTATCCATACGTTCTCGTTAAATATATATAGATATATAAGCGAAGTGTATAACCTCAACTCATACTATATTCACGTGTGCATATGAATATAGGTACCGGCTCGCTAACAGCGACGAAATATTCATAAACGTTGACGAAGGAGAGTTGAAGCTCGTAGTTCTCCCAGCGGGGAGGTTATGAATTCTGTATAGTGCGAACTCGCCCTACGTAATTGATACCCGACGCTAAAGTCTCTCCACGTTATTAGATTCATGAAAGCGATGACGACGTTAGGGTCTGTTTACAATTACTCGATGACGCGTTGACCGTCGTGTTTTTCGCGCCAAAGCACATAACCTATATATATCCTCTCTCACAAGTTTGATTCTCTTGGTGCGTTTATAGTTACGTATAGGCATGTTTGCATGAATTTGCGCTCATATGCGTGAAGAAATATGTGAATATTCATGGGAGAGCCAGGGTTTGGTTCGAGTTGGTTGCGACGTGTCGCACGCATTCGTGTAATTATCAATCAAGGCTGCGTTGCCGTGTATAATAATAAGCATATACTCGCTGCACACGAAAATATCGAGCTGTAGGAGAATACACTGTTGCAGTTGCTATTATGTATGCATGTCCTTTCGTCGAGCTGCATTGGTGCGTATTTATGTTGCCACGATGGAGCAGTACAAAAAGTTGACGACGCGGGCGTGGATGTCGGTAAAACTCATGGGTTATCGTGCTTGAGATATATTGGTTCGAAGATACTGCTTCACGTTGATGATGCGTTAGGTGAATATCAAACTGAGGTAATGGAAGAAAAATTTATAAACCTATTCAGACCGGTCTACTGACCATTTTCAGTTGTATTTTAAATAAGGATATGGATTGCTTTACCTATTAACGATTCACAAGAATCTTACAATTGATGTATGTTTTTTTTCTTATTTGGAATCTCCCATGGATATAGGAAATAGAATATAATCTATGCTCGCAGATTATCACCTCAGATAAAATTTAATCTCCGATAATTTGTTTTATTGTAAAACGATCTGAACACCTTCGGCAAAGCTTAATCCGACCAGAATCAATCGTGCATCCGACAAAGAACTTTTATAAAGTTTCTATATGGTTGCACGATCGATCATTCTTACAATATATATATCTACACCTCACAGCATCTTGATATACCTGCAGAAATGAGGCATCGATTCCCTCGAGGGCAAAGTCTCTGACAACGGCGAAAAAGCGTATATGTATAATCCCTCGCACAAGACTAGAAAGGAAGAAACGTTGCTTGTAAAGGATAGAAGGATGTCCGCGCGACTCCTCAAAGGACCCTTACCTCTATTCTATCTATCTATCTATCTATCTTTCTTGCGGACGACGAATCTCGATAAAAAAGAGAATAACTTCGCCAAGACGCAAGAGTCAGCAGCAGATGTGAGAGAGTCCAGTTTGTGTAGATATATAGAAAAGTCGGGAATTCACAAAAGGTAGTAGTAAGTATAGAGATCTCGGCATCACTCGAGATGGCAACGAGCGTCGTCGGCGTAGTCACCGTCGCACTCTTGAGGAAGCAGACGTCCTGGAATCTTTTGCCATACGACCATAAGAGTCGACGAGGTATTTGGATGATATAGAAGGTATTGTAGATACGCTTTCACGCGCTTGATTCAAAAGGACCTTTTGCCTTGATATTATTATGTAGATCACAATTGAATTTGGTAAACGAGGTGAACGTTCAAATCTGGCAATAGTACCCTTGATGGTAGAATTTGATCTAATTGCCGTGTAATGGTCACTGATGCATACTGAATTGCCAGAGATTTTCGAGTGTATGCCGAGGGTGTTGATTGGTGACAGTTGGATAGGACGAATGCGAAAACGTTAACTGGTGAATATATTGGGTGCAGTATATGGGCAAATCTCACGAAGTATGCGGTTTGGCCGAACAGGCCTATTTTCACGTTGTCAGAAGAACATTCGCGTTTTTTCCGCCGCTCGCATTAGATCATTCTTAAGATCCACTCATATTCAACAGTTCTGCATCATTCAGAAGTCTATTTCTTGCTATATGAAGGTACTGGGAGACGCTTCTTCGTGACAAAATCACAATTTTTGACCGAACAGGGCCATGATTCTCTCACGCCTTAGCTCGCCACAGGCGGGGCGGTTCACCGATCGGTCTGAAAATTGGATATGTGATGGATTACAATATATAGAAACATATAATTTTCACCCGGGGATGTGCCTATCAATGCGTCAGAGTGGCGATGATTCGTTGGAGCGAACTCCGATTTTACTTTTTTTCCTGTATCGCTCTTCTAATGGATGCAGCGCTCGGGGCGGTGAATATTTCGTATCTGCAGAAACGGCATCTTATTCTCCATCCAAAAACCTACAAATCTAGCCCAATAACGATAGTGTGCTCGATTCCGCACGACGATGCGGCTCGAAATGAGAAAAGTTTTTTTCGCGTAAATGGGGTCAAAAAAATCGTTTTTCGTGTAGCACACGAAAATTTCGATTCCGTTGGTATTAAAACCACGTGTAAACTGATGTTTGTACCCCAAGAAATGACTATGAGAATCGCCCCTACTACATCCTCACCCCGGTCGTGATGCGAGGCTCGTGATGATTGACAAATGACGAAAATGAGCGTTTTGGCGGCTGTGGCACATCTTCATTTTGTACCACAGACCTTCAGAAGACACTGTAAACTATTAAACTTATCTTCTTTCCTCTATTCCAACACCGAGGATGCCACGTATTCACATACACATGAGCCAATTAGAATTACGGAAATGTGAGGGTCCCATCCAAATACATGGGAAAATCTTCTACTCCCTCACAAATCCACGGCGGAGCTCCAAAATAATTTACGCGAGTATTTCATCATTGTTTAAGCATTACTTGGACCAAACAAGAGTTTATGGGAGGTGTGCTGCCATTCTGGAAATTCTCAAAATTTCGAAGTCGAAATCGCATACCCAGCAAACATTTCGACAAGTCTACGACAAGATTACGATGTCGTCTACGACATCGTAGAACGTCCCGTACGTCATCTTTCCGACGTCGTAATGACGTCGAATGTCAAGACAAAAGACGTCGTGAAGATGTCAATTAGGGATGTCGGGTTTTCGACATTCTGTGGACTTTTTTTCATTATAGGTTTTTAGGTCAAGTTCTTATTTTCTTATTTAGAGTGTAAAAATAAGGTCAAGTTACGAGCTAAGCATATTGACATGTCCAAATGGACACAATTGTTTGCTCAACTCGTAATCTGACCCCATATTCATCACTCTAAATGAGTGAATTTGGTACCAAATGATTGTTTCAGGATATAAACTTTATTGAATTGAGAACTCTCAATAATAATCAGTAAATGCACGTTACATGTAATAATTTTGTAGAAATAAGAGATTTCTACAAGCGCAATGTAAGTCTACAGATTTTTCTGCGCAGTGAGAAGAAAACAGTCTACAGATATACGATACTAATACAGAATCATTTGGAGGTATAATCAAATCCCTACATACTATTTTCATAATAGCGAGCGATAAAACCTCAGAGTACCAAAGTAAAACACGATTAGTTACAGATTTGTAGAGAGTACAATGAAGTCATGAACGAATTGAACGCTGATTTTTCGTGACAGCTCTCGAGGAAGAAATAAAATCAATGGTCAGTTTTCAGAGAAACCGATTGAGGTCACGCAATAGTACTTTTGCGCGGTCAACGCGACACTATTATAAAGTACCTGATACAAAAGAAAGTCAGATTTAGCTCTTCAGAGTATACTAATAATAAGTCATAGAGTTGTCCTCAAATTTACGCAATAGACTTACGATACAAAACGAAATCAACTATCAATTTTTAAAAAGAGTTGTACAAAAAATGTAAATAGACAGTCATCATGCACAATAAAAAGCCTCTTCGTTTACGACGAGTGATATAAACAGGAATAAGAAAATACGAAATTTTTAAAAGAACGAACATCAAGTAAGGCAAACAATGATGAATTATTCTACGAGTCGATATCAGTACAGAACGTGACTACCATCGAGCCATAGGAGCGCCCCATAACGTCGTAGAATTCTACTTGGGTTGCTGTGAAGACTTTTTGAGGGCGTTCTTAGCATCTTGCTTTAGCCTATCTGAGGATCGTCGCACCCACTCTTGCATACTTTCAGAGATAGCATCAGTAGTTGGCGGTTCTTGGAAATTCATGCCCAGTATCATAGCTGCAAAAGAAATGTGTCGTCAATAAAAATGATCACAGTAGCAGACATTCATGCATGCTTGAAAAATTTTATTCCACACCAGGAAGTTTTTTCAAAACAGCTAAATCTCGGAACCACTAACGAAAATATTAGTCATAAAATATCAGCTCATATCGTACCTGTCATGACTTGGACGAAATGAAAATCAGCTAAGAGAAGTTTTTTGCCTCTATTCTGAATCCATGTGCAATGGTCCGAGCACACGTTGGTCATGACTTTTCGGAACATTCTGTTCACAACTACGTCAATAGTACCACCACAAAGGCCCCAACTGAGGTATGCGATCTAAAATGAACGAGACAAAAAATCATCAAGTTGCGATTGAAAAAATTGAAACTGTACGGAAGAATTGAATTGGAGATTCAACTTACAAACTGTGACTGTACCTCCTCAGGATTTGGAGGAGGAACAGGATCTTCGCCTTGCTCCTTTGTGCCCCCGAGAATCGCATCAAATTCTATCAACTCGTCTGTTGTTTTCAGTGGGAACTTAGGTAGCAGAGAATATTCCTCAGCGGGCATTTGGAAAACTGGATTTTTTTGTCCTGCGGTGAGAATAGCCATTATGGTATTCAGCTTACTCAATGCGAGATCCAGTTTTGTACAACAGAGTCCTGAAATTTCATATTTTTAGCAAACTACAATAATGATAGTGTAAGCAGAATACGATGATTGCGGTGAAACTTACGGCAGCAATAGTCTCCATGGAGTTCTTTTTCAACTTCTTTCAAATTTCTCTGAACATTGCGCAAAGCCTCAGATACTTGAGAAATTTCTATAGGTGGATGTTGTGCAATAGAAGCTGGTTCAGAGTGCGTTAATGATTCTGGAACTTGATTGACGTTGCCGCTCTGCTCGTTATCATCAGTCACAGAGAGACCCGCGTACAAGTCTTCTTTAGGAGTTTGAATTCCAATGTTGTTGAGAGCAAGATCATCATCTACCTCTCCTGTGTCTTGTGATGGTAAATCAATATCGTTGAGAGCAAGATCATCATCTACCTCTCCTGTGTCTTGTGATAGAAAATCAATATCGTTGAGAGCAGGGCCGTCATCTACATCTTCTATGTCTTGTGATGGTAGAGGGGAACGAGATGGAGAATTTATAGGCGAGATATCGGGTGTAACGAGCTTTGTATCATCATGCTGCAAGGATTGAGCAGAGTCGTCATCATCATTAGGCGCGTCGTAATTTTCAGAAACCTTGCCAGTAGCCCCAGTTTCTTTAGGAGTCTGATGATTGACGAATGCTCCCAAATCTAAGAGCCCATTTTGAGAATCTGTTCAAAAATATAATTTAATAGAGGTGATAATGTCGAATATTCAGATGAGCCTCACAAGGTGACTGACACTTACGTTGGTTGAGAATGGTCTGAAATTGGTTCATGGTCATCATTTGCGAACTAACATTGATGTCTTGATTATTGCCCTCTTGCACCACTCGATTATTCATTATAGTCAACGTAGTAATGCCATTATCTGAAATTCAATAAATGATTGCAAATTATGATGAAGGAGATGAGATTAACAGTAATATTGAATAAATTTCTCATCCCTGACTCACTTTGTTGTTCATTTGTTACTGTACTAGAGTCAGTGGATGGACAAGGAATTCCTTGATCATGAACTTGTTGCCACATAACAGACGTTTGAGGCTGATGAACGAGCACGGGTTGAATGCATTTTTCTGGTCCCTTTTGCCCACCTTTTGTTCCTCGCGTAGTTGCTTTATTTTTCTTGGCCAATGCTTTCGAGTCTGCGACTTTCTTCAAGATTGCTTCATCGACCACCACTTTGGCATTAGGAACTGTATTGATTTCTGAAAGAAATTTGAAAGTAAAAATCAAGATACTCTGAATAGCTACGAGTTTACTCCAGAATTCCACACATAACAGTATGATACAAAATAATGTAAGGGAAAGTGCAATAGCATAACATGGTGTGACACATACGACTACATAATGTGCAATAAAATGGGACGAAGTGCAATCAAATAATGTAACCCTAAGTGTCTGTCCATCCAATTAGTTTACACGCAGACAACACGAAATCACATCAAACCTAGAGATTTGATACTTACTTGGCTTTTTATTCGGCTTTGAATCTTTCCCTTCTTTTGTTCGAGTCCTTTTTGCAGCCCCTTGCTCGGTGGATTTCTGCAGATTACTCTTGGTGGCAGCCAAGAGATTAGATACTTGATTCGTGGATGACCCTGGTACTCTTTGAGTTTTGCTGCCACTTGCAGCCTGCAAGGGTATTGCAGATGAAGGCAACAATGGGCTCTGTACATGTGAAACTAATTGAACTCGTGGTGACTTTGGTGCTCCTAGAGTTTTACCGCCATTTGCAGCCAGCAAAGGTATCGGGGATGAAAGCAACGATGGGCTCTGTACATAAGAAACTGATTGAACTCTTGATGGCCCTGGTGCTCCTTGAGTTTTGCTTCCATTTGCAGCCAGCAAAGGTATTGGAGATGAAAGCATCGATGGACTCCGTACATGGGGAACTATTTGAACTCTTGATGACCCCAGTGCTCCTTGTTGAGTTTTGCTGCCACTTGCAACTACCATGAGAGGTCTTGAAGATGAAGTAAGTGATGGGCTTGGTACATGAGAAACCATTCGTCCAGTTGGGCTCAGTAAAACTAATCGTGGAGGTATAATTTGCTTATTCCCTTGTGGATGAGGGAATCTGTTCATCTGGTTTGATGGGTTCATTATGAATGCCTCTCCTATCTAAAACACAATGATTCATTCATGAGAGATGAGATTTGGATATTGGGGAATCTTGTCTACATTGAAGGGAGCAATTCTGACTATTGCTATCGAGTATCGTTGCAAGTGCAATTGCTGAAAAGTGTGAAGAGTTTGGCTACGAGCTCTTGAATAATGAAATAGTTTGTAAAAAACTTTCTGAAAAGTGTAAAGAGTTTGGCTTGGAGCTCTTGAATAATGAAATAGTTTGTAAAAAACTTGAGGGAATGAAAATCTGCTGAATAAGCTTCCCTTGTGTTGCTATCACCTAAAATTATTGTACATGACTGTGATGAAGCACAGGAAAAAAAATTCAAGCAATACATTCTGATGATTGCTTTAGACATGCAATCATCAGAATGCGTTGTTATGATGCCACTTTGACTTCCTCCAAGGCAGGGTTGCAAAAGAAACCTACTTGACGTAGAATACCATTATACTATTAAGTATAATAAAAAGATGGCTGCGAAGTGCCTACACCACCAATGACTAACTCAAGAACTTGGCAGCCATGATATTGGCTGATACGGTAGTATTCTACGTAGAATAGGTTTCTTTTTTTTAAAACTCTGCTCCTAGGTCTACTTATGCCTGAGTCAGATAGCAGACACAGTTTTGCAGGATGGTGGCCACCTAACCTCAACTAACCTTGAGTAGCATTTCAAGTTTTGACAGTCAACAAGTACCATTGTCACGCAGCAGACAGCTGTGAACAGCTGTCTGCTGCGTGACAATGGTATTTTTGTTGGTGAAGCTCAGTAGTATTTGTTGGGATCAAGTTCACTCGCTGTTTTGAATTAGTGAAGCATTGGAACAAAATAGTAATAGCCATTGAAGAACATCTGGAAAACTTTCTTTTTTATCATACTGACAGGGCATTCAAATACATTTTCACTCAGTGTGTTTGATCTGCAAATTCCAACTTCTCTTGAGTCTATTGGGTAGTTATCTATAGGAAGACAATCAGTGAATTTTTTGAAGAGAATGACATCATCCGCAGTGCCAATTCTTCTACAAATGAAGTCAATCACGACAAGGGTCCCATCATTGAGATAGCAGCAGTTGTTAGGTTTAGAGTTTGTCAAGGTGAAGTTTTGGAATTTGATTAGCTTACGAGGAGCCCAAAAACCTTGCGGAGGATCTACATTTTTTAATTCCTCAAGGATTCTGAAACCTTGAGGATAATTGATCAGCTCTTGGATCTTACCTTTGGACCTTGATAATGCAACCACAGCTTGCTCATTACTTCTTTTGATAACTTGAGCAAGCACCTGATTACCCTTCCTGATGTTTTTCCGAACAAACCTCAAGTGATTTTCATAACGCCAAGCACTGAATGAATCCAGTGGACCATGTCTCATGACTTCATCAGGAAGGTGAAGGTTGTTGTGGGCATTATAAATTATATTATGGACCCCGTAAAGAAAAATTAATTCAACTACATATTCTTTTAACAATGCTTTTGCATCAGCATTTTTAGTGTAACAATACTCCTCAGAAGTTAAGTATCGGATGGCTAGGCTGAATTTATTAAAGTGTTTCATGGATACCTCATTCATATATTTGGAGAACACAATGGAAGCTGTATAAAGATCTAAGGTGCGAAACTCTTCAGCTTTGAAATGCACAAAGTCCTTAAAACTTCTTGGTTTTCTACCAAATTCCATTGGAGTCCATTTCTTGAGGCTCTCATAATCCTGATTCAACTCTTTCAGCAACTCATCACTGCCTAAGCTCTTTAGAGTTGATATAAAAAAAGTCATATGCTTTTTACCTTGCCCAAGATGCACTTGATGCATGGGCTCTAATGGAACCTGGTAGATAGGATCAACAGCCTCCTCAAGTTGAGAAGAATCTTCATATTTTTCAGGAACACCTTCTCTAAGATTTTGTGCAGTACGTGGAGGTGCATCATGATTCAGAAAGAGGCACCTTCTGCCCAAAGTGAAACCATCTTGAATGCATCGCCCACATCTGCTATTATGGGGTGGGAATTTAAGTATAAAATTTCTAGCCGGTGTATCAGCAACCACCTTATCTAGATGAATTTGATAATGAACATCTTTATAAATGAAACCATTAGTTTGTAAGTCCTCTAATTCTTCTAAGAGAGGCCTCAAGTACTCATCAGCATCTTCCGGCTTAGAATCTCCATGATGAGCACCAATGATGAAACATTCTTTAAGCAATTCACAATTATTCACACACCCTAAAATTGTAAAAAGCTCACTCTTAGAACTTTTAGAAACTGTAACACCATCAACATGAACATCAAAATGAATGGTTCTAGGGATAAAACGTTGAGGGATACAATGAAGCTGTTCAACCAAAGCTTTACAGAGCCCATAATGAGCATAACTGCCATTACCCATTGGTATGATTTCTACACTTGCAGGTGTCTTAAGAAGGGTACGGGCATCTTTGGGTAATTCAGTGTGCCCAGCTTGGATTAAACCAGAAAGAAGTGATGATGTAGCACACAATGTGATGTTATTAGTTAGACTCCATTCCCTTAGAAATGACTTGAGATCAAATTGATCTGCCCCATCATCATCAGATTCATCGCTGGATACATAATTTGATTCAGAATCTGAATCTTGAACTGATCTCTCTTGATCTGATTCTGCATCATCCTGAGATTGTGCAGGTGAATCATCGTGTGATGAGGGATGAGATGGCACAGATTCATTATCAGAGTCATTTGAAGGGGCAGGATTTTGATAATAATCATCATCGTTGTCACTCAAAGCATGAGCTTGAACATCCATTTCATCAGTAATAGAGCTGTTAGTCGGCGGATTATTGATCGATAGACCGCGATTCAGAGGAATATTTTGTAGCCGCGCTAATTCTGAAGAAACAACTCTCTCGCGGTCAGTTATATCTAGTTTTTCGATACGTCTCTTTTTTTGCCTCTCTGAGAGGTTATGAAACTCTTTCCTCAAGCTCATGACAAAAGAGACGGATACCAAATGCAAATTAATTGTCAACTTGAAGAGTTAGAGATGTACTATTCTAGGATTAATAATATAATAAATATTATACTCAAATTTCGATGGGGAATTCAGCGTTCTCTAGGAGTTGAAGAGGGTCCTCTGCGGTTTGCTCCTGTGGATGCTCCAAAAAGACTGGCAAAACGCACACTTTTATTAATTATTGCGCGCGCGATAAATCATCACACATGTCGATTAGATGTCGTCAAGACTTCGTCAACACATATCGTGCGAGGTTTTCGCGCCGTCTTGCGGCAGACATCCGACAGACATCTGTACGATGACTTCGAGTATTCGTGTTCAATTCATCTAGATACGACGAGTATACGACAAAATTACGATGTCGCTGACTTGTCAATGTCGAACGCAATGTTTGCTGGGTAGTTCCTGAGATTTGCCCATATACGCACATGTGAGCAGTTTGAGATAGAGCAAGAGATGAATTAAATGCGAGAAGCTGACGCAAAGATATAGAGGCAAGTTTATTGGATAATCACCCTCGCGAGTCGAGAGAGCAACACTCTGTTTCAATCCGGGTTAACTCGATTTGGCAGCTATTGCATTATGCGTGGTAGTGGTATGGAAAGGCGGGGGAGTGGCTCATTCAATTGCGTCGTATAACGTATAGTATGGTAAAGCAGCCTATTCGCGAGAGAAGGATGAAAATTTTCGTGATGTCATTATACGTACGTTGCATGTACTTGATTTTAAATTGCATCGCTGGTCATTTTGCGACCGCCGACATGTTTGAGATTAACATGATTATGATGTCATGTATTTTGCGTTCATTGAATTTGGAGGGATTTCGATGGTTACCAATAATTTGATGCACATTGAATTGAGGAAGGGGAAATTATAAAGTTATGAGTCAGGGATAGAAAATTCTTCTAGTTGGGTGGATGTTACATACTTTTTGGTTCGGTTTAAGAGAGATCTGAATTATGTCAGGTAAAAGTGATATGTTTAAACCTGGAGATTTCGAGAGTGCCGAGTCTTGTCTAATCCGCAGCAAGTCATTTTATTTCTGAATATTTTAAAATTCCTACTCACCAATAGTTTAGACCATTTGAATATCGTAAACCAGACCCAATCTAACCTCCAGAGTCATTAACTTCGTCTCAAGATATTCTTACGGTAACTTCCAATTGATTTTTCCTATTAGATTCAGTATTTGAGAGTCAAATTCCAAAGATGGCTGAGACAAAGTTACGCTAGGTGCATTTGGGAACAAGGTGGACTGTGGTTAGGGATGCACTCTCTCAGTCGCGCTCGTAAGTTTTGGTCGAGGTTTTGGTGCTCTAACCTATAACTGCATGGGAGATTGTTGATCTCGAACCATTGCATTTCACCTTGTTCCCAAGTGTAAGGTGTTTTCATTAACTCGATTCTGGAGTCTTCAAGTGGAGAAAGTGAAGTGTTGCCACGGAATTTTCCTTCAATAAGTATCTGAAGACTGGCGCATTACACGTTTCTTTATTTTCTCAAAATCCGGAGCACAATCCTGAACATTCATCAAATGCATCATCAGTTCATACAACTCATACAAAAATGATGGACTACACACACACACACACATACACACACACACACACACACACACACACACACACACACACACACACACATACTCACTTGCGGATGACATCACCGGCATCAATAATGCTTCGAACCGTCTATGACCAATGTGAGGATACAAAATGCATCACACATTTTTCATATCCTTCAACTTCACTAGAATCTCACATTAAACACTCTTACATTCATACACTGCATCGTAGTCGTCGTCGTCGTTGTCGTAGGCCTCATACATGACAAAAACGTCATTTACTTAGTCTCGCTATAAAGAGACAGAATCTCTTGCAGTCTCCCCATAGTAGTCAGTAAGAAGCGACGAGTGAGTACAGTCCTCAAGCGCGCAATCACGCTTCGACGTTTTCCGGTTGACGTTATAATTTCACTATTGCGTCGTGGAACGCGCGCGGAATTTCAAGCGCCGCTGCTTCCAACTTACAGAGCATCAGAGCATTCCCTATTATATTCCCTTTCGTTTCTATATAGTCGTCCCTTGGTGCGATGAGGAGATGAGCGCATCAGACGTTGGGATTCAACATATATCTGATTTGAAATTGTCGATTGAACGGGTCTGATATGCGCTATCGCGTCTATGAAGACGATGACTAGAAGGAGCAGGATGGAGATAAGGAAGAAGAGATAAAGGGATGCCGGAGGGCGAGAATTCGGAAAGCGTGCGTGAGCAGATTCGCAATCGCGGTGGAATTCTAGATACTGGAGTTCTATGTGTGAACCGGTTAGGCGTTATGGTGCTTCAGTCGAGGATTCAGTACAATGCTCGATTCTGAATAAATGGTATTGAGGGGTTTAGAAGGTTAAAGATGTATAAGTGGAAGCTTTGAGTGCGTCTAATTTGCATTCTGATTCAAGCGATATGATGTAATTCGTGATGAGAGACATCCCTTGACCCTATTAAAATATTTGGTCTATTGAGAATTGAGGAGGTTAAGGCCCACAATGAAGATATCTGATGATCTTGGTGTAAGACTTCTCTACCCATTTAGACAAGAAACCTACTGTCGAATGAGAAATTTTTCTTCAAATGAACAATCAAAACAGTTCCTCCGGGAAAAGTTGAAGATCATTCAAACAATATAAAATGGTGAACATCTGGCTTCACAATAGCAAATCCTCCTCGTTGTATCATAGTGAGAGTGTTCCAGTGTGGGTAGTTAACGAATGGTAAAAAAAGTTTCTTGTTGGATCAGAATCGTTGTTTGCTGTGTAAAGATGGCTCCTAAACAGAGACGGGACTAAAGATTAGTTTCGACTAAACCCTCGAATTGAACAGATCCCATTGCATATAAAAATCATCTAAGAAGTACTAAGAATACGTATAATTTAGCATGAGTGTACTCAGAAACTAACTTTCACATTAGTCTCTTTAATGAAACGGCTCAATTCTCTTTCAAAACAAATTTCTCTTCAAAATTTAAGAAGTAAACCTCAGGACACAATTATCAAAATACCACTTTGAGAAAAATTCGAATCCCATATTGATATTAGATAGTACATTGTATCGGGAGTGATGTCTGTTCAAGTATGCGGGTATACTCGTACTTAACCTCAAAGCACACTCGACCATGCATGCATCTTCTATCAAAATAGCCTCATTCCAAAATCACCTAATACAACCACCAAACAGCTTGCACGCATACCATTCCAAAACGGTCAGACAAAATAGACGTCCAAGATCGTCCAACATTATACACTATTCACTTCACATACTTCTAATACTAGATAACCTGAAAATAGTTCATTCTAACCTATATGGTTCGATGCGTGTATATACTATATATTGCGCGATCGTACGATGCCGAGGGCTCGCAAAAGATTATCGGAGCCAAAGTAGAAGAAAGATACAACAGAAGTGCATGGGTGGGGGAGGGACAAAAAGCCCCCAAGCGATAAATAGCTGGGCGAGCGCCAAGGCCAAGCAAGACGAGAGCATGCTATGCGCCATACATGGACCTATAAGGCTACACCATAGACATAGTCTGCACTTCTCTATGTTGTTGCATGCATCAGCTATATGTACGTGGGAGACACTATCTTTCAATACATATATATAAGGGCGACAAACGTGCCGAGTTGTGATATAAAAAAAGAAAAAAAAATATGAAGGGCACATGGGGACGTGAACGAACGTTTTACCTATTCTATAGTTTCTCTGCTGCTGTTGCTATAGCTTGCTGATTGCAAGGTTCGTCTATGAATTGAGAAGCTATGGGAGGAATTCTCCATAGGGATTCTGGAGTCTGGCCAAGCGTCAGCTGCCGCGGCACATGCATCGAATTTTCGTTTATTCGAACTGTCTGCGAATAAAAGATGTGGGGGGTATTGGGATAGAGGTTTTAAGAGGTTGGATATAAATTCTGGTGGTTCCTAACGCGGGGAGGCAAAAATTGTTTACTGGACCAACGTAAAGGAATGTATGTATGTTTTGGATGCAAATTTGATCACTTGAACAGACAATTTGGAGAATCTGTTTGGAATGAATCTGGGAGTAAACGAATTTTGGAAAATAATGACTGAATTTATCCACAGGAACTCGGATTGCTCTTTTCTCCAGTCACATCTTCTAAGAGAGTTTTTTCCCAATTTGACTCTCCCCAACAAAGGACTCTTTCCATTTTCCAATTGTGAACATTTCCTCTGTGTCTTTCATTGTGACGGCTACACTCTGGAATCATTCAATTAACTATGATGATATATGTCCACACCTTAACGGCTGATTTCCACAACAATCAGAACAACGTGACACTGTATCAGTATCACAGAGTCGTATCAGACTCATCTCATGAAGCCAAGCGATGAAAGGATGGCACGTCAAGTTTACCCGCAAGCGACGTATATATACCCCAGACATCAGAACGTCGTCTATGTTTGATATACCACAGAGTCTACAACGACAGGTGATTTCTATCCAAGATCATTTTATATACCTATAGACACGACATTTTCCCATCTTCCGCGTTCCATATTGCTGATCCAATCATCAACAAATTACATACAACCATCTTGCTCTTCCTATTTTTTTCCTTTCCCTCTTCTTTCTTTCATCTGAATGCAATTTCCAGGACACGTCCCCTTGAGCCATTCTCGAAACTCGTATCATGTTCATCATAACCTATACCTACGTCATATAGAATCATACAAATAATCAAATCGCAAATATTTACTTAAAAAGTCTTTGCGATTCTGGAAGCTTCTTTAACGCGTGCCACTTTTCTAAAGAAACAAGGCCATCGTAACGAAGTGGCGCGCATCGTGGCTGCTGCAATTTAATATATAGATATAACTATAACACCATCACCTGTTGATGATGTACCCATCAGAAAGTGTATTTCTGATGTTGGCGACCTCATTTGTGCATGCTAAATCAGGCACATTTGTGGCATTCTCTCTGTGTCTCTTGCAGTGTTTGTAGTATCGCGTGAATTCTCTTGCCTGCACTTGGATCGTGAAAATTACTTATGGCCGCGTGGACCGAATCCGTATTTGCGGGAATTCAAATTGCTGCCAAGAGCTAATGAATCCAAGGCAATATGGTTTTAATACTCGAATAGTTCGCACCAGATGTGTTGGCAACATTTCAGATTGGGTCATTATACTTTTCACGAGCTTGTTCGTGACACATATTTTCAATTCAATGCTTCTATGTAAGAGAGTCCTCAGCAATTTACTGTGAGTTTTCTTTGGATTCTCATGTTTTCGAAATTATTCCAATTTGTATCAAGATTACGATCCTGATAGGAGTAGAGCCTGATTCAAATAAAATCCAATGATATCTACATTTTTATGGCCGTAGGTCAAAAATTAATCATTTCAGAAGACAAGAAAAAAATTTCTACACCTGAAAAACTTGAAAATTTTCTTCAAAATTTTTCGAGTTATACTTTTCCCTAAAACTAACCGTATACTTATCAAATTGTGGTGGTTAGGAGTATATTATCGATTTCACATACTTCTTACTTGGGATAAGCTGCAAGCTCAGGCATCGAATGAAGCACTCACTGTAACAGAGAAAGAGTGACGATTGATTATTTTAAACATCTCATAGAAAAATGAAGTTGCAAATAGTATTCTATTGTGTGATTCGGTTAATTTAATCTGCTTGAAGGAACCAGGCCAGTATAGTTCCACAATAAACTGTACAAATATCGGTGAATATCAATTCCTAGTCGTAACGGATTGCGACCTTAGAAATCGGGTCGCCCAAGACGATTTTCTCCACTGTATAGGAATCGATTTAGCGAATCATCGCCTGAATAATCGATATAACTGACCTCCGTCGATACTTTCACACCATTTTATACAGACTATATAATCCTAATGTATACAACCCAGAAAAGCTATATAGGATCAAATGAGATTAGATGAGATGAGATGAGACGAGAAGAACCGCAAGACGATCGCAAAGCAAATAGAGCGAGCTATTGGCTTTAAAATGTACACATAGCTCTATGAGTGAGACACTCGTCGTCGTTGACCCGAAACTCGTCAACTCACTTTCAACGCTCGGATAGAGTCTATCTCTCACTATTATATAGCCAAAGATGTGGTCTGATTGAGTTCGGTGCAGTATCATTATATAGCAGAGTGAGAGGCGCGTGGGAAAACAGATTTAGCTCGATTTGAGGCTGATAGTCGACGACGACGATGCTCCCACCCTCTTTATGTGTCCTATATCTAACGCTCATGCGTTTGTTAGCCTCGATTTCTTGATTCGGTTTGCGAATCGCTAAATGATCCAATCTTTGGATGGACCCAAAATTTGAGTGTAACATCACGGTATAGGTCTGAAAAGCGGGAAAGTTGAAGGCTCAGGAAAAAAGGTATCCCCATGGTGTATAATTTTTAATACTCCTTGGATCATTTTCCACAAAGAATCAAAATCTTTCATCGATGGGTTGAATTCTAAAATGAAGTCATTTTTCGATTTTTCCATTATAAATGATAGGTAAAAGATTGTCACTTTCGCGGTTTTTCGTCTTTTCAAGGTTTTTACGTTATAAGTCGGAACCGATGAGTTTCATTGGAAAATAGGTGGGATAATTTGTTCTAGATTTTCCAAAAATCTACAGAACAGTGTGCTCGCATATATAAAAGGACTGGTTTCACTTTCAATAATTGGAAAAACTTTAGGAAAGAGCGAAAGGAGTTTTTCTTTCATCTGAGAACAAACTGGCTGCTCCTCATTTCTAGAAAATTGCGAACACATGATTCTATGGATTTTTGAAAAGTCTACAAAAAATTATGTCACTATTTTTCGATGAAAGTCATCTCCTCCGGCTTATTACGGAAAAACCACGAAAAAAAAAATTCAAAAACGCGAAAGAAGCCACTTTGATCTAACACTTATGATGGAAAAATTGAAAAAAGACTTTGTTTCAAAATCCACCAACGAAAGATTTTGATTTTCTCCGGACAATAGTCCTGAGGGTACCTATAATCACACTCCACAGAAATCTCTCACCTTGAGTGGTGCCTGATAATCTCTACAGATTTCGTTATATTTTAAGTCCCGCATAATTGTCCAAAGTGATCTATTTTCTGCCCGATTCGGAGGCGAGGCTTGGAATAAACACAAAGCAAAATTATCGAAGCAAGGTTGTCAGCATTAAGACAACTATAAAATATCTATGTGTTTAAAGGAGAGTCGGTAGTGACCTACAATTTTTCAGACGAGCAAATAGGATCAACGCAGATCTCACCAGATGAATATCGTTCATTGCACCTCCGATGTATTAAGGACACCAATCGTAAACACGGTTTGAATCGCTGTCAACAAGAAGAAACCTAATTGTCCATAGAGTATCAGATATCCGAACAATGAATTCCTCGCTATTAACAGTCGATCGCTCATTTCAAGTCATGCAACTAACGTTATAGCGTTCATTGAAGGGGTCAATCGAATGATAATCGAATCACGTGCCAATAATACCGCTAGATACTACCTATCCATTTTCTACTTACTATTACACTCAGAACCATAACCACCAACTACTACTACTACTTCAACATGAACCGTATCACAGCTTATGTCCAGTTAGATAGGTCATCGCTTCATCGCGTCGCGAAATGATGCACAATTCGAACGCGACAGACGGGAAAATCTGCAAGTTCAGCAAAGCCGTCACTCTATACTATAATTCCAAATTGATTCGCAGAGTATATATATATATACCAGACGTGGCGTTGCGCAATTAATCAAAGCGATTTTCCATGGAACGATGCGCATCTGTACTAGACAACTGTCAGACAAGGGTATAATACAACGACTGACCTAAATTTTCTGAATTGTCTATATAGGAAGGTGTAATAGAGTCGCAAATCGATAGCTTGCAGTTTACAGATACATACGATAAAATTGATGCGTATCGAAAGAGAGAGAAGCTGTGATGGTGTGATCAAAGTTTCTGTCTCGTGGTGAAAGGATATCTCGTTTTATATAGCGAATTTATAATGATCTAGAAGGTGACTTTGAGGATATATATCGTAACACTAGATTGTCATTCTGTGCAGGAGTAAAGTTGTGATGCTGTGATATGGGTTCTTTCGATACAGCCTTGAGACTTGATGGATTCTTAACGGGACGAGACGCATACATATACTTGATTCAGTCAGCCCCCGCGTGTTATAGACAAGCGATTTGCGAGCTATGTAAGAGATTCGAGTCATGTGTTGCATGCCTGAGAGGATATGCAATGATTGCATGATATTGTGTCAGAGACTTTGATTCGGAATCGAGTCAATTGCAACTCATCAAGATGGTCTCTCAGAATAATAGTTCGAAGTTGTTAATGGTGATTTGAAATATGTCAAGTTGAACACTGCGCAGCAAAAATGAAATACCATCGCACAGGAATAGCTGACTTATCATTCAGAATTTTCTTGTAAGACACAGATCTGACACACATTCATCCTATTAGTGCATTCCCTAATAACAAGAAAATTTGGCAATGGAAATCGGAACTATCAAATTAATGCCACGAATACAACATCAAATGATGCAGTGTGTCAATTCTATATTGATTGCATTCAAAATTCTGTTATCATAAATAGATCAAGCAGTGACCCTGCGTATTTCGTCGACTGAGGTAGCTTTACGAAAGTAAATAACCATGCTATCTCAAAATTAGCGTATACGATCGAAATACACAGAACTTCTCTCGTTTTAACCTATTACACGCACACAAACACACACACACACTCACTCACCTTCACACGTATCTTTCTGACTATTTCATCAAAGAAAAAACCGTGGGTCACTAAAAACTGGTTAGTTGTATCAGAAATGAAAGAGTGGTCGGAAGTTAAACTGAAAATGTGGACAGAGTGAAAATAAAAATAGTCTTGCATTTGTAAATAATGTGAAATGATATTGTAGTAAGACTGCAAGCGCGTACATGCACTGCCTATAGTGCTAATGCAATGCTCTCATGTTTTGTACAAAATCTTTCGATTGTTTTTCTTAGAATAAGAATCTGTATGTTTTGTTAGTTTGTATTTCATTGTATTATTCGATCACACCAGACGGGGTTCTACCCCAAGGTGAAATAAAGTTCAATCAATCAATCAATCAATCAATCTTACAACACACATTTACATTCACGCACACACACACTCACCCAGTCACTTATACCTTCACAGCTATTATACATATCCACACGATTTTGCACTCACACTAACACACACTCGCTCCCACAAACACACACACACATACACACCCACTCGTATACATACTCACTCACCTTCACACCTACATACCGGCACACTTTCACAGCCACGACCACGCATTAACACACACACACCCACTCACTCACACATATTCACATCTACACACACTCGCTCCCACAAACACACACACACATACACACCCACTCGTATACATACTCACTCACCTTCACACCTACATACCGGCACACTTTCACAGCCACGACCACGCATTAACACACACACACCCACTCACTCACA
Source organism: Eretmocerus hayati (assembly GCA_029851415.1). Classification (NCBI taxonomy): domain Eukaryota; kingdom Metazoa; phylum Arthropoda; class Insecta; order Hymenoptera; family Aphelinidae; genus Eretmocerus; species Eretmocerus hayati. The sequence goes on along the minus strand of CM056743.1, from coordinate 148,016,447 downwards.
CATATTCACACATATTCACATCTACACACACTCACTCACATTCGAACGTGCATACTCACATACACCTTCACACATACACACCCACTCGTATACATACTCACTCACCTTCGCACCTACATATCGGCACACTTTCACAGCCACGATCACGCATTAACACACACACACCCACTCACTCACACATATTCACATCTACACACACTCACTCACATTCGAACGTGCATACTCACATACACCTTCACACATACACACACACACAACACCACTCACTCACGCACACACAAACACTTCCACGTGCACACACACTCACTCACCTTCACGTATCTTACAACACACCTTTTCACGCACACACACACTCACCCAGTCACTTACCTTCACAGCTACATATCCACACGACTTTGCACTCACACTAACACACACTCACGCCCCCCCCCACACACACACATATCCACTCGTATACATACTCACTCACCTTCACACCTACAAACCCTCAAACTCAAACACGAACTCACACACACATTCACTCAGTCACTCTTTTTCACATCTATACATATCGGCACACTTTCACAGCCACACTCACGCATTAACACACACCCACCCAATCATTCACATTATATTCACACCTACACACACTCACTCACATTCGAACTTGTATACTCACATACACCTTCACAAACTCACACACACAAACTCACTCACTCACTCACTCACTCACACGCACGCACACACCCACTCACTCACCTTCACACCTACACAACCTCACACAAATTCGGCCTTACATAACAGATGGTCAGAGCTTAAGTCACTCGAGATCGAACTCATGCAAAGGATAAAGCCGCAATTCGTTATACTTTTCCCTACCCTCAAAAATTTCATACCCGCACAATTTATACTTTACCATTTCCATCTGACACAGACTCAAATAAAACCCACACAGGGTTTCCATACACATCAGGGTCTGCGAAGAGAGAGGGAAATGGATAATAGACGGAGACAGGGGAAGATAGCCGGACGTAATTTGCGAGGGGCAGTACGGGCAATATAGCCCCCAGAGCTGCTGCTGATACGGCACACAGACGCAGTAACTCGTGGCATCCGGAAATTGGCCCTAGTGCGATATTGCATCCCCTGAACGAGTCCGTGTTATATACCTTCGACCTATAATATACCTAGACGAACATACACATCGTCACACTCGAATTTCGTTAGATGTCATCAGGACACACATGTCAATAGATGCTTACGCAACTATTGGTATATCCCTTGAAATTTCCAAGCATCGCGTTTTTGGCACGTGCTCAAAGTTACACTTTCCCTCTTCGGATACGAAAGTCTATCTCCCTAATTTCGAGCGTATGTTTTGTATGATCGTACCATTATTGCTAATCAGTGAGATGTTAAGGTTGACTTCTATCGTCTTAGGCCAACTCATTGTACTGATCAACATCGTCAACTTTAAAAAAATTTCCAATGAATTCTCAGGATATTACACATATCGGAAGTAGTACTGATTCCATGAGTTTCGACAAACGTCGGTGAAAAATAAAGGCAAAGTCTTCAATACTCAGAACTGAACTTCAAGATGAATAATAAATACCAATAATTCACTTTGATTTCCCGTACTGCGATAACTCAGGCGAAACTTTCGACATTTGACAATATCTCAAACATCCACTATGAAGACTTAACAAAGGTTTCCAGTAGTCAAAATAGCGATTAGATACCATCAACAAATGTTTCTACTTTACTGTCAAATTTTTTATTGTTAAAATACATCTGATATGTATCAGACCTGCTTTCAACCATATAACCTCATTGACTAAAACTGGAGAGCGGAGATGATATCAAAAGTGGATTGAGAGGATGCAACAACCTCAAAGTGTAAACATGAATAGTAATATTGAACGTCAAATATCCACCCACAAAATATCTTTGATGAAAAAAATGCGAATTGAGTTATGCTGGGACGAGCATACTATGAAAATTCAACTCCGCTACATGGCTCTTGATTAATAATTTTCAGAGTAAAATTTTACCACATTTCCGATATCATCGAGAGCAGTAAATTTCCCTCAGGAATTACGAGAACCAACCTCTATATTATACTTACTGCCCAGTGCACTTCCAGCGTCCACCAAGATCAAAGTATGAATTCAACCTCCACTCCCTCCCTCCCCCTCTCTCTTTCTCATTTCACCCCAGTATCAATATGAAAACTTTCAATTTCCAATATCGATGAAAAAAAGCTATACCTATCCGATATCGAGAGCCCCAGACCAAATTCCACAGCATACCACCACCACGACCACCACCACCACCATCGAGAGACTTTTCAATCAGTCGAATGCGTCCAAGCGCGATTCGTTTGCTTTCATCACCATCAAATTTTCAAATGTAGAAAGAACACATCATGAATTTGAAATGCGAAACGAAAGATTGAATGGAAGAGTATCGGAGAATTTATAAGTATAGAAAAATTTGTTGGATCAAATCAATTTCGACATTGACAGAGACCTTCGACTAATATACTTTCGTCGTAGAGGATGAAATGAATATTACAAGTATATAGAATATATTATAAAAGAAGCCTCTACTGGTATAATATAAATCTGATCACGAGAAGCTTAAATCGATTAGCTGTTCAGGCTTGTGAGTAACTTTAAAAGAATGTTCGACCCCCTTTTTTTACAAAGCATAATTCCATAAGTAAAATGCTTGGGTAGGTATTATAATAGGCGTGAATGACTAAGCCTTTCGATCGGCGCGTCTTAATAGGCTTTTTACCACTACACACCCACACCCACACACACACACACACACACACACACACACACACACACACACACACACATGGTTATACACTTTTTAGTCTGTGCAAAATTTCTTGGATGAGCCACACCCACGCATAAATAGGTGCCCCAATACACACATTTTCTTAGTGAGACCAAACGTGAGATTTCGATCACCCATTAAAATTTCCGATCGGTGGTAACTTGACTGTATTATAAGTACCGGGACTCAAGGCGACACACAGTCTATATAGATTGCGGTCACCAACGCCTTTATTTCGATAAAATCCATTCATAGATACTGTAGTATCTGTCTTGAAATATCTAACACTCCTAGACTGATCCATACTAACTGGAGAATATATATATACGATATCAAGATAGAATATGTATCGATGAGATTATAGGTTAGAATTTTCACTTGAAGGTAAGACCGTTAACCGGTTGAGATAGATTCGAGATCGCTTCTGGATTGATTTTTATCCATCTTGATGAGAATAGCCTGTAGCATTGAAATTTTACTATCACTGTATAAGGTGTATAGTATAGACTGTACTGTAACTTTGAGATTTTAGCTATGCCTAGAAGCAAATCGCAGTAAATGACTTTGTTCCAATCGTAAATTGTCTCGGATGTAAAATGTATGGTGATAGGTTAGGATTTGGAATCAGTAAGTATAAAAAAAAAAAAAAATGGAAGAATAGGAAGAGTGCAAAAATGGGAAGGAAAATAGGACCGCGAGGGTCCGTCTACATTTGTAATTGCTTTCGTGACGTTGGCGCGTGGATAACGGAGTCAAAGTTGAACGCTGTGTAGATATGTGCGATGCCGGGCGGTCTCTCACCTGATAATACGATAGAACTCAAGAGAGAGAAAGAGAGAGAGAATAATAGCGGTGCCGATATCGGGGGCCGATAAATCAGACACATATTCTTTGGAGAGGTGCTATACGGTGAAGCGATTAGGATTTATAGGTCGTCGCCCGGGGTCACGGTTTGATTGCAATTTGTATTTTTTCGAGTGTTCTATAACGTTGATGACCAAAGATATTAGTGTGCGGGTTTAACATTGGAGTGCCTGCAATGGGCTGTTTATTAATTGCATGAAGAAGTATTTCATGATTTTTGACCCCCGGTTTTTTTCCCTTTCATGAGGTATTTTTCAATGAAGAATCGGTTGCTTCGACTTGCAATAAGAGCAATTCGAGATTTCTCTCACCGGTTCTATTACAAACAGTACCTCATATCGTTTTTCGATCATTACGAGTCATACTCCAAGAACCAGGCCAAATTTTGAATATAAGCCATATTTTCAGGATCTCAAAAATTAAGATCAAGCTCTACTCCAAGAACTAGCCATGTCTCAACTGAAAACGAAAGAATATATGGACCATGGGTTTATGATAACCAAACACGATGGTAGGGGAGAGTGGGGCGAATTAGGACAGGGGCGAATTAGGACAAGCAAGATAGCTCAGTTGTGGATGAGTCTAGGCTTCCGCCGCATAAAAACATTTTCAATACCATCACAGACAATGGTTTTTATCCAGGTTAGACCTTCCGAAACGACACTGGGGTTCCTCTCTGACGTAGGGGTGCTTTTTGGGGGCCTCACGCGGTTTATTTTGGAAATGCAAGAGTTTACGCTGCTCCTGCATAACTGGACGGACTTCATCGCCATTTGGGGGTCAAAAACTACATCACAAAACAAAGATTTTTAGCCATCATGGGCCAAAATCGGCCCACTTGAACTCAAGTAATTGCAATTTTGCGAAAAAAACGCTTGGGGGCATATTAGGACAAACTGGACGGGGCGAATTAGGACAATGCTAAATCCCATATAAAATCGGTCGACCGGTCGCGAGTCCGTGTTTTTCGATGATAATTACCCGTATCTATATATATTATATAGATATAATATGATGCATATTGTATATTGATACATATTATGTATATTATATATTAGATAATATATACATGATGTATATTGGGTATATTATATATGAATGATGTATATTGGGCGTTTTTCGAGGCGCGGGAGGTTGAGGGTGAGTTAGGTGATTGATAATGGGTAAGAAAATGAAGTTACGATGTCCAATGGCCGTCTTAGGAGTCAGTTTACAGGTCAGAAGTCGCTTCCAACGTGTTCGAGGATAGTGCTCGATTCACGCATTTTCACTCTCGCATTCGCTGATATTGGGTTGATTGTCGCACTCTATCATTCGGATCGTTGACTTAGGGCAAGTATGAATACCTCCAATATGAAGAAAAACTAATGAAAGTTGACTCTTAGAGGCTGCGAAACGATTGCCGGTTGCTAAAGACGGCAGTGCGCCAATAAACCGCCTAATTCAATAATGTTAAAAATGACACAAAAATGGCTCGCTTTCTGAGGCTCTAAGGAGGATATAAAGGTCGCGGGCGAGTTTCCCTCTGTACTCAGGGTTACTACTACATGTTTTGGTGAGCAAACTCGACTCTAATAGTTGAGGAATATTGTAGTATACCTCGATTTGCAAAGGCTGTCCTAATTTGCCCCCAAAACTGTCCTAAAGTGCCCCCAAACGCGGGGCGAATTAGGACAGATTTTTTTTCTCAAACTTCAAAAAAAACTATGAAAGCGGTGACCTGGAGGTCTGAAATTTTTTTTACAATATATTCAATAGTTGAACTTTCAAGTCCCGTAGCGCGCCTAGTCCCAAGTATCGCCAGATAGCCCCACTGCAAAACCTGTCCTAATTCGCCCCACTCTCCCCTATACAGATAGTGCAACAAATGTTCTAGGTGTGAAATTGAGAAAGGCCAACATCGAAACGACGGTTGTCTGAGCATAATCCTGAAATTCGACTTTAAAATCTGGATGCAGATGTATGGTGATGTTGATGTTTACCATCAGTTCTTGGGATAAAAAATATGATCCAAGTCTATTGTATCTGAAGATTTAGAGCTCACCAAAGTCAGTCATTCCTATCTTGAGTCCAAAAGATATGAAAAATATCCGGATATATCATAGCATCGGTACTTTCTCCGAACCCATCAGAGATAAGTCATGCACTGAACTTCAGTTAATCTGGGATCAACTCCTGACTGATGACTTCAGTGAGTAGTTTCAGTGAATATCCACTAAAGTAATACTGAAACTTCAGTGACCTTAGGTGTCGGACGGATCGTCATCACTGATATGTCAGTGAACAAGATCTGTCGGGACCATTGAAGCACTGAAAGTGAACGATCTCACCAAAGTGAGCATCACTGAAACTTCAGTGACAAAGACACGCTCGGTTTCCACTGGTCACTGAAGTTTCAGTGCGACTTCAGTGGATACTCATTGAAACCACATACTGGAGTCATCAGTGTGAACTGATCCGAGATTGACTGAATTTCAGTGGCTTCTCAAACTGATGGATTCGAAATGAGTATACACTGACTATATCGATACTCGGTCCATTTGTGACATTTAGGGAGTGCTATATCAAACTTTTCTATCTCTTGCTGTATTCCGTGGAGTATTATTATGGAAAACATAATCTCCTTCGGAACCCCAAAGGTATCATATGCCGAGAGAAGGAGTTTGCAAGCGCAGTTGTGTTCAAGATGGCAGCAAAAAAGAAGCATCGAAAAAAAGAACAAGAAGACAAGTATTGACTTGACTGCATCAGTCCTTATTCAAGATGTAAGCGGATTGATAGAAGAAGCTTCAACCTGGGTGTAGCTCTGTATCAAGTTATCTCTTATCAAGACTATACTACCTTAAAGGAATGGAACCTACAGGTAGCTTCTTCAATTCCACATATATCTTATCAAAAATTCCATCAAACCATATCCATTGTACAGATACAATGAACCAGGCCTGATCTTCCGCTCTCATAATGACTTTCTCCTCTTATCGTAACACTCTGCAATGTGATGCTTCATCATGCTATACATCGTGGCAATGAGAGCGTTACCAATTCCGCGTGCTTTCGTGAAACAGTAAAAGAGAGAGGGGTAAATGCACTAAAGCTATATAGGTGTCTGTGTGTGTGTTATGCGGTTAAATGAGCCAATTTTCGTGAGCCATTATTTCGTGCGCACTTGGCCTTCCCCGTTTGTATTGCGTGGCCTTGAACCACTTACATATTTTTGTATGCTATTATATATTCGCTCGCGATCCGCGCTCTGATTGACGGCTCCTCGAAAAAAGTATATAGCTTAAACAACAACTAAGAAAAGTATGATATATGTATAGACTACTTATGTGGCCTCTTAAAAGTTAAGACTAAACGCGGATTGGAGCTAATTTTGAGCGAATTGGGAACAAGGATCGTTGACGTTGGCGCCGTACTACTGGGTCTATGCTGGCGAAAGTAACGCTGAGCCGATGATCTTGTGCAAATAATAACGTGAGCAGGTGGAGACTAGAATTCAGATTAAATTTGGTGTGCTGATTTCGGCGAGTGTGCCAGATATTATAGTAAAATCAGTACATAAACAGAATATAGGGACTTTTAGTCCGGTCCGCGCGGACCTTTTTGTTTGTCCATCTTACGGAAATTCAAACCAAACACACTCATAGAAATCATTTTTAAAACATGCCCATTTTTCTTCCATTTTTATTATTCTATTTCTAGATCATAATAATAAACTTGAGGTGGGCACTTTTGGCACAGTATTTTCTGAGATACAGCTGAATGGTCTACGCCAATGGGGCTATTTCAAGTTGTGTGAGATATAGTTCTGCCAATTTTCCACGCTCTTCAAGAAAAAATGAAAATTAAAAAAAAAGCACCAACAATGTAACGATTTTGATTTTCTAAACGAATCAGATTCAGATGATTCTTTATGGAATTGATGCTGATTCTTAGTAGATGAATGATGTAATGAATAATTGGATAACTAAATTTGGGAGAGAAGAGGTTATCAGTTTTGACGAGGAAGAGTCACAAACTGCGATCCGTCAAACTATTCTCACGGGGGATGAAAAATGCTCGACTGTCACTGATGCGTGAAAACTCTAACAAATTGAGAGAACACGGCTACTTGAAGATGCGCGTACAACTAATTCGTTTGTTTTATCGTGCGTGACGGTTATAGACGAGTAAACACAATCGAATGCGCTTGACATTAAATAATGACAAGTTGATTGTGTGATAGTCATTCATTTCCTCGGTCATGCGCTTCATGGAAAATCGAATCTTCGCAATTATCGTAATTCACACCAGGAAGAAGATGATTATAACTAATTGTGGGACTAAATTTAATCAGGATGTCGGTTGACTGTTACACAAATGACGTGAGAATGTTGCCAGCGGTGCGTGATTACTCAGTAAAGTACGAGTCGATGCAAAATTCTGAATTGCGATAAACATGTATTATTGTCACCCTTGGGAAGAAAAGGACTTTGTCGTACGTCATATAATATGAATATGAATTCATCACGAATTATCAAGATTAAAATCGCTCAGAACCCGTCTAGCGTAGCGATTTTTTAAAATACTTTCGCAGGGCTAAAACGAGGGCTAAAATGTCTATCAAGATGGTTGGCACAAAGTCAGCCACACAACCCGACAAGAAAGAAAGATCAATCATAGTCAATGGATGGACGTATTTCACACCACGAACTCATCAAACTCTCCACACAACGTGCAAAAATCACACATTTTAACCATCTTTTGATCTTCTCACACCATCATCACCACCTCAACCAGGAATGAAAAGAACATCGATAGTGGCGGGCTTTTTCAAACGACCGCAAACTCCACCACCAAGTATACCAATCTCACAGTGGATGGACTTTGAAATCTAGTCAATTCTCGTATAGCCGCATATCAAAAGCGAGCAAAATTTTTCGCACGCATAGTATTCGCGTCACGCGCTTTCCACGATTAGTCTCGCAAAAAAGCTATTATATATTCGATTAATCCATTCAAATCGATTTTTATCGTTATCATGCCGATCCAAACGAGCGTCACTAATCTTCGACAGCCCTCTAAATGTGGGTAAGATACATCATGCGTGACTAATTTTTGCTATAGAATTTCTGCCACACGCATTTTAGATATAAGCAAAGATCATTTTGAGAGTGTACATGTATGAATGTGGATATGTGTGAGTGTGTAAGCGTGTGGAGGGAATGTTGAAAAATGATTGCGCTGAGTTGGGGCGGGACACGATGCATCTCGTTCGTCTCTTATACTTATACTGTGATGGTTATGGGTATAGGTTATATACATAATATCTTGATGTAACTTGTACATCGAATACGATACGATGCGTATAAAAAATTATATATGAAAAGATAGCTATCTTTCGAATGAGAATCAGGAGAATGAATTCCTGCGCGGGAGAATCGTCGAGAGAGAGTGATGCTAGAAGTAACATTGAAGCTTCAGGCACAGTAAAATTGCAATGCCTCTGATCATCAGATATTACACATATCCTTTCTATCGACTCTGTACTACTTATCTCAGTAGGTATCTTAAGCGCATTGAATTCTGGAAGCTTGCGCGCCTAACCATCATCTTCTATATACGAGGCAGAATGAGTGCAACGCCCTATCTTTCATAGATTCCACTCTCCTATGCGTATATCTCAATATACTGCAGATATAAATACTTCCTAGAGAGATTTTACCGAATCAAATTTTTATGGCTGCAAGGTCATCATCCTAAATTAAACAATGCAAAACGAGGTATACTCTCATTAACTCATTCACTCATGATGTCCATTAAGGTAGCCATATATTTTTCTATCGATTTCCAATATAGTCGGTGATCATCATTTTCTGATATATCAAAATAATCCGAAAAAAGTTCCTACTAATATAAAAAATCAAGTGACCTACATGCCGAGGCCAAATATCTGATTGTAAGGAGGGAAAAATGAAACCCTAAAATTGAAAAAAATTTAATCTCGACATTTTCCGTCCTATTCATCAGGAAAACATATTTTGAATGTCGAAAATACGTTTGTCGGACAACCGTGGGTAAAGCACGTGATTTGTGTACGACAGATCTGATTTTTTGCACGCTCAGCCGTGCAAAACAGTATTTTTGACACACTGTACGAGAAAGTAACATCTTCGAACTAATTTTCCACTTCTCCTCACAGTTTGTCAAAAAATAGTATTCGATGCAGGGGTGTAAAACTTATTTTACGCATCCTCGTGATGATTCCGACCCTCGCCTACGGCTCGGGCCGAAAATCGATCACTCGGACGCGAATAATAGTATATCTCCGTACTGAGCGCGGTAGCCCATTTTAGGAACTAGGACAGTTTGTCTGTCGAGCGAAGCGAGTGTGGAAATACGTTTTTTGCAATTTTCCGATGTTTGGGTGCCTACAAAATTGCGAAAAATAACTTTCGCGCCTCGCACATGAGGTTCCCCGCTTCCGAGCGATCATTCCAACCCTCGCCTTCGGCTCGGGCCGAAAACTGATCGCTCAGGAGCGAATTACAACCTCATAAACTCGGTGCGAAATATACTATTTCGCACGACCGTCCGTAAAGCACTTGCTTTACGCACGGCAGATGTCGTTCTTCGCACGCCCAGTCGTGCTAAAAACGTATTTCGACAACTGGGCGTGAAGTATTTTGCTTTACCCGTGATAATTTCGACCCTCGCCAAGGCTCGGTTCGAAAACAATCACTCAGAAAGCAAAAGTAAACTTTCCCACCCTCGTATCGAAATAGTATATTTCGCACCGAGTCCATGAGGTTGTAGCTCGCTTCTGAGCGATTGATTTTCGACCCAAGCCGGAGGCGACGGTTGGAATGATAGTTTGGAAGCGGGGCACCTCATGTGCGAGGTGCGAAAGTTATTTTTCGCAATTTTGTAGGCACCCAAACATCGGAAAATTGCAAAAAATACTATTTCGATATCCCAAGCTCACGGGTGTTAATAGGTTAATCGTGTTCGATCTATACATACGATAATTTGTACTCTCAAACTGCCGCAACAGGACCAAAGTCATACAGACGTCGGTCCATAAATTGTATACACACCAAAAGTGTCGAAGTTTGACCAATGAAAGTGAACCGCAAGATTTCAATATAATAGTTGACCAACACTTGATGCGCGCCACAAGCGTCGACACGGTACTTTTGCTTTGAAACTTCAAACCGATCAACCTTAGAGCCCTACTCGCGATCGAGCCAACTTGACAAAGTTTCTTCATAGTCTGCATATCAACCGTGCCCAATCTGTCTCTCTAAAATGCCACAATCTGTAAGCTCCAAATTCTAAGCTTCACAATTGAAATTCTAGATCTGTTCAGATTGAAATTGTTTTAGGACTATTCCAAAATTTATCTGCGTTACTGAATGCTGGTTGTATGTACATTCGCAGGGCGTCAAATCTGTGAAAACAGTCCGTCGGTATTTTTCAAATTTTTGGAGAATATCACTTGCACGATCTTGTCATCAATCAAAATAGTTGAAATACACTTATCGACCCCTATGCATTTCATCAAAATGCAAAATTACCAAAATCTAATCTTTGGAGTCAAGATGCTTTTATTCGAAAGCGAAAATCGATCGATTAAGAAACGTTGTGACCACCAATTTGTGATACAACCAAATTTGAAAATTCATGCGAGAATGTATTTTATGAATAGTGATGAAATTGTTTTATTGAATGATTAGCTGCTAAATTTTTGTAAAGAATGATTTGCGTAGATTGACCTTGTCAAACGTATCATTTTTTATCCTTCCAATTCAACAAATATTCCTCTGAAAAATCAGATTTGCCCAGAATCCCGATTCGAAGAATCCACAATTATTAAATCGCCTAAATGGAATTGGGTTATGAATTCAATCGAACCTAAACCTTTTCCAGATAAAACAATCACAGCTCTCATCAGCATATCATGAAATTGCACTTCGTTCAGTTAGACAGACATATTATTACCAAAATATCAAGAAAAAAAAATCTTATCCAAATAGACGTCTAATCGGGCATTTCAACGAGTCTGGGTCTCATATCTTGTCCGGCCTCACAAAATCGACACCCTATGATTATCTCGCGCAAGGTCACTGTATACTTAACTCATCACGCATCTCTATGGTTCTCATTACAGTTTTGAAACGCGAATATGAGCACGAGACAGTCAACTTAAAATAGAGTGGGCGGTCGGTCTGTCTCTTGGAATTTTGCGTGGTCTCATTTGCGTTAATTTTGTGTTGATTTCCATAAGCCTCGGAACCATATAATTTTAGCAAAATTGTTGTATGAAATCAATTCATATACTGAGAACGAGAACATCTGCGAACGTTTATGCAATTAAAGTCAATTGAATACGCATAATTTCACCTTCAATTGAATAACATATTAGGCGACATTCTCTCATGATTTTTTTCACATTCTTACCATTATATTTCGCAAACCGAAAGATCAAAAAATTTTTGTCGATGTGAATTGAATTTGATTCAATTCCAAATTTTCGAATTTTGGAAGATTGATTTGTTTCATGATTTAACACCTGTTGTCAAAAAAACTGGGAATCGTTCATTCAGTTCTGAAATATGGTAATTTTCATTTCAATTTCATAGATAGTATCATATTCCTTAGAGATGATATCACTTTTGATGAAGAGGTTTGAAATAACCCAACTCTACCATGGTAGTATTGTTCAAGAGGGAAACTCTCAAATACAATCCGACGAAAACTGTCACCCTATATACAGACTATAAGTATACTTGCAGTTCTAAAAAACGTATAAAGTCTAAGTATCACTTCTGAAGCGTAAAAACTGTTCTATCCACAGCACTTGCACAAGTTTAATAAGCCATAAGAAGGCCAATAAGTAAACCGCAACTCGACACAACTGAAACTTGCGGTTTGCATAGATGGCTGAAGCACTAGGTATATATACAACGCCTACTTAGGTACACTCTCTCTCGTTGCATTACAAATATTTTTGCGTATCATACCGGCCACCATATAATATATAGACACTCTGTCCAATACTTTGGCAGACACTTCCAGACAAAGAAAATTGTTATAAAGTACAAAATAAGCAAAATTCAATCGTCTCATTGGGCAAATTTTGTCCTGCGGTTCGATTACTACTAATGCTCAGACGAAAAAAGTCAGTATAGGTCTAAAAGAGAGATTAATCATCAACCATCCATGAAAAATCAATTTTCCTCTAGAAATCATGTGACATGAATACGCTACGTTTTTTACAAATGCAACACGTTAGACAGCTGGCAATTTTCTATCATAAAATGAAAGAAAGTAGTTGCATTCGATAAAGCACAGATAATATTGCTCTATTTTAGGTTAGTAAAACCACCAAGTATGGCTACTATGGTTACGATAATAGCAGAAACACGGTTGAGTGAAAATTTTGATGTCCAACGAGAAGCATTTTACTCGGTTATTAGGTTACCCATAAAACAGACTCCTGACTAAAACTGCAAATGGATAATGAGTACAGTAGTCCAGATAATGGCTCAAAGAATGGAGAAATTTTGCATTGGCAAAAATTACCAGTAAGCATTGGAGTAAGTGATGTAGTATCACACTCCATTTCCAAAGTGGCACCCGAGATTTTTGAAGCTCTAGTAAATTTAACCAACCAACGAAAGGGAATTCGAAGGTATCCCATGAATATGCCTAGATATATAGAAGTGGAGTGACGCAAGTAGTAGTCTTACCCTACAGGACTATTCTATTGAAGAATAATATAGTGCGTATGGTATATATGGAGCATTCCATAGAGTGAGTTAACAGCATGCATAAGAGATTAGATAGGTATCTAGAAACTCTGAGCAATATAGATATACCTATTCTGAGGTAGGGACATAAAGCAAGTAGCCGACTATACTCTCGACATTGCTAAACATGAAACAAGGCGTTTGAGTAGGCGTAAATCACCACCACCTGGACCACCAGTAAACCAAACTGTCCCACATACCCAAAACCCATCTACTCTATAAAATACTCGAAATATCTCACCAATGTCTCATCTCCAAACGAGTTTCCAAATATTGAAATTTCCGTTGAATCCATTGAGCAAAATTGAATTCCGCGCCAAAATTAGCCCGCTATAAATTTTGAACAATTACAGCCCAACCACACACACAGACACACACACACACACACACACACGCACAGCTCGCGCGATTATCAGAGAAAAAAATATATAATATAATAGCCGCTGTAGTATATTAGAAGCGTCGAGACAGGGTCCCGATATCACACTTGAACAATGGGTGCTTTATATATACGATATAGAAACTAGAATAGAGCCGGTTTTCAACGCACGTGCCTCTGTGCAATATCTATACCCATGGTGGTGGTGGTGGTGGTCGAGAAAAATTGCCAGAGTTTGTTGGTTGCGAGACACGGAATAGAAAAGCAGTCGTCCATTGGTACACTATATAGACTATATGGAGCTATTGGGCATTTGTGTATACGCATGTGTGTGGGTGTTATTCTGTCTCCTATGCTTATATTATGCATTAGAGAATGCAATATAACTAGAGTAATACGTACGAGTACGAGCTACTTGAAGAAAATATGTGTATGGCTGAGGTTTGGCGAGTGTCCGATAAGAAGTGATCGAAGGCACACCTATAACCTGATGTATACTATGTATTTTTTGGTGTATAAGTATGTATGTCTGTGCGTGTGCGCATTATTATATGAGCGAATTGGACCGTATTTTGCAAGACAGGAATGTTTGTGAGCTTGATCCAGTGTGCCAGAGGCGGACGTATTTGTGTGCTGAATGTAATGACGTATGAGCTTGGGGCTACCAAAATATTTAGTTCGGAGAATTTAGACTATACTCTCTCGATCTTGCAAGGACTTGTAAACTGTGACTTATGAAAAGTTGATGTGGTGTTTGAGAGGAGTTGATTGAATTCTTTAGCTCAAACATACTTCTTAGTCAAGATGAATTCTGAACTTCTCAGAACAACGCGGTTCTGAGCCTTAGGGTTGTTAAGAGATATGAATGTGTTCTCACATTTGAACCTCACTTGTTTAGAAGAAATTCTGAAAGTCGTCAATAATTGTCGTTGTTGACACAATTCATTGAAATAATATTCCTTCATGGCATCTTCTCATTTCATAATGGCACTTACAAATAAATTATGATACAGTAAGGTCTTCTAAATGAGACACCTCCATGTTTGAAATTACCTCTGTGAGTGAAACAAAATTCAGGAACCATTTGATCTTACTGCATTTTTATCATCCCGGGTACGTGAAGAGCCCCCGAAAGTAGAACGGATTTCTTTTGGAACTGACAGATGTTTCATTACTTGGGAAGTTTGACTGTAATTGAACGCCAGTCTGAAAACTGGTCCATTCTGATCCCACGTATCAGATTGCGTATATGGAAGGGGTAGATTAGAATGGGTCACCGTATGGGTCATAAGTGGATCGATGGGTGGATCAATTGATGAGTGGGTCGGTGGATGGTCGGATGGATGGATAGTTTGGTCCGGTGTGGAATGGTCGGGAACGGTTTAGTCCAGTCTACTACGGTCTACTTTGGTCCCAGTACGGTACTAGTACCGCTATAGTACCACAAGGACAGCACTGGTACCTCACTAGTACCACACCAGTTCCATATTAGTGCCGCACTAGTACCGCACTAGAATCACCGTACCAGTACCGTACTATAATTACCGTACTAGAAGAATCCAAGTGCGAACTAGTTTGGTTTAATTATGTCTAATTATTTCTAGTTCGGTCTAGTTCGGTCTAGTTTGATCTAGTTTAGTCTAGCCTGGTCCAGTGCGATCTAGTTTGGTACTCGAACGGTTCTAGTACGGTACTAGTACGGTACTAGTACCGCTAGTACCACAAGGCCAGCACTGGTACCAAACTAGTACCTTACTAGTACTATAGTGCCGCACTAGTGCCATACTAGAATTACCGCACTAGTATCGTACAAGGATTTCCATACCCATATAGTCTAAGTACGGTCTTTCGATTTCATAAGGTCTAATCACTCCTAGTTCGGACTGATTCGGTCTAATTCGGAACTGGTACGGTTTAAATACGGTCCTAGTACCGCTAATACAATTAGGACCACATTAATACCGTAGTAGAACCACCTTAAATGTACCGTAATATAGGATTACCGTACAAGTATGATCAGAGTACGGTCTAGTTCGGTTGAATTCGGTCAAATTAGTTTTATTTTGGGCTAATTCGGTCTACTTCGATCTGGTTAGGTGTAATTCGGTCTACTCTGGTCTGGTTTGACTTGAGTCGAGTATATTCTGGTCTAATTTAGTCTGGTCTGGCTAAAACATATCATGTAGCCGTGCGGGATATGGGTGGGCCTGACTGAACAATCGACGGTATTTCAGGGGCGTTTTACTTATCAAGAACATTCATAAGCCAAACTATTGGTAGTGAGAATGGCAATAACGCTCGTACGAAATGAATTTCCACAATTAAAGGTTGAATAGTGAAAATCTCTTCGCATTTAAAATGATTTGGAAGCTGTCTGCCTGATCATCTCAACGTATCCGGATGACGAAACGCAGCTAGACCACTATCGATATCAAATCCATTCTCTCCGAATTGACCTCCTCCTCGTCTCGCAAATCTAATTCAAGTATTCAACAACTAGAGACGAGAAATACCTTAAAATGATCCTAAACATACTTGTTTCACCACTTTCCTAAGTATTAAAAACGTAGTGAGTGATTCTTCGAACCGACCATTTTTCAAGTACCGCAACCAAGCAGTGTCATGAATTTTCAATCTTTGGATCCCAATACAGAGCAAAGTTCGCCCAAGCACTCCGTCATACCAATAATATATAGATCTCCACATAACTGCTACCCTTTTCCATCAAGCATATACAACGATGCAAAGATAATTTACTACCTATACAAGCAGGATAATCTAAGAATTTGCTACTTCATTTGGCTGGCTCAGCTTATATTGGTAGCACTCCGCATATATACCTAACTCACATAAGCCTCAGCTAGAACTAAATGATCGATTTATGTGCGCTTTACTTTCTCCCTTGCCAACAAACCCTATAGTACTACTGTGGCTGCTTAGGAGAAGCATATTATAAGACGATGGTTGATATACTTCTAAGGAAAGCATATACATAGAACTCACTGCGAGAGTGTTGATTTACGCTTCAATTAGATGCCTGATTCATTGATCGCATAACTTGCGGCGCTACATTAAATTATGAGTAATCATTCTATATCTATAGATCACCAATATGCCGATCAATTATGTTATACGCCCGATATAATGTACGCTACGATGCATAAAAGTGGATGATGGGTAAGAAACGATGAATGTAGCATTTTTTGTAATCACAAAGTTACTATGGTGAGCTTCGAGTGATTTATAACAATGTAAATGTACCGATTGCAGAGATTTAGTCCTAGTTGATGACGAGTAATTTTTTACGGGTTGATAGCATCACAGGTCTTGAAATATATTTGCAAGCTGAGATTGCGATAACAATGCAAAACAAATTGAATCGGGACGCGGAAATATCGATCGACAAATAATATAGTAATTCACAGCTGTTTCCAACGGTGAGCACAAGTTTATACTTGAAGGTTCGATCCTAACCTCTCAGCACTGCAAAATTGAAAAATTCTCGAGAATGTTTATAGCTCACAATCAGCTGTGCGAAACGTCAGTAAGCTAATGCATTTCGCCATCTAAAACTCTTTCAAAGAGCAAAAGGAGTATATAAGGTTATAATACACTAGTGTAAACAGAGACACGGAATCGAGGTCTGAACAAGTTTCTCGCGGCCCGCCATGCGACCGCGCGGGTATAAGTAGAGCGAAGAGAAAATTGCATTATGCAGTTTCGTCGCTTCTCAAACATCTATCTCTATTTTTCCTACTTACATACCTATAGATAGATGTAGGTATATAGTACTATTACTGACCCGTGACTAATCAATCTTACTTTCGACGCGCCAGAAAGACGTTAGACTATAAGCTCAATTCCTTGAGTGTAATATTATAGCAAAAAGCTAGCTATCATCCTTCTTTACATCCTCGACATATAAATATACATCCATGGACTATGATGATATTATGTGTAGAGTATATGGTATATGAATGTAAGTAAATTATTTACAAGGTGAGCATAGTGGGTTTCCACAAAAACAGGGTTTCTATATGGGTGTAAGAAGTGTTATAGGTTATGTATGAAAGTGTGTGGTGTGGATGCAGAATGTAATTTATGGATGAAACCGCAACAAATTACGACGTCTTGTGAGGATTGGTATCACGATTTTGTGGTGTGTTGGGATATGATAGAGTCATACTCTGACGTGTAGGTATGTACATGGGATTTTTCGTGACGATGTTTGGATCACGATTCGATGTCCGACTTACGTTTGATGTATTATGGTGTGAAGGTTGGCATAGATTCGCTTGAATATTGGATGTTTTGCTTGATGTTGAGATACTCACCTGAAACATAAAAGAAGAAAATTTGTTAGTCATCTTACAATATTCTATTGACTAAAAATCAGTTACTGTATTTTCTAGTTATATCATATAACGTGACAATCGGGATTTGACACGATAATGAATCTGATTTTCATGTCAGGAATCTTAATTTTTGCTATGTGTTCAACTTGAGGTCATTCATCTTGAAGGCATACAGTTCTTGACGATCGAACGCATTTTCAAAAACATGACGTAAATCATGACTTTCTGCAGCGAATTATCATTTTGTTTCATGTAGAACCCTGATTATAAACCTTAGCTCAAACACACAAATCCTGGTTTTGCCCATGTTTGGTACGATAATTTTTTCAGTGCAATATGTGATTTCTGTTCAATTTGCACTTGTGACTTTCATAAGAAGCAGTTCAATGAAATTTGTAATAGTTGACAAGATGAGTGCCATATGGCTATCGCTCAATTAACTAAGGTTAAATTGCAGGTGAGTAAAACCATTCCAGAAGTTTTGATTGTCACCTATAGATTTTCAGCGAGCTAGCGTGATACCCCGTTCCTTGATGTCTGATTCCGTGGTTTTAAGCTTGGACAGGTTCCTCTGGCCTTCCCCTCCCTTTTGTCCTTCCACGAACGTGGCGTCATTTATTGACGGCACCGTTAGGCTTATATTCTTTGAAAGCGATCCAAAAGCAAGCTGATAATGATAATTACATCTACCATTATTTATAAAGAGATGTCCAACAAATTCGGCAACCAGTTAAGAAAAAAAAAAAAAATTCTTTCTTCATATCAGCTGATATTGATCATTTTCAGAGAAACTGACAATCTCAAAAATCAGAACTCCAACAAAGCTCAAAGCCCCAAGATAACATAAATTCTGGAAATTCATTCTAAGGCGAAAGAGTAAATTATCCCAATAAAACCGACAACCACCTAGATCTCAAACACAAACACACCATCTTCATTCCGAGTCAATGAATTGAAGATGATGAGTTGAAGCTCAATACATACCAAGGCAATGGTGCTCTCTCACCTCAGTAACACAGTTACGATCTAACCGCGTAATGCACCATGGCAAACTATCAGGAAAGTAATACCTCATCGAGGTTCACATCTCCTGACCTACACAGCATCAATATAATATATGTCGGCAACGATACCCCGTTAACATGCATCAAGGACTCATGGTTCGCGCCCCGATTTTCTTCACCTCGTATAACACATATCATTCATAGAACAAACCACAGATGCATTAACGGTTACCATAGATCGACCACTGAGTTTTTGATCTGTCTAATGTACTACTATTACCCACACATGATTCAGCATCTCAGTATTCAATATAATACAGCCCATTTCATTATGCCTATACTTTGAATCCTACATGGTTATACCCAATGGCCGATGATGCGTTTAAGATCGGTTGTAATGTATTAGAAAAAAAAATGGAGGTGAATGGAGTGATGGGCATAATCGGTTGGATCACGCTGTCCGAGTGGCCTAATGAAGCTGCGAATAGGCTATATACGATTCAATGAATGAACGTTGGATATATATATCGGTTGATCCACTACTCGCACTCGCCCATGTGTTGTGGAGGTATATTCATCGTCAGAGTGCCTATAAATATTAGTGATGTGATAGGCGGGGAAGAGTTTGGGAAAGAATTGAAACGAGAAACGTTACGCGTCTGCCAACGAGTAATGCCACAATCTATAGTTTATTTGCGGTGCATGAGGTGGGCGGTAAGTAGTTACAGTACGAGTGTGGTAAGACGTACGAGTCAAGCATTGGTCAGACGTAGAGAAAACATTACTTAGAATAAACCTTTCCTGACTTTCGATTTTGATGATCTTCGAATCACCAAATCTTCGAAATATGTTACAAAATACGAATGCTCGCGATACTGTAGATTGATATTTCGTGATATTTTGATATCGAACATTGTCAGGTTAGGAAAACATGTTATGAGCCAAGCATTGGTCAGACGATCAAAAAACATTGCTCAAGACATAAAACTTTTATGCTTATCGAATTTGATGATCCTCGGAGCATCGGATTAAAAATATGTCACGAAAACAAAGATGATGCTCGTGATACTGAAAATTGATATTTCATGATATTTTGATATGGATCATTGACAGATTGAAAAAACCTGTGATGTCAGATATATTTCATCATACAGGGTTAGATAGTCACTGACGTAATTTACTTTTGCAAGCAAGCAGAAGAACTCGAGTAAATTTCTTCATGGATAAGCAGACCATTATTACTCAAGCTTTAATGTCAACAGTCTTCCAAGTCTCAAGTAACAGCGCATCGATTACTCTTACCTCATTCGAGGAGACAGGATAACTCGCCCGGAAGAAGTACCGATTTCAACTCAATTTCTTTTCTCATCACAAGGTGATGTCACGCTTTCGAATTCCTTTTTATTCTTGAATAGCCTTGATTCGTTACATAACCTCAAAAACATTCCATGAAATTCATTCACATCACTCGACATTTGATTCGCTTTGAAAAATTTCCGCGATTGATATTTGCACTTCCAAACAAATCGTAGGGTATATTATACCCAAAATAAACCAAACAAAAAATATTTACCTCAACATCAGGCTTTATTTCCGATATAAAAGTAGCACATCCACAATACATGTTCCAGCGTCACGTATTTTAGGGGCGAGGAACGAGGTGATTTTTGGCGCGGAACGAGGCCACTGAAGATCCGGTTTAAATTCAACGAGACACGAATTCAAAGACATCGGATTCGAGGCAGGCGTAAAAATTGGCCTGGGTAAAATCCAAAGGTTTTGTCAAAAAGGACGATAGCAAGGATGTCGTATTTGCAGTGTCAGAATTTTAAGGTATTTACCGTTTGAAGAGGCACACGGGGGCAGGCGAGACCGGCATATACGATTTCAAGTTGCGCAATGCGCGCAGTTTTGTACGAGGCAGAAATTTAAGATTCACAACCACTTCTTCTTTTTCAAACTCTTTTCCTT
The DNA here is from genome assembly GCA_029851415.1 of Eretmocerus hayati. Taxonomy (NCBI): domain Eukaryota; kingdom Metazoa; phylum Arthropoda; class Insecta; order Hymenoptera; family Aphelinidae; genus Eretmocerus; species Eretmocerus hayati. The sequence continues at coordinate 147,995,254 of CM056743.1, read as the reverse complement.
GGTTGAATCGACCAATTTTTGGTACTATCACGTCCTCCTTTTTCCTTATAATCCGCAGCACGATTGCTTACAGATTATTAAACGTGGGATGATTTGAGGAATTCTTGCGATTTTGATTGGTATGCGTGATGAGTGAATTTGATATCTTGAAATTGAATTTTCAGTTTCGAGAATGAGCCATCAGTATTTTTTATCTTGACAATCTCAAACTGGATTTTTGACTGAAGAAGGATGAAGTCAATTATTAGAATCAAATGTAGACTAAATTAGAATCTAAACGAGCTTCAAAATTGGTTCCACCTCCTGTCTACACCACCGTCTACATGAAATAAAAGAACAGTTGTTGGACTGATGAGTTTTAGCCAAATAAAAATGATAAAGTCTGATCATTATAGAGTTGTTATAGAAAAGATTAATCTGAAGGCATCATCTCAAGATGCTACCCTACATATGACATGGTAGATGGTTTAATTTATGGATTCAGTTTAAAACAAAAGGTAACATCAAAAACACGTTCATCAGCATATAGCCCACCAAGCCAATTTTGGATGAACACATCAAAACTATTCCAGCCTTTCAGAGTCTACAATAAAAGCAAAAAGTCGAGTTTGATATTAGACTTTTGATGAAGAATGTAGGCCAAGCCCATCTATTTCATACAGAGATCGAGGCCCATGATATTAGGGTATACCGGAAGAGTTTCGTCCGTGAGCAAACAATCTCAGCGGGGCCAGCAGACGCTCAACTCTATCATCTCATTTCGTATGCAGCTCGTGCATCTTTCACACACACATATATATATATTATCTATATACCTACATAAGAATAGGCGGAGTTTCATGCGAAGCATCCCTAAATTCTAGTGTTTTCATCGAATCTCGAGCTTCCTCCAAAATTTCAATCAGATTCCACGCCTAGAAGGCTGCAGTCTCAAAATTTACGAAAACGAAGCGCGTAATCATCATAATTCTACTGTGCTAATGTATCATAACCTCTTTTGAATCTTCAAGTGCGTGAAAGTATATTATATGAATATTAGGGTGTCGGTTATTTACTAATATCTTTTTATGGACTCCTGGAAGGCCTCCTTGTGACCAATAATAAAGAAAAAAATTTCGAGTGCAAACAAAAAAAAAATTTTTCTAACCCTGCCTAAAGAGACATTGAAGTGACTTTTGAGCCAAATTTTTCCCCATTTATTCCCCTTTATGCGAATGCGAGTAGTTAAATGTCTTTGAAAAAGCTTCCAATCCATAGCCGACTAAATCTCTTCCAAAATAACCCAGTGATGAGGTTAATCTGGTGCACTATAACCAGAGCTGTGACAGGTTTTGAAGACTGAAAGAGTTCGAGGAATAAAATCTGTGAGCTCAGGAATATCAGGTAAACACTGTTTGACTCGAAGATTTGATAAGTACCTTGGACTCTTTCACTTTTCGAAACTAGTCACAGCTTTGTTTGTAATGCACCACATTAACCTCATCATGGAACATTTTAAAGGAGATGTTATCGGTTATCGATGAAAAATGATTTCAGAGGCACTCAACCATGTGCATGCGCAGAAAAAGCCAATGACTGGGGGAAAAAATTTTGCTTCAAAATCACTAGATGGCTCGGTTTAGGCAGAGTTATAAATATTTTTTTGTCTCTTCTCCAAGTTTTTACTTTCATTTATGGTCATAAGAATGCCCTCTAGAGAATAAAGGAGTTCACAGAAAAAATTATTGGGAAATCATGGACACCCCCATATATATATATATATCCATTCAAGAGTGCGATGGAAGATCTGCAGCATCGTCGAGAATCTTCTCATGCAGTAAAAGAAGCGCACAAGTATATATAAAGTGGAGAAAGTCGAACGAATCGCAAGAAGCTCAAGGCTGTAGAAGGTCGCTATAATACCGCCACTGTGAAAAACCAACATTAAAGAGTCCGAACTGCAGAATAACCTCCAATAAGTCTGCAAAAGATACTTATCTCATAGCCTATACTATAATACGTAGGTTGCATAGACCGAGTGGGAGGTATATATCCTATATATCTAATACACAATTAAAAGTGCAATACCTGTAAGTATCTACAGCATTGTCTATGAGAATCTCTATTGGAATGAGGTATATGTAGGATATATAGAGATTTTAATTGGCCGTGGAAAGACGACGGATATATATATATATAAATATATTTGCTACTGTGATGCTCCCTCGAGAACCTTATTACTTTACTACGATCAATTGTTGCCGCGACAAACGGAGAGTATTATTATATTATGAGGTATATGTAAGTGTACATAAGATCTTCGAGTTCCGAGAAACTGAAAGTTGCAAATGGATAAAATGGCTCGCGAGAGTGACTGAAATCGTACAAATGTAGATAAATATATAGGTAGGTAGGTAGATAGAGATTGATGTAGTTAAAGGTATGAGGGATAATGTATGTGTACATTGCGAGAAGAAAAGAAGGACGCCCCCGCGTTGGATAGATATTCACTTTATAGAACCGAAGCGACGACCAACGTTGAGGGTATTATACCTAGTCGGTAGCAGACGCTTGGGAATAATGACGCAACAGGTGCTTCGGTCTTGCGATGCGAGGGATATTTTATACCGATGAGTACTTTAAAGTACGTCCCTTGATTCTTGTATCTTTGCAAGCTATTCAGCTTTTAGTCATCCCTCAAGCACGTTTTTGATGAATTTACATTAAAATTGTTGATCGTGAAAATTCTGATATCAAATCATGTCACCAACCATTCAATAGGACGGGGTCTTCTTCTTCATTTTGATTAATTTGAAATAGATCGACCTGTAAGTTCATTTTTTTAATACGAAACAATTTTGAATAAAGCGATATGTATTATAGCTGGATTATTCAACCCGTTTAAGAAAATCTCTGTGGAGAATTCGAAGAAGTTTCTCGGTGTACTCTATCTAACGATCTGAACTGACCTAAGCTTTGATCAATCGATCGCGCTCGGTATATAACTTTGGGTATGATTTTTTGACACACGTCTGAAATTGCCGAACCCGATTGATTGATCAAAGCTAGGTTCACCTAGTTCAGGAAACGTACTTTTTGAATTGGGATATGACTTCAGAACTCACGATGGAATGATCATTCTGGTCTGAACATCGGACAAAGTCATAGTTCATGTGGGTGAGTTTGAGACAAGGGCGCCTATTTCGATCGTGTGTTTTGAAATATTTTGTAGAATTCCCTCAAGCTCATGTCATTTTTTGCACTCAAATCAGTGCATGGATCTCTATCTAAGAAAATTGACGTAAAAATTATGGGCTTACACGTGATTTTCTCTAAATTCTGTTTTGGATACCGTCTAGATGGTCGATCTTAGAACAGCCTCTGATTTATTCCAAGCAGTCAAATTTCAATCGTTTCTCACGTATGAGTAGTTTTGAGGAAACTTTGGAATAACGCGTGAGAAAGATTCATACTCGCCAGGTTTCACCCAACAAATTCATCATCGAAAGAACGGATCAAAATTTCAGATTTTTGCCCTGTAATTTTTCCTTTTTTTCGGGTGTGAAGCACCGCAGTGGCACTCATTTGGCATCGGTGAGGGCAAATTTATCAAAATGATGGTATTGAGTAGCAGCAAATTCTATAGTGACAAGAAATAAAAGACTGATTTTTGTATGCACCTTGAATCTGACTTACTCCAAGTACATTTGCACCGACTTTTCCTCTAAGTTGATCATCAGGCACAACGTTTGCATAGTCCAGAGAATAGAAGAAAAAGTGAATTTCCTCACTTTGGGAGGTACTTTTTCGTGAAAATCTACTTTTGCTAAATTTTTTGGTCAATTCCGTGTCCTACTAATGCGACCCTTCAGCGCAAAGTTACGGAGCTCTCAGTCAAATATTTTTTCAAAATTCGAAACGATCAAGTCAGAGCTCCAAAACCGCAAGTCGTGAGATTAATTTTAGCCACAAATGTCGGGGTTCCGTGTCATGCTCAAAATGTCAGGCCCGTGTCACTCTTACGGTATCGATGAGTGAAAATTCTTATCTTTGTGCACGAGCTAACTTGTGCTTTATACATTTCAAAATGTCAAAAAATACATCTTAGAACCTTCGCAAGAGAGATTTGGGGTTGGGACTTTCTCTACTCCCAAATATCGAAATTTGTGTAAAACTGCTCATCCAACTATGTCAGTCGACGTATCTACTAAAATCAGTCATTCTTCATTCAGCAACATAACTCTCGGGAAGAAAGTATTTTTTCTTCTTCTATTGAAACCCGAAGTGATTTTGGTCCAAACAAAAATAACTGCAGAAACTACCCTAGTAAAAATAAGTGCCTCATGATCATATATGAACATGTTCCCGGCCGGACTGTGGTCATACATGACCACCTATGACCATGAGGCCGGAGTCATAGGTCGTCATTGGTCTCCATACTTGATCCTAGGAATTTATGTTGAGAATAGAGCACTTTATTGCCAACTCGAAATGTTTCTCAATCCGAAGCTTCGAAATAAGCGCGCTTGGGACTCCAACTGCTAGGCCTCCATCCGATGTTGAAAATGTCATGTACAATCACTTGATTCCAATACCCTACGGCCATGTACGAGTTGGCTTCGTGTACCTATGACTAATCATGGAGACATAATATTTTCTGAGGTCATGGGTGGTCATAGATGACCACAGTTCGGCTGGGAACATGTTCATATATGATCCTGAGGCACTTATTTTTACTAGGGTAAATAATACAGTGATTGCACGGTGTAGCAATGGCCAAATATATCATACACGCACATGAAAAGTTCCAAAATGATTTTTGTATAATTAAGGAAGTCAAAATCCAAGCTTGGGCGTATCAAAGTGCCGTACGAGTATACCTTAAATGACACGAGTAGTATTTAGCGGAAACGCTGAAGCTATTGTCCGCTAACTCTAATAAAGGGTATCCTAAAGCTCATTACGAATGTATTGTCTTTCAGAGTCGATGCTAATTGATCAGCCCTCGGAGAATCATCAACTCTCTTACTCGACCAAACACCAACACATATTCACACATATACAACAACAACAACAATTGCATGCACGGAAATACAAGTTCAACTCTCAGCAGCATCACCACAACTCAGTTGCTCATCTCTGTAAAACAGCAGCTCATCAAGAAGAGCCTACAGGGGTTTAGTATTACTTTGAATGGACGCGGAAGCCAAGTTTTCTGTACATACACATACAGCATCCGGCTACTTTTGCTTGTGTATTATACATATAGCTGCACACGAAGAGCAATAGAGCTAAAGATCGATCGCCGTGGGTGATCGCCATAGACTTTGCACTAACATTCGTACACTATATATATATAATTCTGTGTTGTTCTCTTGGACTGACTAGGTATGTGTGTATGTGTAGGTTAGGATAGGATAGGTTAGGATGTACACACAGTTGAAGTCAAATGATGCGCGCAAGTATTCATTAGTGGCACGCAGTAGATGCTACAAACTCCCTTGATGTACGGATGAGAATCAGGAAGTACACTATTATACAAGGATTGCCAACCCCCCTTTTTTAGCTAAGTAACCCCGTGATAATTTCGCGAACCTAGGAATACAGTGTAGAATCTGGTTGCATCCCTGTAGGGTGTGTTTCAAGCTTTTCGAAACAACTCTCGTCATTATATTGAATGATGGATAAATCGATCGCGTGCTCTCCTCAGGATACAATTTCACGAAGGCATGCTTTAAAAAAAAAGAAAAAACATTACGTGTAGAGTGTACTTGAGTTGTAAGTTAGGAATTTTTCAGTTCAGAGGAAGTTTTCAGTTTTAGAGAGAAGATCGAATGAGACCTTGAATTCAATTGACATGATCAATCAGGATTTTATCGCTTGCAGGAGTATAATGATTTCCAATATTTTCTAGCTTTGGAGATTCAGGGATGCAAGTTGTGTATTGTTGAGATTGTCTTTTCGTTTCAGTTTTTTGAGAGCTGTGAAGTATCGTTTTCGTTTCAAACATGCTGACTCTTACCTCTGGATCAAATTTCTATAGAAATTCAATAATGAACTGTCGAACGACTGAAACTTAAAAATGATTGATGATTCTGAGTTACTCTAGTAAAAATAAGTGCCTCATGATCATATATGAACATGTTCCCAGCCGAACTGTGGTCATCTATGACCATCTATGATTTCATAAAATATTATGTCTCCATGGTTAGTCATAGGTACACAAAACCAACTCGTACATGGCCGTAGGGTATCGTAATCAAGTGGTTGTACATGACATTTTCAATATCGGATGGAGGCCTAGCAGTTGGAGCCCCAAGCGCGCTTATTTCGAAGCTTCGGATTGAGAAAGATCTCGAGTTGGCAATAAAGTGCTTCATCTCCAACATGAATTCCTAGGATCAAGTATGGAGACCAATGACGACCTATGACATCGGCCTCATGGTCATAGCCTATGAATCATATAATATGATCATGAGGCACTTACTTTTACGAGGGTAGTTACGGATACAACAACCAAAATGTTATTCTCCACTCTTCAAATTCAACAGGAATTCATTATAAAACCATGATCTCTTTCTCCATACACAGACGTATAAATTTGGTAGTTGAGAGAGTATGTCGTCTTTGAACAATCTCCAATAATCGATTTATTGTAGAATTGATCATTGAGAAGATGAAAAATTCGTCCATGATTTTACGTATATCCCTGTAACTAATTTTTTTTTCTTTTGAATGACCACTAGAGAAAGATAATGATGCACTCAAATACAATACATGGCAAATTGATGAATACATGATCTGAAAACGAGCTAAACTAAGTGTATTCGTTTGATTCAGAACAACTCTTTGTCACCTTTCAAAGTAATTTCAAGCTACGTGAACTTGTGCATACGTCCCTTCTACAACTCAAATTTCAACAAGAAACGAGGAAGCACACTATTTTGATGTGCACAAGCAACCTTAACTAAGACAGGGTCGAGTATCATACCTCTCAAAACAAAAGCTGCAACAACACAGCAATATAACAACACTCGAGACGCGTTGAAGTATCTTTACATCAGACATCATAACGAGCGTAGTTTCTCTCAACTAAGCTCAATCTTCACCAAACCGCAGCTCTCTTCATCTTTTCTAAAACAATCTCGGCAACAAGAGCAACAACAACAAAAACAATTTGTACAAAAGCAGCAGCAGCAGTAGCAACAGTGATGAGAAAGACATTTTCTGAAACCATAAGCCACAGGATAGCTTATATCTATACCACTGAAGTAAATTTACCCTTGTGTGACTACATCATTTCAGATGTCTGACATTTTTGAACGATTGAAGTTGTTCATGAAGTGTATAGAAACGAGTAAATTGAAACGACAAGATGCGTTTGATGTAGTAGTTTTGGATCGCAGAAGAAAGCATCGTATTACAATAGATATATAATACACCCCTTCATTGATTGCATTGTAGTATAATATTGCATTATTTATAGTGTGACGTACAATGTAACCTTGCTCTTGCAAGAAAACCACAGATGAAAAAAAAACATCTTCAAAGCGTGTCTGTCATTTCACGTCGGCAAAATTTTAAAGCTTTATAACTGGCATTGACAGGTAATCCAAAGCGTTCACTTTCAATTTTTCGCATTAAGAAAGATCTGTTTTACTGTGAAGATATGAGAGGTTATTGTGAGCACGAAGTTGTGGCGTAGCAAAGCTGAAAATTTCATGCTGCAAAGATTTTTAAAAATTGAGGCTGTGAGCGATATATGAGAGTCAACGTCAATGAATCAAAAATTGAAAGGTTACAAAACTCTCGGTTTATCTAAATTTTTCTGCTTTGATCTTACGAAACGACGAATTTCACATATATTGGTATGATAGCAATCCGCGTGTCAAAGAAGTTCTTAGGATTGGAATATTATTTGTGATCGTTGAGATCTGGTTTGAAATTGTAAGTGCCATTACAGTTAATTAGACGAGCATTCCCTACTTGGATCGAATTGAGTTCAAACAATTCAAGATATTTGAGTCACATCAAAAACATACAGGAATAAGTTTGTGGTCAGGAGATCATGAATTTCAAGAGAGTGATCATCACAGCTTATACACAAATCGTAAAGATGTCGAAACGGATATCATACCAATAATGAATCGATTTCTCATCGAATCGTCCCCTTAATCACTTCATCTTACAAATTGATCCAATCACTTCGAGAAGGTCAACAATAACGATATAAATCACGATCAACGATCAAAATCTCATAAAGATAACCACACAAAAATGCCTATAAATCTTGCAATCGATCTCATCCACCTTAATATTGCACCACCATCAACTACGTCAAAATCCATCAATCGCGCATCACAGCATCCTTATACAAAACCCTCACAAATCCGCTTTCAAATGTCTCAACAACACAAATTTCAAACGTCCTTGACGCCAGTATTCGATATACTGCCTTCACTAGTTTTCCTCAATCGTGATGTTCGATAAATTGCATTACCATATTCTGAACCTATATGGGATTATTATATTTTGTATAGCATGTAAGTATATGTCGGTTCATTTTGATATTGCTTGTGCACGATTGCACTTGTGACGACTATCAGAAATGCTCGTCAGCTCGTAAAACCTTCCGTTTGAGCGCGGAATAACAATAAACGATTTTGTCTTTATATTGTACGATCGCTATATAGGTATATTATATGAAATGTAAATGGCACCATCAAGACAACTTATACAGGCATTATTTTCTGCGCGGTTGGACGGATACATTGATTCTGGCAGCTTGAAATTATTATGAAAATTGAGGTTATGTTCAGAGAAGTGGCGATCAAAGGACGAAACCGAAAGGATTTTTAACTGATGTACTTTTGCAGAGATTTTTAGATTATGGAATGTGGTATTTGTATGTAAGTACTTGAGTTTTGCCATATTATCATGGAAAATTTGAAAATCTTTTTGATTCAAATCCACTCCTCTTCCTATTGTTAATTTTACACACTCAAAACTTGATTCAGGATAATATTCTGAGTATATATATACGGTTACAGGACGACACGTCCGCGTGGGTTGTTGGTAGTGATGGTGATGGTATATATATATATGTTATATATGAGGATATCTCTTGAGAGAGACTCGAAGTAAAGCTTGAGCTCACGCTCTCGTGCCATGTCGGAGGCCGCGCGAAGGCCGCTGAGAAACGGTCGTTGGCCTTTCATACTCTTCTTACCTTACTCTCGCTAAGAGATGTTAACTTCTGAATCCGAGTTTGACCACGAAAATAACTCACAAGATTATTACTTACATTGGCAAAATTTTTTTTCACTAAATTCCTGGTAATACAAATGAGACATCGTGAGAATTTATCAGAATCATTGATTCCAATGACGTAGTTGTGGCATGAAACATACCTGATACCATAATCAGTTTAAGCCAATTCTTTGGTTTTATTTGAGAAATTGTGAGATTTGAAAATTCTGTAAGGTCTTGAAGTTAAAATATCGTATAGTTCTGACGTGTCAAAACTGAATTCGAAACCTGGAAATGGTTTTTGTTGATACTAATATTTAAATCCATCACATCATACAGTTGAATTGATGATTATAGTATTTGGTTCATCTCAAATCAAACTGTCTATTGAAAAACATATTTGGCTTAATCCTCGAGGCTGTAGAAAACTCACAAATCTGAAACAACGTATATTTCCTTATTCCATCATTATGAAACGTACTTCCCGTCTAAATTAGCTCAATTTTTTTTAGAACTGATGCATTCTGAATAAGAGGAGGAATGACTGAATTTTGAGTGAATGATTCCAGCAGCAATGCAATTGCTATACTCATTCGATAATTACTAGAGAATTTTTTGTTCTTCCTTTTCCTCGCGTAAAAGAGAATTTTTTTTATTCTGGAAAAATTAAATATTAAAATTCCCGTGTTTTCGTTCAATTTTGTCAAAATTTAGCTCAATTGTAAGAACAACGAACTCATCCACGTGATAAATGCAGAGGATTTCTAAGATTCTCAGCTAAACAAATATGCAAAATTTCTTGGCAATGTCATTTGGAACTTGGGAATATTTCAATTACCCACATCATGGTTTCCACTGATATAAATCAAGAATTGTTCCATTGTCTTACAAATTTAAAAAAAGGCATTAAGATCAAAATAGAGTATTTAAGACATACCCAAATAAATTTGCAATTGAAGACAAACACCTCTATTCTTGAACCGTCTCCCAACAAAAAATCCTCCAAAACAAGATTAAAAGTCAATTTCTGCAGGACCCTCGAACAATTTGTACTCACAATAAACAAGAACTTAGGAACTCCTCAAATTTCCATCAGCTAGGAAGTAAAAAAAAAAAACATCCGCAAGCCCAATGATGAGATGTTATGCAATGCATAATACCTTGAAACAAGCGGGCATAATGCATCACTTTCTCACCTGGGCGCGGCATCTATGTGCACTCTTTACCCGCATCTCGAGCAAACCTCATTATATTATATCTATGGATAACACACAGAAAGCGTGCAGTTGTGGCCATTTGATCGCAATTAGATCTGCGCGTCAACCCTTAGCTGCAGCTGATGCTGCTGTTGTTCGCGCCAATTATAACAGCCTCCGCCAATTCAACTTTCACTCGTTCTATTTATCAGTATATTATGGTTCAATACTCTATCAAGAATTTGTATTAGAATCGTTGAGTTTCCCTGATGGCACGATGCGAGATAATAGTAGCTATACAGAGTTTGAAAGACTAATACCAATTCATACAAGTTATTCTCGCTCGAAAACGGTTTTGGATCGATATATTTATTGAGTCATGGATACGATACGTGAATGTACGAGAGAAATTGAGTGTCGATAGAGTCGTTGAAATTTTGCAAACTAATCGCGATATCGAGTGCATGATTCACGATATATAATTGGCTTGAATTAGGCTATACGTATAGTCTGATGTATTTTAGTGAAAAAGATTGCTCAGCGAGTGCAATACCATAACAATAACCACCAATCGTAAGCCTACAGGGCGGAAGCGCATACATCTACCGTCGGATAAGTATTTTTCATGCTCCGAAATCGAATCCGAAATGGTAAATTCTATGGAGTATATCCAATAAAACCGCGCCCTGTACCCATATACATATACCAGTCACGATCAATTTGATATCTCTGAATTTTCCTCAGGATCCATATATACCACTTTGTAAGTGAACCAAACACATTACAGTGTACCAAATATCCCTATATACACATGGATCAGAGAGAGAGAGAGAGAGAACTAATATAACTCGTTGTGCATCAAGAGCTCGAGAGCTTACAAGAGCGACAAACAGATCAGTTTCGGATCAGAACTAACCACAAGATCATGTAACCAAATCCTCTAGATAGACAACACGGACACTCTATAGAATATAACCTCCAACATACAGAAACTTACACCTATAAGTTTGCTTGCACATAGAGACCCAATAATAGTGCATTTACGCAATATACCAATTAACTACATCAGGCTAAAAGGATATAAACACGCCGCTCACGCTTTAGTATAGTATACTTGTATTTATCGTGTCTGGTTGTTGTTGTTGTTGTTACTGCTGCTGCTGTTGTTGTTGTTATGGTGGCGCGGTCCGAAAATTAATTTGGAGCAAATTGATACATTTGCTATGGTCTCTGTACGTCTACCGCAATCAAGCACAACACTATGTTATGCTCCTAAAATCGCAAATTGCACTTTCCTGGTGGTGTTGATGTTGTTTTGTAGGTTAGGTACATACTTATGCGGCTGTTTGAATCGAATGCTCGAGCTAGGGCTACCACGATACGATAGATGCCGATATTTGACAGTTATCGTTATCGGCCCTTCAATGATTAGGGTAATGTCGATTTCGTTATCGTTATCGTGAATTATCGTGGGAACTGTTATCGCTATCGTATCGGCGATAACATCGATTATCGCCAATATTATCGATATCGCGGTGCATCTCTAGGTGCAAAAAGTTTGATAATTTATTCCCAACTTTTTGAAATTGCCGCGAAAATGAATGCGATGCTTGATCATGTCGATTCAACTGTGAGCCAATCTTATAAACGTGGTCGCGACAACGCTGTGTGATGAATGTATGAGTGAGAGTTTGTAAACAGGAGTTTCTAAGTACGATCAGTTGTTCGCACGTTGGCTCACGCATACTGTATTTAGTATTCATCTGATATCAAGTGCGATGCCGAAATTAAAGAGAACACGACGAGATTCTGATCACGAAGATCCAAATTGTAAAAATCCATCAAGGAAAAGAGCAAAAAGTGATTCTAGTGTTATACAGCAAGATGAGACAGAATTGATTAGTGGAGAAGTGAGAAGGAACGTCAAGGCAGGTAAATCTGTTTACGAGAAATATTTCCAATATCGGAACAAAGATGGAGAAAAAGATGCTGTATGTTTATTGTGTCCATCTTCAAAACCAAAAGTGGTTAGTCGAAAAGATGGAAATACGTCAGGCATGAAATCTCATATAAAAATTTATCATATTGATGTATACAAGCAATTATTTTTGGATTCCGGCGATGGAAAACAGCAGAAGCTGGAAGATTGTGTGCCGGTAAGTAGGATTTCTTGTATCATCCAGAGTTTGAATCAGTCAATAACCCACTACAGCTGTTGAGCACTATTGATGCTCGTGAAAGATCCTGCGTCAAAATAACAAATACTCTTCTTTCCAGAAAAAACTGGACTTTCAACGATTTCTGGTCTGTTACATGGCCCGAAAGCATCTCCCGTTCAACTTTTTTGATGATGACTGGTCGCAAGAATTCTACGAATATGTTAATCCTCGTCTACATTTCCCCAAAAGACAATCGATGCACGATAAATGTATGGAAGAATTTTCAGCCATGCAGAATAATTTCAAGTCTGTTCTGGGGAAAAACAGATCTTCTTTCTCATTCACTGTAGATAGTTGGTCATCGAGAAGTATGAAATCGTTTCTTGGATCGACGGTGCATTACATAGATGACGAGTTCAATATGCACCACGCAGCGCTGGATTTAGTTGCAACAAATGGCAATCACACAGGTAAAGATCTTGCAGGAATATTTCTTGGCACCATCAAGCTATATAATCTAGAAGGGAGAATTGGTGGCATCACACTCAATAACGCGTCAAATAACACAACATTCATTGAAGAGCTTGCCATATTACTTCGATCAGAAAATATTTCTTTTGATACCGAAGATCAACATTTTCGCTGCCTTGCACACGTCCTCAATCTGGGAGTTCAAGACGTGTTGAAATTATTGAATACAAACACTGAAGATGATTTCTCTGTCTATGGTGAATACTCTGAAGATAATTGCGTAATCTCGTTGGAAGAATATCGAGATGATTTCAATTGTGAAGAATCGATACATGGTGCCATTAGCAAAATGAAAAGTTTTTGCAAGAAGATCAGAAAATCCGAGTTGCTGGCAAACAAGCTTGAGTTACTCTGTGGTGCTGTCAAGATTAAATTTCGCAAGCCAATTGTTGATATTGCTACCAGGTGGAATAGCACGTGTGACATGTTGGACGTAGCCAAATCTGAAAGACCAGCTATCGATATGCTTTGTAGCAACGATGATAGATTGAAGAAGTATCAGTTATCTGATAACGAATGGTCACTCATCGAACGGATTCTGGCTTTTCTGGTGTTGTTCAAAAAAGTATCTGCTATTGCTTCTGTCAAAAAAGATGTGAATTTACCATCTACAGTAGTTGCTTTCAATATGTTGATCGATAAGATCGAAGAGGTCGTCCAAGACCTCGACAACAAAATCAATCGAACCCATCTAGACGAAAAGCTGCTTCTGACTTTCCAGCAAGGTCGAGACAAGCTACTCAAGCACTATCGGAAATGCAATTGGGTGTACGTGGTATCTCTCATTTTAGATCCTCGATATAAAGTGGCTGGATTCGATACCACCCAATGGGGATCTCTACTGAAAGTTGAGGCCGTAAAAAAATTTGAACAAATATATCGAGAGAAATACTACAGGCCTTCCTCGAACACAGAACTAAATGAGCAGCAACCACTTTCTAGCGAGAATGATTTGCTCAGCTTATGTGCAAATTATGTGTCGACCAGTCCTTCAGGAAATTGGAAAGAAGAAATAAATAAGTACTTGGAAATACCACGAGCACCTGTGAACACAAACATCTTAGAGTGGTGGAGGACATGTTCTGTATTATTCCCTACACTCTCTCGAATGGCTCGAGATATATCAGCTATCATGCCAAGCTCTGTATCATCGGAGCGACTTTTCTCTCAGGCTGGATTAGTTGTCACTGATACAAGATCATCCATGGGTAATGAGTCAGTGCGTGCAATGGTTTGTATACACTCGTGGGCAGGCAGCTCTTTGAGACGTGAAATATGTGAAGTATGAGTAATATAAATGTGGATAGACAATTTGATTAAAATTAAGGTAATGGATATAAGTGTAATTTGTTTAGTTCTTTGTTGTGTAAGCATATGTACGAGTAATATTTGATTTTTCTGTCATAAATTCCCTATCCCAAATCAAGGCTGAATCTTCTAAGCATTTGCATCATTCCCACCCTTCAGTATGTATTTCAAGAATAGCTCTTTATTTGTCACGATATCGAGAATATCGCGATATATCGCGATAAATTCTCGAACGATAATCACAAAAATTAGGATCATATCGCTATCGACCGATAACTTCTTTGGGTCATATCGATTTCGTTATCGTCATCGTAAACATCGTTATCGCGATACGATATCGATAATTTATCGTTTATCGTGGTAGCCCTAGCTCGAGCTTGATTCGAAAGTAATTCCGTTCGAATGTCAATTACACTATTAGTGTACTGAATATTCACAAGTGGGCTCATTTTTCATGTTTATCATCGCATTCATGCAAAATTCAATCTTTTCTACTCACAAGGGGAGTCCAAAGGGTCCGGGTCTTCAAATCTTATCAAACTTTTTTACAGTCTCGTGCAATCTAGAATATGACGAATCCAAAGTAACTTCGTCAAATGAGCCTTCTGTTTGAAGCTACAAGCAAAGAAGATAGCATTGCAAGAATATCGATATACATAACTTTTAAACATGGGCCTATAATATGGACAATGCTAATGTCATACTCTATAACTGTGAAAAAGAAGCCCGTTTGACAGAGTTACTCTGGTTCTTCATATTCTAGGTAATACGAGGCTGTGGAAAAAGTTTGGTGACATTTGGCGACCCGAACCCTCCGGACTCTCCATGGTTATCCTATCTCTTGGAAATGGCGAAAACCGTGACTTGTACATACCAATTTTCTTTTTCTATGGCGTGAGTCGTGTATAATATTTTTGAGATTCATTCTAATTTTTATCAGGATTCCTAATCTGCATTTCCATAAGCAAGCCTATTCCCTAGCTATTGTAGTTATTATTTTGACCGCAAGGGGGACTCCAAGTCTCGGGGTGTAACGACCCTCCGGCCCGAGTTACAAGAACACCGTACCTGGGCCTAGGTCCGAAGCCGGTAGGGAGAAGCCTGGCCCCGAGACTGGTGCTCGGAGCTTTGGCTTCTCCCGAAAACCCGCAAGGAGGGTTGGGGCATGGCGCCTCATCCCTGGGGTGTGACGACCCTCCGGCCCCAGTTACCGCCCGCCGGAGCGAGGAGACCACACGTCTCCATCCGGCACCACGGGAGTGGGTGAGTCTAGGGACTCGAGTTGGAATCGCCCTCGGGTGATAACAATGCGAGCCTGGACGACTTATCCATCAACTCGAGGGGCTCCCTGGGCTCCAAAGACGCCTAGAAGGGTCCCAAACCCCCGCCAATGGGTGGGTTTTGGCCTCGTACTGGGGGCCGAGCCTGGAATTGAGTAGTCGGGGAGGAGAATTGAGTCATTGTTGAATCACTTGCGGTTCGGTGATGGCTGTCCTCCAAACTGACGCGCTAGCAGGAAGTATCCCTACCCTACGCCCATGGGGCAACCAGGGTGGAGGCGAAAGCCGGGATACGAAAGTCAACTTCCTGTACTTATTATTTCCTTGCACAGCGACCTAGTCTCATCAGAATGTTCTGTACAAAAAGTTTGGTCTTTAACATACGCATGCAATAAAATAAGAAAATCGGTATAGATGTGGAATCAAAATGTCAGATTTGCGATGAGAATTTTGGCTATAAACTCCAATCTCCACTTCAACATCATCATTTATATGCACCGACGATCAGTGCATACAATCTTCTTGGAATATTCGACCTTGGTGGTCTCTTACGCAATTTTTAGCAATTAGCCGTACAAGGAAGTTGTATATATACCCCGCACGTATACTCCAAGCCTAGTCCATAATTCGCGCGATCAAATGGCCACCTCGTGGCAAGTCCAAAAGATTAGCACCTTCACCATCCATCCATACATACATTTACGTAAACGTATTCATGTATATGTATACGCATATGTTCCAGGGTGCATAATTTTGAGAAGCGCAAGAGGATCGTTAAGCCAAAGAGACACTATCACTATGCGGCGCATAGATACCCACCTAATGAGCCACTTTCAGTTATAGTACGCGTATAGTTCCAGGCGTGATAGTAAAAGAATAGGGCTTGCTTGCGTTGTCGTCGTTGTCGTTGTGAGCTATGCGCAAAAGCCTCGGCCTATTAGCTTCGCAAAGCTAGAGTACAAGGGCCATCGTAGGTACTTATATAATATATATATATATATATATATATATATATATATATATATATATATATATATATATATATGCTTTAAGCGATTAGTACAGCGCGTCTTTACGAGCGCGATAACTGCGCCCTAAGCGGCTAATACTCATTTAGCTATGTAGACAGACTCCATATCATATATGCGCGTAGCTTGAGATTTGTAAGAGTGGGAGGTTATGGCTGATCCATCTGTCTCTGGAATGCGTATAGGTTATGTAAAATGAGGGGAGAGTGTCATGTGCAGATAGTTGAGGGTGGGAATACCTATCGGGTGAGAGGTTTCCTAAAGCTGTAAAGTATATTCTGGTAATTATGATGAAATAGATCCAATATGACATGGGGACTCGAGAAATTTATTCATATGATTTCTCATATATGGAACTCGCTTGTTAAACTTTTTTTTTCGCAATAGCGCAGAAATCGCATACTTGTAAAGTTCGCTGAATGAAATTCACTTGACTTCCGTCAGTGCAGGGTAAATTAGTAAGCTGAATACATCTTTCGAGGAATAGCAGAACAAACTCATCATCTGGTGTAAGATTAAAATCCATTCTTCCAAGAGCTCATCTCATTTCAACAAAATTCTTCCATTCAACGCCAAATTATAAAGGTTTCGAAAGTACACATGGGAACTCCTTGAACTATCTAAAGGTTAGAATCTAATACTATCTCACTCACATTCATAGGTTAGGATACCGTAACCTCCAATAACTAGATCTTGTGCCATGAAACCAATCGAATAGTTCTCGCGTGTCGATAAAAATCGTTCTATCGTTCGATTTTTACTAAACAATCGTTATACATCGAGTATCTTTTGTTCCCTTCCAAAATTCAAATATGTTTCACACATAATTCGGTTACGAAACGAGAGCACACATTCTTGGACCCACTTAAAACAATCCTTATATTCTGCTTATAATAAGCATAAAGATATATATGCGTCGTGGGACAAAGTGAGAGTTTGGCAAATGGAAATAAGAATAGTTGCGGGTAGTAAATAGTAAGTATACAATAAAATTGAATTTGAGAAGAGACGACTCGTGTAATACTCGTATGTAGATATGTCTATATATACGTATATATAATACACGCAGCTTGTTAATGCAAATCGGCACAATCATCTCTTGCTCTGTGAGAGTATAGTATAAGAAATAAGATTTATGCGACACGGGTATTATTCGCTTTGCAAAGAAAAATTTGTGTCTCTACAGCATCCATATAATACCTTCTTACTTGTATTATATCGTGATGCAAAACGAAGGAGAAAGAATATGCTTGTATACGTATGGTATTAAACGAATGTGTATAAGCGAGCAGTTTAACGAGGTACAACAACAACAACAACAACAACGAAAAGCCAATTTCGCGTACACCTATTCGAATCTAATTTTATTCCAACAATGATTCTTGATCTTTTTGACTATTTGAATAGTATACGGGGACCCCTTTAAAAGGCAAAACTCGTCCACATGAACCTTCGAAATTCATCTTATACCTGTTCCAAGCGTACACAAATATTTACACAGAAGCACATGCGAGCGCGAGATATAATTCAAATTTAAAAAATGGCGCGAAAAAATCAAACGATGCCAATTTCGCAAACTCATACATATATCAAAATTTCAAACTGTTCATAATCCCGCCTCTGCAATGTTGAGGTAGCCTATGAGTCACACCTACTATGTAAAATAATAAGTGTGTGTATGACTGTGTTGAGGCATATGGGGATTAAAGGTGATATCGAACGCGCAAACGATAGCGATCGAATAATTGGCTCTTGGCTCTGAACTCTATACCTATACATATACGTATACCTACCACTCATAGCACCTAATATACGCCTGATACAGCCTTAGACGCATGCACAAAACCTTACATTGCACAGTACTATGTAACGGCAACCATAACCTATATATATGAGCCATATAGCCTGTCTATATGTATATACGCGACTAATTGATCAAAGTGTGTCATTCAAAGCGAGAGCTGAATTATGCTAATCGACTCGCCTATTTATAAGCTATACATTTATCTATATCTATGAATCTAAATCTACCCTGTATAACTTCCCTTAGAGATGAGCAAATTCCTCGATGAGCAAATACGGTAGCTACTACTAGTACTAGTATAGACTTATAGCTTTAGGTATGTAATATAGTGTATATATACGGTGATTTTCACCCCGATGCCTATCTTGCTCGCCTAGGCTAATGGAGTCGCCGCCGTTGTATTAGCCGTGAGTCGAGAAACTCATGAATATTGATGGGCAAAGGTCGCATATTATAGTCGTACGCTATACCTTACCGCAACCAGCTGTTATCTAAACTCTGTTGAGGAATGCCTTCGTTGTGTTTTCAGGATTAATTTATCTATCTAGGTATGTAATAGTGAAGATGATGTGTTTGTTTGTGATGGACATTGGCTTGCGCAGATCATTATGGAGAAAAATTGATTCTTGGCAAGTGGATTTTGCTTGTTGC
This sequence comes from Eretmocerus hayati, assembly GCA_029851415.1. Classification (NCBI taxonomy): domain Eukaryota; kingdom Metazoa; phylum Arthropoda; class Insecta; order Hymenoptera; family Aphelinidae; genus Eretmocerus; species Eretmocerus hayati. Next base: position 147,976,069 of record CM056743.1, on the reverse strand, counting down.
ATCGTAAAACTCCATATACATATGTGTGGATCCTTTGTAAAATTTAGGTACGAATTTCCGGGTGCAACTAATTGGAGTGAATACCTTTTGAGAGTGTAGTAGGACATGAAAAATGGTCAAGATATGCGCATAACCTCAAATTCTGTGGGGGCTCTCACTAAAAGTTTCACGAGGAATTTAAACATATTCTTAATAAGGTCTGTCTAAGAACAGTTCGAGATAAATGTAGGCTAACTTGTGATGAATAATCTTTCCCAACCATTAAGCGTTGAATTTCGACAAGGGTCCATGGAGATATTATACCATGAAACGGTCTAGGATGGTCTGGTACAGTCTGGGTCGCGCTGAAAAAATCTGAAACGGTTAAGAACGATCTGGAACGGTCTGAGATAGTTTCGAATGATCTGACACGGTTCGAAATAGTCTGAGGAGGTCATAGACGGTTTGGGATGGTCTGGTATGATCTGGAACGGTCTAAAATGACTTGAAATGGTCTGGGACGCTCTGGTCCAGTCTGGACTGACTAAAATATCGTATACATAGCAATGTGGGTTATGGCTGGGAGCGCGAGAGATTCGATTAGTGAGTCGGTTGATGGTCAGACCGGTGGTTATAACAAATAGCGGCACCAGTTCAACAAGATGTCAAATTTTCAAACTCCATCTTTTCAATGCCATCAATTGATCATAACCCATCTTTCCACATAAATAATTATTGAGCTACGATACCATTCCAGGGTCCACTGGATTATCGCAAACATTTACAGTCTGAACGAGTGGTAACGAGAGAGGCAATAATGCTAGTCAAATAGTTAATTTACTAAACTCCGTAGCGATAAATTCATTGAATAAATTTGTGGTAGCCATAAGCTGGCTCAAATGAAAAAGCCAATTCGATTCATTCAGGTCATTATTACGGATGAATATTCCATGGTTTCGTTGAAATCCACTTGAAAATCAAAATCATAAATATCCCTCCATTTCCAGCTCAACGACAATAAAAAAGCAGCTCATTTCGAAATATAATTGTTATCTCTACTCCATCCACATCTTCACCAACGGATGAAATCAGCGACCCAATTTTAACATAAAAAAAAAAAGACACGCATTCTCAATCTTTGTAATCCAGTTGCTCAAGATGCAACGAAAGTTCCAAAACCTGGAACAAAGACTCCCCTTCCTGAAAAAACATATAAGCCTGGTGAAAAATGATCATTTGCAGCACACTTCCGCGAACGTACAATACCAAACAAAGAATCTTTTCATCCTGGTCACCACTTAACAACACACTGGTCATCATTAGCTTGCATTCAAGCTGTCACCTGCACACCATATTTATAATCCACATTACTCCTTGTATACCTTTTCCTATACCTCACAATCAAACACAATCAAACACACACATACACAGGGCGTATACAAAAGTGAATCAATCCAATCGAATGAGCCATCAGTCAATTAATTGAATAAGTGTACATCAGACACATTCGCGAGATAAAGCTGCTGTTGCTGCTGCTGCTGCTACTTCTGTCGGTTCAACAACAAATGACTCGCAACTTCTCACATTAAATTGGTCCATTGCTTTATAATACTGCGTATATGAGTCAGCTCTCCCGTATATATATATATACCCGTACTACATATAACAGAATGAAAGAGCAGGAGCATAAGAGAATTGCGTTAATCATGACGGATTAAACGGCCGCTATTTTAGCTTCTGCAATACACCAGGTATAACACAGTGAATCTGTGCCTGTGCACTGAGCTGAGAGAGAGAAATTTTTGCGTAACACACTAATTTGTCGACGATATAATTCGACCCACCTATATATACATATATACATAAGTACTATACGCCAATTGCCAAGTAATGAATAAGCGTTTTAATGCAGTATGGTTCACCGAGTCTAATAAACAACGAGAGTGAAAGAGGAATTGATGGAACGTGGAGGTGTTTGTGTATTAGCGAAATCTTGTAGAATGATTATTATTTTCTTTCGTGTGGCTTAATTCGTGAAAATTTCCTAAACTTTTGATGATGTTGCTGCAAATTGTTAATTCTTTTCTGTTGCTGCTATTTCTGCGATTTGATGGTCCTTTTTTCCGTGCTGCATTTGAAGTTTCCAGTAGTAATGATGAGGAAAGAGAGGTTTGGCCTAGGCTGATATAGCAGAAAATTCAATAAATATCACTTGTGAAACGTGCAATCATGAAGGAATTGACTTCTGACTAAGCTGCAATTACCTCTTTTCAATATACTGCACTTTTGTCTCAAATAACTCGATAATCTCTGAATTAGTGGATTCTTGCAACGCGTAAGTCATTATCGAAATATTATTACGCTGGTTACTCCACAGCTTGTCCGGAATGGAATTGATATTTTGACGTCACTTGTGCATGCTGCAATCCCGTTTATGATTTATTTACAATTTACAGCGATCGCACTGGGAGCATTTTGAAGATTTCCACACATTTAGTGCATAACGAGACTACACATTGAATTTTCAGAATCTACTCTCTTTACGTCAATCAGTGGGAAATTATCGGATTTCGGTGTATTTCGGTTCAATAGTGACTATGATTTTAGTGTATCATACACTAGAATTACAATGTATACACACTGAAGTCATCAGTGGGAGGGTTGCAATTTCAGTGACCTTGGGGGTTTGGTCGGGTTTCCGTAACTGAAGTTTCGGTGCACATCACCAATGGATCAGTTAAACTATTCACTGAAATTTCAGTGCTTCAAGGATCCCAGCGGAAATTGTTTACGTGGCGTGTCAGTGGTCAACTCTGTTATTGAGTGGTGCCCAATGATTTGTCAATGAGACACGCTGAAACTTTAGTGAACAATTTTTGCCGCGACCCATGAAGCACTGGAATTTCAGTGAATCGTTTCACCGATTCATCAGTGATGCTCACTGATAGATAAGTGAAGAGGACCCGTCACTGAAGTTTCTGCGAGCATTACTGATGGTCTATCTCAGTGCTTCAAAGATCCTGGCCAATCATACTGACTGAGGTTTCAGTGTATCTCATTGACGAATCAGTGGACACTCCTTTGACATCAGTGATGTTCACTGGAACTTCATTAAATATTAACTGCCAGGACCTTTGAAGTACTGAAATTTCAGTGAGTTGTTTTATTGTTCCATCAGGGCTGCTCACTGAAACTTCAGTGACGAATACCCGCCCGACCCAAAAGGTCACTGATGTTTGAGAAGTGCCCTCTGATTCCCCAGTGAGACACGCTGAAACTTCAGTGAAATATCCGCGGGGACTCTTGAAGACTGAAGTTTCAGGGTATCGCTCCTCTGATTCCTCAGTGACGCGCATTGAAGTTTCTGCGAGCATCACGGATGGTTGATCTCAGTGCTTCATCAAAGGTGCTGGCCAACCATATTGACTGATCTTTAAGTGTATCTCAGTGACGAATCGATGGGCACCCATCAAACATCAATGATGTTCACTGGAACTTCAATAAATATTATCCACCAGGAACTACTGAAATCTCAGTGAGTTGTCTTATTGTTCCATCAGTTATGCTCACTAAAGCTTCAGTGACGAGGACCCGTCCGAACCCCGAGGTCACTGGAGTTTCAGCCTTCCCTTTAAAGTCATCAGTCACAGAGTTGTTCCAAAATTCACTAAAGTTCAGTGACTTCCCACTGATTGACACGGAGATAGTGTCATGCAAATTATATAACAGCATCAGCTCATGAACTCGGGCAGTATGGACTTCATCAGCGGAAGTCAACCTAACCTCAAAGAGAAAAAAACAGTATAGACAATGAATAATTGTGCGCATGATGAGCTTACTCGCCACAGCATCAGTAATAAAAGCACTAACTCTAATACCCATCGGTGTTACAGTATAAACACATAGAGAAGAAGCACATACTTGACTATAAAAGAAGATGAAAATAAAAAAATATTCTCAATGCAATAGTGGCTGAACGCACATGGTAAAGTTGGTTTATACACGCATCAGCAGGGCTATATATGCACAATCTGCATTCGTCCTTTTTGAAACGCTTATAGTACGAGAGCAGAACGAGCGGTGCTGAACGTTATGGTATTATACGAGCAATTGCCCATTACGTTTAGAGTGAGAGAGAGAAAAAAAAAAGGAAACGCTGAAGCTATAGTTATTTAGCTTCAGGGAAAACAGAACATATAGTAGTAAAAAAATTCAAAAACAAAATGAGAATATTCATCTAAGCGATCTGCATTGTACATTACAACTAGATCAGTGGCTGAATATTGCACTGATCGGAGTAATACGGTAATGAACACGCCAACGGCTACCTAACCTCTTCCTCTCACATGACGCACCGTATTAGATGGGTAGTGCGTAGAGTCTTGTGATATACCCACCAAACAGTGAATGTTGCCTCAACGTTTCTGGAACGTCGCAATTGCACCCTCGGAACGTTCCGTAAATAGTCGGAAACCCCATAGGTGGAACGTTTAAGCAACGTAAAATGTCTACGAGATGTCTGTTGTCTCAACGTTTCCAGCACGTTTCTGGACGTTGTGAATATAAATAAATAAATGGATTGTTTTTTCATAAATTGTTGTTAATTGGCTCTTGTTGCATTCAAGCACAATCTCGCCGTCTTTCTTGTACTAAGTGGATATGTTTCTGCTTGAGCGCTATCGATGGGATTGAACGGAGATGGAGCTGATAGCTTGCGAGACACAGAATTTTAGAAACAATTTATTTATTTATTTAACAAAAAATTTTCTAAGTCTTGGTTGCACAAGAATCATTTCGGAAACGTTTGTGCAACGTTTGAAAAACCGTTGAAACGTCCCAGAAACGTGCTGGAAACGTTGAGACAACAGACATCTCGTAGACATTTTACGTTGCTTAAACGTTCCAGCGGGGTTTCCGACTATTTACGGAACGTTCCGAGGGTGCAATTGCGACGTTCCAGAAACGTTGAGGCAACATTCACTGTTTGGTGGGTATTGGCGACAAACGAGTGATCTAATTTACATCAAAATTTATAGAGAACAAACTTATAGATCTTCCTATGTAACAGAAGGTTACATATACAGAAATCACATCCAAAATCAAACTGTATACACTTTGAACTATGTTCCTATGCTAGAGGTTATACAAACTCACAAGAACTGCTCGTTCGCTACTTATATTTTCTGGTACCTCTTAGAAGGCTAGAAAGAAATAGATATAGAGAAAGAGAGACCTGAGAGAAGCAAATGTATTATGCTAAATGCTTGGACACGGGCGTGTAGGTAGACTCTCTCTCTACTGTCCTTGAACTTGTACTCGAGCTTTATATGCAACTATACTTATACATATGTCTACGGTGAAACTACATATACATATAATATGTGAACAAGAGAGGTGAGCTGACGAGAACTCTGCTCTGCTGTCTCTTTGGATGTATACTCATCCCGTTGTTATTTTTTTTTCTTTCATAAAGGTCAGAGAGGTTAGAGGAAAATTGCATTTGTGTGCAAAGATAGAGATTGAGGGAGAGCTGGGTTTGCTTGAAAAATTGCAAAGATCAGGAAAGTGACGGCTCGGACATGGCAGCTCTCTGTCCCTCTGATCTCTGGAGCTTTGGGTGACGAAAGAGAAAGAGAGAGAAAGAGAGAGATAGTTGATCCGCGTGATGGCTGCGGGATTTGGACGATTGCAAGGGTATGGGAGAAGTCTGTATGGGCTTTTTGGTACGGATGATCCAAGGCAAGCTCTTCTGATGCGCTGACACGAATTACTCTATAGCCTGGGATTGATGAAACTCTTGATCTCAACGCAATTTTTGATCCTCTCCAACTATATCTTTATCCATAACATTTTCATTGTGTTAGACTCATTTCTAGGATTGTTTGCGTATGTGAATGTTGATTGAGACAATGACGTACAACCAGATTTATGGGGTAACAAATGAGCTACTTGTTTTGAAAGAACTGTATTAGTCCATGTCTGTCCAGTTCCGGCATGTTACCACTGAATCGATGATCTCTCACAAGTTGATTATGAGACTGGAAGATCTGAGGTATGTGTGCATCTGTGGGTCGAGCTATCTGGAGTTGAATATAAAATATTACGTTAACACTCATACTTCTGAAGTACTACACCATTGGCATAGAATCCTAATATCAATCATAATAATGGAATTGAATCCAAGTTATCTACATAGTTGACAAGTTGGCAACTTGATAAGTCACAACTATCTCTGAAGTCAACAGCAAAAATTCTTATCCATAGCATAGAATCGATTTCTGAATATCATGATTTTAGCTGAATCAATTTATACAAAGTATGATTGAGACATGCTTTTCAATCTAAAGATGGTGTTTCGAGATGAAATGCAATGTAAAAGCGCGCACCGCAAAAGATCAGAATATCACTATATCACATTAGCTTTTACTCGAACTGAACATTATACCCATATTGACCCAAATACAGCAATTTTCCGCACAAGATCGTGCAGACATGCATGAATAGACAGAAATAGAGTGAAATCTTGCTCCGTCACGCGTATCAACTCTGATATGAAGTGTCAGTGAAAAGCTAAGCTATATATCTATATATGTACATGGCTGTGAATTGCAGAAGCAAAACTGCACACGGTAAAATTGGAGCACACCTTGAAAATTGCACTTTCATCGCTCAATTCATCAGTTATAGCAATATCCAGCTCTAGCAACATCAAAAAAACAATATTCCTCGATTTTACATTTGACCATGCAATACACAATCTTATATCTCTTGCACAATATAAATATCCAAGATTTCCATACACCTTCAGTTCCATATTGTAACTTTGCCGGTACAATTATTTGGTTATGATAATATCCAACCGTACCAAGAATAACAATACCGTAACGAATGCAACAAAAATTCACGTCAACAATACTTGAACTTCATTTAGAAAACTCATTACTCAACCCTTCTGATTTCAATTGAAATCGTTTGTCACTTGCCAAACGCAGGTTTCCTCAAAACTTTGCCAGCGACATAGTCGTTACCAGAATTGATTCACCCATATAGCAGTTCTATTAGTACATTTGTATGGTAGCAATCGAGTGAAAGAGTGAGAGGTTAGGTATTACACTTTTCACAAACTGCCGCATGCAACGTGCTGCTATATACAATATGTCATAGAGTGCGAAACGAAAATTGACTTCAGAGAGTTGAGTCTAATGTTGGACCGCTGTGGTTGGCAGGCGAGTGTTTAGCCACAACAATGCGCCCGCATGAACGCGAATCGCCTCTCCATATAATTGCGAATACGCCCTTTAGCAACAGGACTCGACTATTACAGTATATATAGTATATGGTATAGTGTTTTGTATGTATGTGTGTAGAATAAGGTGGTGGTACTATTTGCCGGTTAGACCGCGACATAATTGCTCGAGATGCCGTGTTGTGGGGTATACCTGTGAGCTAAAACCTTCTGTTATGCTCTAATACTGTTCTGTTCCTTCTTAACAGTCGTATGCTTCTAGGTATAAGACTGTTCATTGGTGGTCTACCAGATGTAACGTAGGAATGTAAGGTTGCTCATTGACATTTGGGTTGTTCCTTAGTGTATGGGAAGTCGATCAAGTTCACAATTGTGAATTTTTAGTAATTAATGGTTCAGTATCTAATCCTTCTTCAGTCATGAAGTTTGATTTATCTTTCATGTTGGTTTGTCACAGGAATTTATCATAGTGTACCATCAATAGTTCCTGAAATCTTTGATGAAGAGTCCAGTCGACTTCTTGAACTGATAGGATGAATTCAGTCAACTTTGCGCCATAACGAAGCTCAATGAATACTGTTAGTGTTCAAATATGTGACATTTGTATGTTCCAGTCAAGATATAAAATTGATCAATTGAGTGGTTCAGAAACAAAATGGATTGAAAATAAGTCCAGTTTGAGACTCATTCACATTTCAACCCCAAAATCAAACAATGAGCGGTAATTATCCAGGAATTACTCTTCAAGTTGAAGAGTACTATAGAAAAGATTGAAAAAATCGTTTGCAAGGGATATTACTTCAAACCCGTAAAAACGTCGAGAAATTTTTAAGCAGATTCTTTAGTTCTGTTCAGAAGTAGATTTATGGTTAGTTCACTTTATTTTGGAGCACTCGACTGTCAGTCCATGTCTGAACTTGGTTAGCGGAAATTTGACAAAAATCCTCATCACCAAGCTGTTAAAGCAGAAATTTGATGTTTGAAAAGATTGATTCGTAATTCGTATGTTAATTCCTTTGGTTTCAAAGCACTATTATGAATACTCTCCGAATTATTGCTCATAATGAGTTTAAAAACTTAAAAAATCCATTTCTAAATACTGCAATCGCCATTGGTCAGCTCTCAAACTTGAACTCAACAGAGCTCATATAACGAATGTAAACTGCGCAATTCATTGATCTCTTGAGTGTTTCAGTCGCACACTCGTCAAATCTGGCACTAATCCGGCTATTTCATTAGGAATTTTAAAAGTCTCCATCAGACTATCCGCGCGCGCGTGTGTGTGTATGTATCATATCCATACTAAAATATTTCTAAAACTCTATTACAAAATCCTGATGTCAACCGCATTACCCGGATGAGGATTTACATATTGAGGAGGGTGTCTAGCCGTCCCAAGGTCGACTTATAGACTTTTTTATCACAGGACGGCATCAAATTTTGTTATGCTCGTCAACTTACATCGCGTCATCATCATCATCATCATTTTACGGATCAAACGATCTAATTTACATAATATGCCAACACATTTTGAGTATTAGAGAATTCGTTACTTCTCAGTCTCTTCCCGAAATCCTTCTCATACCAAACCTAACCCCAAAAAAAACGACAAAAGTAACTCCAAATTCGTGAGAATCAGCAAAACAGTATGAATATCCATACGCATAACTCACTTCTCTTTCTAACCTATACACCTTTTTACAGTGCAAATGAGCGTCTGCACCATGTTTCCCCTCAAGAACTCATCCCTCACAAGAATATGCCAAAAAAGGGAAGAGTGAAAAAAACATCAGTCTTCGTTAAGCCATCTAGCAAGTTTTCTGCAAAGTATCATCATCAGAGATTCTGTACATTCTGTAAAAGGTCTAACTTTGTATAGTATATATTACGGTTTGTGGCATTACGCGCAAGTGGACTCAAAAACAATCCCTCGAATAAATCTTAGACGCCATCATCAGGGGTATGTATATAAGTATATACAAGAGTAAAGATGCGGTTCCGCCCTCTACTCTGCGGAATAAAGTAGAGTGATGTATAGAATTGGATGTATATGTATATAAGGATATATATCAGGGGGTATAACCTGCGTTCGACGTTGACGAAACGCGTACGATCCATCACAGCTGATCCTAGGCTATACCGCAGTAATACTACTAGTCTGTTATATACATGAAGGGGAACCGGAACCCAAGTAGTAACACCGCGCCGTCTTTGGAGGTAATATAGAACGATGTGAGAAAGGATGCTGTAATAGCCGTTACCAGGATGCACCTGATGCTCCAATCTTTTAAGTCTTCCTTTACTATACAGAATTCGATTCATGTGATCAGAGAAAACGGAAGATAGATTACCAGCTGATTGTTAGTGTAGACCCCAATTTCGTCTATCTAGACTTTACAATTGTTGTCAAAATGCTATTTCTCATCATTCCATTCCGAATAAATACATGACTTGTCGTTCATTTTCACACGAGGACTGCAAGAAATAAAGAAACTTCCACTTATCACAGACTCCTCAAAGATGTCATCTCTTGAACCTCGTTTGAACATAACCTTGAATACTTTTTAGATTGGTGATAAACGTGATTAGATACACCAAGCCGAAAGGTAGAAAGTCGATAACATGTCAATTCAAGTGCTCAAAGAGTGCGTTACTGTAAAATTCCTTGCACTGCACAAGTTCAGGATCCTCTGGACTTTATGCAGGTTATGTCACGAGCATGGTTATGGTAAGAGTCTGTTTCAGACATTTCCAGATAACCTAACCAGGTTCTTCTGCATAATACTGACATGATTGAAACTGCACAAATTATCCCCAGGAGTCGTGCGCCCTGTCTTATTCCACAAGAGGATGTACCATTGATTTCTTCAGAATCTTCAAGTACACACAAATTCGGTATGTGGTTACATTCGTCCAAATGGCACGCAAAATCAATCCTGTTTTAAAACTCCAAAGGATCAAACACACATCGTTACGCAATTATATCCTCTCGATTACAAAACAAATAGCAAAGAAAACTGCAAACCAAAGTCAACCTTGAGATAGGCCATCTTGAAATATCTTCTTCCATTCCGAACTCTCGATTGATCTAATCTCAGTAACTTAGCATTTATCAAATCCTCCTAGATACAGTGATCTCATGTTGAGCAGGTTTCAAACAACTTTCAAAATTCCAAACTCATTTAAATATCTTAGGCAACCACAGAAACTCATACATGTATATAATCTATTCGGGAACCAATCATGTGAAAATACGCAAACGATTAAAATGTCATCAAAGATGATCTTGAATCGACCGACCCTGATTCTGTTTTGATACTTTCAAGATCAAGACATTGTGCGGATTTCAATTATTGCGTCTGAGATCTCCCAACCACGATTATTGTTTATACGTATCTTCGCGGTCGATGTTGTCTCACCATCATCAGATGCTCTTGATAATTACACAATCGAACCTAACCAAACTAGTCTCTATACAATATCTTATAGTATAAACATCCTTGCAATATTCGATCATCACTGGCTCTATTACTATACATATAATTCAAGACCATTTCGCCAATTTGGTACGACCCCCGCAAGCACGATATTCCTCATCTCCAATATTACCTGTCATTATTATTAGCGAAGACTATGAATTTGAATTCAATTCCGCGTCAACGAGGATTCCACACACTCAACTCTATGAATTCTAGTATTCAAATATGTGTAATAGTGCGTACATTATTGCTCTATAGACAAGTAAAAGGCCTCCAAGTATCCATTTTCATCGCAAGGTTTAAACTATTCGAATGAGGATTAATATTTAATCATTGTCATCTTACAACACGCACACACACACATCTTCATCTGAATGGTTAACCACTTAAGAGTGTCAATTACGATTATATGAGCATTAAGCATTGATTTAACACTACGGCAACTATGATGCATAATAACAATAAATATTTCCGTGAGTAGAATACTAATAGGGATTGGACATCCTTGTCGGGTTGCCGTCATACGGGTGTTCATTCCTCAAAGATGGCTGCCGTTGAATATCCATTTAGTATCAGGTGCATGGAAAAATATTGCTAATATTATGTTTTTTACTCTTCCCGGTCATTGGTCATGCTTCACACGCAAGGTTCAAGCATAAGTGTTTCGTGTCAGACTGAGCGAACAATGACTCGAGAAATACAAAAGCCCCAACCCTACCAATGCTAAATCTATACTAAACGGTAGCCATTTTACGCCTGTTCGCGGGCAACCCGACAACCATATCCAATCCCTATATCTCGCAAATGATGTTGATGAGCTTGAACATTCATCCGTTGGTTATTTCCTGTGCGAAAATCATTTGAAAGTGGTAATTTATCGTGGATAGCTAATACACGATGTATACGAAAATCAATTTTCATGTAAGTCTTTGAAAAGTTCAATGGAGTAAGTGATGTAATATCGTATATGCAGTAAAGTGATATTCGGTAAGGAGAGAATACTGGTATGAGTATGTGAATATATAGTTGAAGCGATAAGAGTCGAAAGAAAGAGAAAAGAGATAGAAAATATAGTAGTGGGATGAATGATGAATCCGCCCGCGGGTGGGATTCAAATGAGCAGTATAACAGAGGATACAATACTACAGAAGAAGAAGAAGAAGTCTATACAACATAGGTAAGCTAGAGAGTTTCATTGACCTCGTGTCTACTGGTCCGAATGGTATAATATGTATATATATATATATATATATATATATATATATAGGAAAACTTGGTGCACAAGTTCAAGGACGAGCATAACACCATTCGTACCTGATGTATTCTCTTCTCGGTTATACATACACTCTCTTCATATACAGAGAAAATCTCTTCTAACCAGCAAATTTCTTTCTCTTGTATTACTATACTTATCCAATCGAATTCCTGTTTTCACATTTGCCATATATAATTCTATCATTCTCTGATAAGCCTCGATGCGTGCATACGCATACAAATACTAATAAAAGAGAAGTATGCATACGCATTGAAAAGCTTGAAAAGCTTGCGAGTTGGGTTAATTAAATGTCGGTATATATACGAGAGTGCGATAATTCGATGGGATTCCGATATTTCGAAAGTTACATGTGTGTGTGTGTGTATGTGTGTGCAAATCTATTTCCATCGTCCATTTCAATTTGAGGTTATAAATAGACATACGGTAGTGTATATATAGTGAGCTTCTCACTCGAGGACGTATTCATACGCTTTAATAAGAGGGATTTGTGGATACGCGTTAATAATATCTCTCTGCGGCGCTTGTACTCTGATGTTGCTGCTGTCACTACACTGACTATGTGCATATCACGCTCATTTTCCATTTTCCTCGATGTGCACGAATGCTGTATAAGCATATTGTCACGAGATTTTTACCTTGAAGTGTATAGAGATGGTCTGTTGAGCGATATGCGGGCGTGAAATTGTATAGAAATGAATGTTGCGAAAAAATGACTTTGAGATAATATAGGTAGAATTGCAGTTGGAAGAAATGTTTTCATTCTCCTTAACACTTAATTACCCAAGTTGTAGCCATTTGACACACATGATGAATTTTCAATCTCAACCAAAAACTTCAACTTTTTTTCTGAGGGTCTGAAATCTGGGTGTAATTTCATATTTCGTCATTATCTTTCAAATGAATCAAATCCAGAACTGTGAAAAAAAAATGTTCAAAATATCAACATATATTGTACTGAAAGTGCATCACCGACAAAACTTAAAAAGCTCATTTTCAACTTCATCATTCCAAATTGGGATCCTATAGCTCATTTGAAATCTGTTTGGAACATAGAAATAGTTTCCAAAGTGTTTAAAAAGCACCTGATATACTCTTTTCAAGATTTTAAGAAATTGTGCTTATAAGACTAACCTACAAAAATTATCAAAAGATGACATTTTCTGGAATTGTTAGAAAAAATGTGTACGCTCGGAATCCACAAGGAAGAGTTCATGCTGATTCTCGAATGATTAAACTACATGGAAGTAATTTTTACATGCCGTTTTCCATGAAAAAATTGAGAATATACAGGATTTTTGGTAGGATGTGCCATTTTGGCTACCACGTGGGACCGAGTTTAATTAATGACCACCTGGGTAACTAAGGGTTAAAATCTGACTCCCTATAAGACTCGTTTGAATGGGATTTAGAAAATTTTACTTGCTGTGTGTCAAGTATCACTCAAATCTGACTATGAATCACTTGCCATAACGGAAACGAGTCAGAAATAACAAGGTTCCACAAAAAAGTCGACCAAACTCATGATTTCTTGAAGCTTTCTGATCAATTCAATGCATTTTGACGAAAATGATGTTATTGGCCGATGAATAGAATAAAAACGGTTCAACTCAACAAGCGTTGCATGACTGTTGTAAGTTTTTGAGATGAAAGCTGGCAACAGCCAACGAAGTCCTTGGTCACTTCAAAATTTCGAGGCATTCGTGCAGAGCTTGCATCTTGGCTTGCAGTATGAATTCTGAATCACCATCCAAAAATTCTCATACTAATATCTTATTCCTGAATTCAAAAATCGTACCATACGGCTCTTTGTCCACCCCTTACACTTCCTACCATGCAAAAATTCATCATAGTCAATATAAGCCGCCCACAAATCCAAAAAAAAAACACGAATCCAATTTTCCTCAAAACAGCATAGCAGAAGTGTAAAACCACCGTAAAGTAAAGGATTGTATGGTATGGCACGAGTCAGCTCTATTATAAAAATTTAGCTATAAACTCTGAAGTACAGATTTTCTGACTCTTCTCGCGTAAAGTTTATACACCTATATACCATCCATATAGCGCATATCGGCCTCAGAGAGCTCACTCGCTTGCTGCAACCAGTTTCGTTTCTAAAAAAAATGCCTATACTCGAGTATATATACCCTCTCGACGAGAACTGCTCTAGCCTCTTCTTCTTGATTTTCTGATGCTGTTGCTGCTGCCGCTGCTTTTGCTGTTGCTGCATCACGAGGATCCGGTCGTCGATCCGCACTATCCACCTATATACACATATATAAGTGTGTATAGGTGCAAAGCCTAACACGAGTGGGATAGGTTATAGAGTGTATTATATATGGATGAGGGCCTCGAGGCCCAACTAGATTCATCCTTTTCTAAGTGTATATGAGTAGTTCCGTTGAAACTTCAACATTTGGAGGCCGAAAATGTACCAACCCCAAACCCCACTTCGGAAGGTTCTGACATGTATTTTTCGACTTTTTCAAACAAATAATGTATAATTCAACTCGCGCACGGATTTAAACATTTTCACCCATCAATACCATAAGGATAACGCGGTAGCGGCGCACGGAAACCTGACATTTTGCCTCAAAAATTGATCTCACGGACAAACGGTTCAAGCTACAGTCTTGAGATTTTGAGGTTTACATTCGACCATCAGATACTTTGGGAAAAACCACCTAGGGCCTCCGTAATCTCGCGGTCAAGGGTCGCACTAGTACCACACGGAACTGACCAAAAAATCTAGCAAAACCAGATTTTCGCGGCAAAGAGCTCCGCAAAGTATGAAAATTAATTTTTTCTGAAATTTTGAGAAATGAAAAAGTTGCACCTGACGATTTTCTTCAAGAATAAATTGGTACGGGAAGGCCAAGAATAAGGCAAATAAACTTTTATCAGGGGAAATTGAGGAGATAACATTTTAAGTAAAATTGCGCCGCAAAATGTATGTGATCCCCACACATGCAAAAAGTAGTCTTTGGGCTCTTATAGCAGTGGCATTTGGTGCTCAATGGCATTGTATTTGATGAATTTGCCCGCCCGGAACCCGAGCGAGCCTCTCGGTGGTGCTATACACTCACAAAGGCCGAAAGAATGAAAAACCACATGACACGGGCCTGACATTTTGACCCCTTTTTCGATGATAACTTTTTTTGGAGACCCTGGCATCGCCAAACTAACGATTGCGCCAAAAAGAACACCAAAAAACACGTCGAAAATAATCTGTACAAATTTTTTCTAAAGCGTTTTAGAGATTCGTACAAGCAGGCACACATTATTTCAAAGTTTCCACGGAACTACCCAAATATCCTATACCCGAGGACCCAACTACTCAAATGTAAGTGTTGCTGTAACATTGTATAATGCAGCTTAAGTAGAATGGTGAGTGTGCAAAATTTTGGTGCGTACATTATTCTGGGTGGCCAATTTCTTTGAAGAAAATTAAAATTTTGCGAAAAGTTGAAGACGATATATCGTTCTTCAATTGAGCTGTGTAGAGGCATAGATATTAGAGATTTTTGTTTCAAACATAATTTAATGGGTTAAGAAGTCTCAGTCGCCAGATACGAAGGATGTAGTGTCAAAATTCTTGGTGACATGATCAATAGAAGTCGGCCGAGTGTGGATTCTGCTTGAGCAAATGACAAAACTACCATTCACACAGTAAAAAATGTGGACGTAACACGATTCACTAAACGAATCTTACGGTGGATCGGAGTAAAATGTATTTTCCACTTGACTCAAATATCGATCAAGAATGGCACAATGTGACTGTAATGAATGACACAACCCGTATCAAGTCTGTGAAAAATTGCGAAAATCACGTGATTTTCTCGTATATATGTAAATACTTGATTAGTTCCAATTGAAACCCACAAAAAATGATTGAGTCTCGATCATGTTTAGATCAAATACGGATCAAGTACAGATCAAGTCCGGGTCAACTTCGGATCAAATCTGAATCCAATGCAGATCGAGTTCATCTCCTAGAAATGTCATCAAAATCTGAGCATAAACAGAGGAGAATACTACTAACCCCTTCGCGTTCTCATTAATTTTGAACTTGGCACCCCACAGAGTTTTTCAAGCGAGTGAGACGTCATCCGTCATAGACTCAAAATATTCAGGATCTTTTACACACACAATATTTCATCTCGGAACAATAGTTGATCTCGTTCTCGAATAAATTTGCGAATTTTTCACTCAATCGTATTCGGTATCATCGTGACAGTTGATCTCAAGATTTTGACATAAAATGGAAGAACCAGCTGCCAATCATGGAATAAATCGAAACCTGATGTGGAAAATTGCTATTCGTAGATCAAGCATGAAGATCTTTCTCCAAGTAATGCAAGTCTAAAATTAATACGATGAAAGAAAATTTTGTGGAAACCTATGTGCACTTCTACATAAATATTTTTATCATAATGATCGGGGACTAGACAATTTCCCTTAAAATACATAACGAGATTTACAATATTAGTCAAATGGTATCCACTTTCAATTTGCGCCAATTTATCGTAGGCTTTTTTCAGTTGTCCACTAAGAAGAGTAGACTACGGTCTAAACTCGTAGCCAAAACCTGACAAGTCCCCGAGATCTTCTCAATAGTATCCTTACTCGACTATTCCTTTTCCTCAGTGAATAACAAGCAAATTTCATGAATACATTTTTAAAAATTCCTGAAAATTTTATAACCCATAACTTCGTTGACTTGAGAATATTAAAAATATATACAATATATAAAAATTGCACTGGGTTCAAGGCTGAGAGGCTGTTATTTTAGTTGAGCAGACAGAGGCAGAAGAGGTGCATATATGCGGCCTGTGTCAGTGCGTGTGCAGTACAAGTCATTACTCGATGCTCGACTTTATGATTTCAACCTCAAGGACTGCGAGGCCGGACAACGTGCTATAAATTATTCATCCTACAACTGTCGAGAGTAAAAAAGAGGTACAAAAGGACGAGCTCTCAAGTACTTTTCGCATTGCAAATGATGACTCTTTCACGGTATTTTTCATTTTTCTTCTCTATCTCAAGCGTGATAGTTGCTATGAATCTAAGTAGTAACAGATATGAGCGCTTTTAAAATCTAAAGTCAAACGAAATTCATGAAAAAAAAATTATGGAATCCTAGATTTCTTGCGTATAGTAAAATGCTTATTCAGCCGAGATATGACTCAAATGTAGATGTCATCAAAAGTAAGTTTCCAAAGTGTAGATTCCGATGCAAAGGCGGTAATGCGAGTTTTGCACACACAGTGATATTTTTCGGCCATAGCCGAATTCGAGGGATCACGCATATGTGAAAACTATTTTGTCCGATGAGTGTCCAAAACTATTTTTTCGACTCGCTGTGCGGAAAAGTGACTTTTTTGCACTGATTTTTCAATCTCTCGCACAGTTTGTCAAGAAACAGAGTTCGATATACGGGAATAAAACCTATTTTTCCACCCTTGAATCATAATGTATTATTCCATAGGCTGGGTAGAAGAAAACCTCGGAAAAATGAGTGAACATGCCACTTTCTTGCACAAACGGAAGAAAATAGTTTTTGAGTTTTTTTTAGCGTGGGGTTATCCTCTTTAATCTCAAAGTAAAATTACAACCAATCCCAACAATTTGGGGCAACTCTAGGCACTTCAAATCAAACAACCCTATTTTGAAGGATGCTCTTTGGAATTTTGTTCGATGGAAAGTTTGATCCCCCGATTCTTTCGGATGAGGAATCGAATCGTATTTTCACATCCACAAAAATGCAATTTACTGTTGAGCTGAATTGTGCAAATTCTTCATGTAATTGAAGGTCTGAAGGGAAAATCTTTCTCCCAATAGCATATTTTTGAGGTATTCACAACTGATTCTCGGACGTTATGAAGCAACACTCAGCTCAAGGGCTTGTCTGCCTTTGTGTTTCAAATTTTTGGTCAGTATAAGATTCGCAGCTTTGCATAGTCCTCATTGATTCGCAATTCACGATTAAAACGATTCTCCAGATTCATGCTTATTGGAGCTGATACCACAGATATCTTTGTTATTGTTTGGATTGTCAATCTTGTGCTCTTTTACACCCTTGAATGTGTCATAATTATCGACATAACCTCTCTATCTTATGAAGGCACTTAGGTAATAATATATATACTTGCACTTTCGCAGATGAAACATCTTCACATCCTAATCAATACTAGCCTAATTTCAAAAAACTTTCACAATACACAGACATCGGTCAACTCAATCAACAACCAAGACCCTCTTTAGGTCCTTCAAACCTAACCATAAAATAGAATACACAAAACTATCGTAAACTCACCCTCTCTATTCGCCACAATTGTTTCTTCTCTGCTAACGTGATGTATCAAGGGTTTTCAACCCTCCAAAGCCTTTTAATTAATACACCTCTAGAACAGCACCGGTTTCACACAGGTGGAATTGCTTGACGCACTATATACATGAACCAGAATCAGCAACCAGAGGCCGGTTAACCTCGCACTCGCACAGGTGTCAGTCGACGTTTTCTCAGCTGACACGTGAGACTTGTCTTCACCACCTCCAAATATAGTAGATAGATAACAAAGTATAAACCGGCACTTTTTTTTATAATTTTTTTCTTTTTCACTGCACCCTTATCTTTCAAAAAAAATTTTTCTATTTTTCTATGTCTAGGTGCACACTGATACAGGTATGCAGGGTTATATTATACAAATATATGTATAAATATTTATAAAGTCACCTCGCGACGCGGATGAAAAAAAAAGCTCGATGCACCGAGCAGCAACAGTGATGATAACACAAGATACGAGTATAAATATTGTAATTCTACCGGTGTAGTAAAATGCGACAACGATGTATAGGCGTGCGCTCGAACGGAGCGCTGCCAAGCGACTGAACTCTTGATTATACGTGTAACACCGTGGCCTGCTGCATGAAGTCAGTCTCTCCGCGGTGTAAAAGCTCTGACTCTCCCACCTTCCCTCCCACTACCACCACCACCACCACCCTATCCAGAATCCCCCAGTATATACAGAGTGTGCAAGCTCTCGGTGGCATCCGCTTCGACTCGGTGATGCTCGGTATTATATATTTTCCTCTTGTGATCTCTGGATGTATCTCTCTCTTTCTATGTATGTGGGTGTGCATCACCGAGAGAGGACTATATTGCTTCGTATGTAAAGCTCCATATGTATCCAGGATCTTTGCCTGTTTAAGTATGTGTATGTGTGTGTGATGGTAAAGGATACATGCATGCATGCATGCGGTTGCTGACTTTCGCGCGCGCAGCATCTTCCTATATGTATCTACCGTCTCCTTTTCCTCCTCTGATTTCTTGTCCTTCTTTTCTTCTTCTTCTTCTTCTTCATTGCCTTCTTCGTATTCTTCGTGTTCATCTTTCTACAGCAGGATCATCGTGCATGTGGCATAGGTGATGCACGTATGCAGCCCTTGGTGTTTTATAAAGTTGTTTCTACACTGTAAAAAATTTTCGAGGTAAAGATACCTGGTGGGATTGTAGATTCACAGTGTTGAGCATGGTGAATTTACCAGAAAGTGAGGAAACCTACGAGTGGCTTGTAAATTTACCATGCTCAGCACAGGAAATCCTGGGACACCATGCTGAGCATGGTGAGTTTACGTTCCGGAGCTTGTAAATTTCCCGTCCCAGGCTTGTAAATTTCATTTGAGTGCGCGTGCGCGAGTTGCGATCTGTCATCTGAAAATTTTTGAATCGGCCGTTCAAAGAGAACAACTGTATATATGTATGTGGGAGTGGAGCAGACATCATAGACTCGAAAGTCGAAAGTGGGCATCCGTCAACGTCTATACGTAAATAAACGTGTAAATAAACGATGTATAAATAAAGGGTGCTGATCTCCGTGAACGTGCTCGTGAAACGTGTGTGATTGTGTATGTGTGATGCCGGCAGCGAGAAAAGAGCTCGACGTGACTCTCGATATTAGAAAACATTTTCATCCACTCGTTCATCCACGGATTTCTTCCTATAGAATGATTCAAGCGCGATCAATTTCTATAACGAGGCTACACAGTATTAGGTTACGACCGGTCCAACAAAATCGATGCATTTTTGTCCGAAAAATTCCATTCACCGTAAGAATTAACACATCTCAATATTTCACTACTATGCTAGAAATGACGTCTAGATGTAAAATCAACAACTCGGCATTTTACAGAAACTTTGATAAGGATCTGTTAGGCACGGCGGCTCCTCTCGAGCGGGAATTTGCCATCCGGATCCGTCGGTAAGGAAATTTACAAGCCCGCTCGAAAATTCCCCATCCGGGCTTGTAAATTTACAATGCTGAGCATGGTGTCCCCAGATTTCCTGTGCTCAGCATGGTGAATTTACATAAATTTTTTTACAGTGTATGGCTGCTGAAAGTAAGGTAAGTGTGCCCAACTTGCCCCCATATGCCGATCTCAGAAATGGGCACTCGTGGACCTTCCCGTGTATTTCTTTACGTTTTTCATGATAAAATATCAGAAAGTTCGTAGTTTGCGATGACCCCGGATCATTTCTGCGTTCTCTAGAAAATTCAAAGTGATTTTTACGTTTTTCGTGTTTGCACGGCTAAGAAATCACCGAGGAAATCGCCTTTTCGACCAATCTCAACGCACCTAAACAAATTCGATTTCTTGTCTCAAGACCTTCAAAATCCGCTCTTCAGAGTTAAAAAACTCTGATTTGGATTGATTTTATGTACAAAAAACGTAAGTGATTTGAGAATCTAGAAGGCCGATATCGGAGTGTACCCAACATGCTCCCATATGGTTATCTCGGAAAGACGTGCAGTATGGCTTTTTTTACCGCCCAGAACGTATTTATTGCGTCAAAATAGGTCGGAAACGATGTCTTGGGCCAGCTCAAAGCTACAAATGTCGCTGCACGGTGATCAAAACGGATCAAAGCGATTTTATGCCCTTTATCGCCGATTTACATTGTTTTAATTGATGGGGGCAAGTTGGGTACACTCTTTTATAATCTCTCAAAGATCACCATTTGGGAGAATTGAAACAGTTTGGCTCCAGTTGGTTCAAATTGAACGCACTTTAACTCATTTTAAAAGTCTCAAAACAAGATTTTAAATGAGTTGAGGTACGTTGGAAAATATTGAGATGGGCCATAGAGTTATTAAGAATTTGGCTTAATGGGGGCAAGTTGGGTACACTTACCTCATCTCTAAAAGCTGCCATAAAATGTAAATTTTCAAATGCATGAGGAAGAGGGATGTGATAATGGTCCTGAGGAATTCATATGAAATCCATCTCATCTAGTCAATTCATAAGAATACAAATGTGGGGATGTGAGTTGAGCGCACCGCATCTCAGGGAGCTTTTATGTGTGGGTGCGTGTAGGTGTGAGTCATCGAGAGAGAAGCTTCTGGAACCCATCGCGCTTGGGTCCCCTCGCCACCGAATTACGCATGGAAAGTCAGTCTTTGTCTAGCCCTTGATTGGGAAAGTCAAGTGTCGCGCGCGCCCGTCGGCCGATTGCATCACGGTTGCATCATCTTACAGCTACGAGCCTTTTGTATTACCATTGCACTGGAACTTTATATAAACGCAGATTTGAGAAGTGCTTTATTTTATTGACCTGATATCCTTATCCTGGACCCCTTTATCTATATAAAGTGGGGGCTCGTCCGGGATAAGGACGGGTCAAGCGCGACGCCGGCGGTGCGACGCGCGACAAGTGGTTGTGCAGTTATTGTGTGTGACAACGGCGAACACGAAGTGCGTTGCAGTTGCAGCTCGACGAGGGTGAGGTCTCGAAGAGAGTACGTGCGAGGCTGGGGACTCGTCGACGCTTGCATCTGGGGTGCCGCGCGGGCTTGGCCAGCCTTGTGGCGCATATTTCCCAGTGCTCTGTAGTGCGCTCGAGGAAATCGGAGGTACCAGCATCTGGGCAGTCGGAACTGCAACTTCGTGGGTTCCACGGAAACGGGAGGGCATCGCTACAAGTGGCTGATGCAAGAATCCGGGATCTGACGCACAGGTCGCAATCGCTGCAGTGTAAAACCACGCAATACGTAAGCTATACTTTTAAGCTTATCCGATCTCGCGCGCTTGTTGCTGGAAAATTCTGGAAGCCCAGTATAAGCTTGTGAGATTGAAGAAGAAAGAAAGAAAGAGAGAAAGAGAGAAAGCCCCTTCTACGCGCAGTGTCTCAGCGCAGCGAGAGAGCGAGCGCGCCGAAAATAGAAAATCGGCCGCGGAAGGGGGAGAGAGGCTCTCTGCTGCAGGAGAGAGTCTCGAGGTAGAGTCGCTCGCTGTATAGCTAGGCAGCCCTTGGACATTGCCAGCTAGCCCGCCCACACGCATTCTCTCGTCTATGTGCGGGCCAGTAGTATAGAGTAAAGAGGACTCCTACATGGTAACGCATCGCGTACGAGTATACATCTACTCTACGCACCGAGGCTGACTAGTCGCAGAGCTTTCTGACACGAATATTTAGTGCTCAATTTCCGAGCCTTACTTAGCTGGATCTGTGTGAATACCACCTCACGAAGTTAGAAAAGCTCAGCGATATAGTCAAGATGAGGACACGCGCGCGACAAAACATCGTGCAGGGTGGCAAGCAGCCTACAGGTGAGGCTCTCGTGCCACATCCTAGAGCTCGGAGGCGCGGACGCAGGGCAAATACGGCAGCGCATGCTGGCGCTCAGCCGATCGAACCCAGTCGTGAGAGAGACCCTGCGGTCGAAGCGCAGAATGGAATGATGCGCCTTATGCAGGCGACCATCGAAGCTCAAGCGCGGGAGCTTACGGCTCTGCGTGCTGAAATGGACAATGTGAGAACACTACAGTTGGGGGCGCGGTCCGTGCTTGAAGCACAGTTACCTAGGATGCGTTCTAATAATATTGTGCTGGATAGATCTTCAGAATCTCAATCTGATACCTTGCCAATATCAGGATCGGTAACGACTGACACGAACCGAGTTAATGAATCTCGTGCATCGGTTTCGCAACTCGGATACGCAAGTAGTCAACACGAGACATGCTCCAGAGATAGAGTAACATTCCAGTTGGAATTGAAGACTCTTCCAAAGTTTTCTGGAGAGAACAACGATTTACCTGCAGCTAGATGGGTTGCCATATTTAATGAGTTGGCTAGGTCAGGCAATTGGAACGCCTATGAGAAATTAATTGCGGCCCGTTCAGCTTTCGAAGGTGCAGCAAAAAATTGGTTCAACTTCCAGGACCCCTATAACACCTGGGAAGATCTCAGTCGAGATCTGGAGGAGTGGTTTGGGCGTTCCTCCCATCCCATGCTAGCCTATCAAGAGCTGAAAGAACTCAGATTGAAGAACGGGGAAAGAATGATTCAATATCTCAGCCGAGCCAGGGCTTTGGGCAAGGCTGCGGAGGTCTCTGAACATCAAACTCGGCATTACATTGTACAGGGTTTAGGTGGTTCGGCTTTGGATAAACAGACGATAGTTCAAGCTCAAGGGTGGAAAGCTTTCAAAGACGCTTTATTGGCATATGAAGAACTTTACAGGTCTGAACATTCATACCCTGGTCGCACGTTTGAGGGACTTTCGCCCTCGACTGGTTCTAGAGGTTTCAAACGGCCGCACCCGGTCCGCAATGGTGGGCATGGACAACCTAAAAGGTCGAAATCAATCACTTGCCGAAAATGTCAGAGGAGAGGACATTTAGCGAATGAGTGCAGAAGCAACGTTCCCAACGATGTTTGTTACAAATGCCGCAAGCCGGGCCACATAGCGAAGTACTGTACTCAGTCAAGGAATTCGGAGCCATCTAATTATTCTGGGGGTGGTCTGAACAAGGTTTACAATCTGGAAGATCCGGACTCCAAACTGGAGCCGAAGAACCGAAAGTGACTAGTGGACCGGCGACACACAAAAGCCCGGGTAGGTGGCATCGACGTAAAAGCTTACATAGATCCAGGAGCCGACGTGAATGTTATTAGCACCGACTTTTGGGCAAGAGTAAATCAACAGTCGCCGGACAAGTATGAAGTGAGTAACAACTCTCGTAACCTAAATGGATTTGGTGGTGCAATTGTGAAGACCAAGGGTCATGTAACTCTACCAACTATTTTGAACGATGCTCCATATCAGCTGGAATACGCCATTGTCCCCAACCATTCATCCTCGAAAGAAGTCATTATTGGTGACCCTGTGCGGGACGCGGCTAAAATAACCTTGAAACCTGATGTCACTGTAATTGAACCTCTATCCGAAACGAATTTCATCGGATTGGTAGAGGTAAATGACAAGTACCGTGCTCTCGATACTGCTCCAGAAGAGTATAAGCAAGAGCTCAAGACAATCATCGATTCTTATGACCCGGTGCCCACTGAAAGCGCTCCTGTCGAGATGAAACTTATTCTGACGGACGAGACACCTATCCGATGTCATTGGCGTAGATTGGCCCCAGCAGAAGAAGAAGCTGTGGAGCGACAGGTCAAGGAATGGTTGGAGCAAGGAGTCATTCGACCTAGTTTGTCGGAATGGTCTAGCAACGTGGTAGCCGTGAAGAAGAAGGATGGATCTTTGCGAGTTTGTGTCAACTATAGACCGCTGAATCGTCGGATCGTCAAAGAACAGACACCAATGCCTTTGATTGAGGATGTGTTGGATGATCTGGTGAATGCTAAGTGGTTCATAACAATTGACTTAAAGAATGGATTCCATCATGTAAGAGTTGCGGAAGGGAGCCAAAAATATACCTCGTTTGTGACTAGGTCAGAACAATTTGAGTTCTTAAAAGTTCCATTCGGTCTAGCCACGTCACCAGCAGTCTTCACACGATTTCTCAGGTATGTGTTTCGAGATTTGATCAAACAGAAAATCATAATCTTTTTCATGGACGACGGCATCATCCGAGGCCGGACTCCAAGAGAAGCTCTTGAGAATTTCAAGAGAGTTTTGGATGTTGCTTCGCGATTTGGACTCCAAATAAATTGGAAGAAGTGCCAGCTTCTACAAACGACAATTGAATTCTGGGACACATAGTTGAAGGTGGACACATTGCACCATCACCGGGCAAGACTGAATCGATGACCAAATTTCCGGAACCGAGAACACCGAAGCAATTACAACGGTTCCTAGGACTAGCTGGCTATTCTCGCAAATTTATTCGCGACTACGCGAAAATCGCTAAGCCATTGAGTGATCTATTGAAGAAAGAAATTAAATTTTCATTTGGCCCTGAACAACGGCGTGCATTCCTTGAACTAAAACGAGCGTTGGTTAATGCACCTGTACTGCAACTGTACAGTCAGGATCGAGAAACAGAACTACATACAGACGCATCAAAGGACGGCTACGGAGCAATGCTTCTGCAGAAGAATCCAGAAGACCAGCTGTTACATCCAGTCTACTACATGAGTAGAAAAACAACCGATGCAGAAAAGAAGTTCTCCAGTTACGAACTCGAATTCCTAGCTGTGGTCCGGGCTCTGGAGAAATTCCGATGTTATTTGATGGGATTAAATTTTAAAGTCGTTACAGATTGCGCTGCGTTCAAGCAGACTATGGACAAAAAAGAGTTGGTGCCAAGAGTTGGTCGCTGGATGATGATCGTGGATCAATTTAATTTCACGACCGAACATCGAGCTGGCCAGCGGATGAAACATGTTGATGCTCTCAGTCGCATGGATTCGATCAACATCATCCAAGATTCGGTCATACCAAGGATCGTTAGAGCTCAGGAACGGGATGAACATCTGGCAACAATCAAAAGTTTGATGGAGGCAACTCAACAACCTCATCGGGACTATCAGTTGAAACAAGGAGTTCTGTACAAAGGACAGGAGGGAGATGAAAAGCTCGTCGTGCCACGAGCAATGCAGCCCGAGCTCATCAAAAGAGCCCATGATGTTGGACACTTTGGGATTAAGAAGACGATGGACTTGCTGCAACGTGAGTACTATATGGATTCGATGGAAAAACGAGTCGAACACGTAATTGAAAATTGCGTAGAGTGCATACTGGGAGCTCGCAAGCAAGGTAAAGGCGAGGGACTCCTAAACCCCATACCTAAAGGGGACACCCCGTTCCATACACTACATATTGACCATATAGGACCACTCAAATCCACACAGAAAAAATATCGACATGTCCTTGTGGTGGTTGATGCATTTACCAAATATACGTGGCTCTTCCCAACTAAATCTACGGGAACGGCGGAGGTACTAGATCGCTTACGTATACTTCAACAACATTTTGGAAATCCCCAGCGGATGGTCACAGATCGAGGTACTGCATTCACGTCAGCGGAGTTTGAGCAGTTCTGCAAAGATGAGAAGATTGAGCACAGTCTTATCACAGCAGGCATTCCACGTGGAAATGGACAGGTGGAACGGGTGAATGCCATAGTGTCCAGTGTTCTGACTAAATTATCTAACACTGAGTCAGATAAATGGCATAAATACGTGAGCCGCGTGCAACGAGCAATCAATGGCACATTCCAACGGGCTATTGCGACAAGCCCATTTGAACTGTTATTCGGGACTCGAATCAAAACAAACCAGGACACACGCATTTTGGACATCATCAATGAAGAGATTCTAGCCTATTACCAGCAAGCAAGAGAGGATCTCAGGGCGACAGCCCGTCGCCAGATTGCCAAGATCCAGGAAGAGAACAAACGCCAATACGATAGGCGCCATAAACCAGCTACTAAATATCAATTGGGTGACATTGTAGCTATTCGAAGAACCCAGCAGGGTCCAGGCCTCAAGGTAGCTATCAAGTACTTTGGGCCATACAAGATCACTCGGTGCGATCGGCATGATCGTTATGCTGTTGAAATGATCGGCGAACATGAAGGTCCGCGCCGCACCACATCTGCAGCTGATTCCATGAAGCCGTGGAGGGGTTTCAAAGATGATCTCGAAGAAGACATCGAAGATGACATCTTTGATGCTGATTGTGAAGCTGATCTAAATGCTGATGCGAGAGTTGCGGATTTTGCAGAGCCTGAGCCCGTGGAAGAGGGCTGGGGCCGAAAGGGCCTGCGCCCAAGGAAGAGGGCTGGGGCCAAAAAGTGAAGTGAAAGTGGGTGATCAGTGGTATGGTGGTATGCTGCGTGGTGCGAGCAGTGTGAAATTGTAAGCTCGCAAATTGGGAGATGAGTCCTAGAATGGGCTATGAACGTTTATGGGTTATGAATCCGATCAATGAATGTGATGGGAGTGAAAATCGTTTCGAATGATGGATGGTGTGACGGTATGATTTATATTTAAGAATAAACGCGACGAAAAAAAAAAAAAAAAATTTGTATGAGATGTGGACGGCTGAAGACTCTGCAGCAAGGTGTGTAGCAAAGTCCTCGAAGAGTATGATAGCGGAAATCCGCGAATGAACGTGTGGATCTGTCGACCGGGTCGTTCGACCGCCAGGATGGCCGAATGTGGGGATGTGAGTTGAGCGCACCGCATCTCAGGGAGCTTTTATGTGTGGGTGCGTGTAGGTGTGAGTCATCGAGAGAGAAGCTTCTGGAACCCATCGCGCTTGGGTCCCCTCGCCACCGAATTACGCATGGAAAGTCAGTCTTTGTCTAGCCCTTGATTGGGAAAGTCAAGTGTCGCGCGCGCCCGTCGGCCGATTGCATCACGGTTGCATCATCTTACAGCTACGAGCCTTTTGTATTACCATTGCACTGGAACTTTATATAAACGCAGATTTGAGAAGTGCTTTATTTTATTGACCTGATATCCTTATCCTGGACCCCTTTATCTATACAAATGTGACCATAGAATATGCTACAGTCAACAATAACTGTCGAAAGACATAAAACATTGAATATCATTTTTCTGTTCATCAAAACTTGATCAAATCTACTTAATCCAAGTGTGGAAGGCATTTGAGCATTGCGAATTTCAAGGGAATCTGCAAGCTTTGGCTATTGAAACTCGTAATTACTAGCTGATGATGTAGGACAATCCTTTGAGGTACATTATTATGCTGATTCAAGCGTTAGCATTGAAACTGTACACCGTTTCCCTCATTCTCTACAATATTCCAGTTATGACATTAATGTATTCAATTGTCCGATGTCGGGTGTCATTTGTTACATTATCCCGTCCAGAATTGTCACGTGCCATCAGAATTCAATGCAGATGCAAGAAATTTAAGACTTGCATGAATATGTTACACACCATTCCCAAAAATTTCAACATGCCCTGTCAACATGTGCTCAAAAGTCCGGGAAATTGAACGGAACAACCCAATGGAGCTGAAAACAGTCCACCTCTATTAGTTGATTGGAAATTTGAATACACAACCTACTCAACGTATTCTTCAAAATTTACGAAGCCTATTGAAATATAATGCTAAAGAAGATTACCCGAGAAAGAAAATAAGTCTCGTTGATAGTCTCGTTGCAACTCTTGCAGAAGTCTTGTGTACGAGACTCATCAAGACTTTCCCAAGACTTCGAAATCTTGGAGAAAGTCTCGAAGGAAATCTTGAAGAAGATTGTATTGGTATATGTCTACAGAATTCTCAAGCAGACTGTAAACGAGAGACGCGAAACGTTATGAGTTTAATTTTTTGGGTAGAACTCATGCACACCTCGGCATCAGCCCTTGGGAAAACACCAGTAGAGTTTGATTTTCAAATTGAGTCACATATCTCTGGCGATAGTGCTCTGATTAGCAAAATCGTTGAGTATGCTTATTCTTTGCTAGTGCGTGGCGCTCACATAGTTTTTCTTCAGTAGTACTGACCCTTACTGATGTAGCTCGCCACTTCCCCCTCAGGAAAATTCTCAATGATGATCTCACTGTTTCTTCGCATTCCCAATTATGTCTGTTACTATACGAAGGTTACTATACGAGCTGCTGCCAGGCGCATTTATCCGCAATACATATTTAATGGAAACAAGTCAATTCTTTGGATGTTTGTGCAGCTAGTGAGTTTTTTTGCATTTTCCTCGCCAGACAGAAACCATACATTTTAAAGAGGCTACGGAACTTGACATTGGACACTAAAATTGATCCCCTGTACAAACGGTTCAAGCTATAGTCTTGAGATTTTGGGATTTTGATTTGATCATCAGATACTTTATGCTCCTAACCTCACAACCTCTCTTGCGATTCGGGCCAGGCCATGAGCTTGCTTATGATGCTCCCCCGGAACCATGAATCGCAGCTTACTATGGGCTTGCTTCAGAATGCCTACAGACCTTAACCAAGCACTCTATATTTCGCGGTTCGGACTGGGCCATGAGCTTGCATATTATGCTCCCCCACATCACGAACCGTAGCTTATTGTGAGCTTGCTTGGAGATGCTCGGGAACCTCCACTGATAACACTTTTGAGCCGCAGTTCTTTGCTCTACGCTAGACTTGGCGCTCGCTTGGACACAGAATGTATCACATCAAATACACAATTTTTCGCGATCCAGCAACAACTCTCACACGAGTGACGTTTGTTCGGATTCACTCTTTCTAACACTCAGATGCACAATTTTCCATAGCGCAGGAATAACTTCTCCACACTTAAACTCCACTATTTTCACTTATCGAGTCTCTACAATTTGTATCTTGATTTTGCCGAATGTAGGAATTCGATGTTCTGCATCCGGCTCGAAGGACCATGTCTAATGCACCAGCCCAGTGGTGCGTCCACGTTTAAATTAATAGACGAGGCCTAATTGTGATGCGTTTATTCCAGAAAATGTACAAGTGATGTAATATGATGCGAGAGCCCAAAAATGATCCGCTACATAGAGATGTGAATCAGAAGCGCTCTCTTAAGCGACTGCCTACCGATATTGTCGTACGTGGTCTTCTGCCCATGGAGGGCTTCAGATGGGGGTAACACATACATAGGAAAATTCTAGAACATTCCATATACTAATATCATATAATGAACTCACACCTAGTCAAAACCGGGTACACAGGGCAACCAGCGGCTTATTAGATCTCCAAAAATTACGGCGACGCGCCTCGGCCACGCACCGAAAATCGGCGCCGAGCGCGCTCATAAAACTCAAGGCTCAAGGGTCTCTCTTTACCTCGTCACTCAATCGTTCACACGTGTTCCAACATTGTCGGGCTATAGCGAGTTCGTTACCAAAAAGAATTTCATGCCATCTCCACACAACAGCAGGATCAGATCTTTGTGGTGGGTTGCACTAGTGTGGAAGGAAACTGACATAAAAATCTAGCAAAAGCAGATTTTTGTAAAGAAGTACTTAGCAAAGTGTGAAAATCAATCCTTTTGATACTTGAGAGCATGAAAGAGTTGAACTTTGGAAAAAATTGGTACGGAAAAACCTGAAATGAGGTTAATTCACTTCTATCAAGGAAAACCAAGCGGGTAGAACTTTGGGCAAAATTGCGCCACAAAATTTACGAGTGAGCCCAGCCTTCACATGAAGAATGGGATTTCGGTACTTGTAACTTAGGGATCTGAAACTCAGTGATATTTCTTTGATGAGTCTGCCCGTCCAAATCCCGAACGAGCTCGATCTTGGTGCTTCACACTCACGAAGGTCGAAAAAACGAATACCCACCGGGCACGGAACTGACATTCTGACCCATTTTTGAATGATAGTTTTTTGAGGTAATCCTGGATCGAAAAGCTCATCATTGAGCCGAAGAGAGCACCAAAAAATACATCGACAACAACTAGAATGATTTTTTTTCAAGCGTTGTAAGGGTTCATACAAGGTGGCTTACTTTATTTTGAAGTTACCACCGACCTACTCATATAAAAATCCCCCTAAAGCACAAAAAGATTCAATGAAGGGACGTCACTCTATTTTTGAATTTTGGAGAGCTAATACTCTATCTTGAAATGCAAAATTGTATGCCTAGTCTTGTGCATTCTGACTCGGTGAAGAATCTACAGATATTGTATGAGAGATCCATCCGTGTCTGTTTACAAGCTCGGTAAGCCGATGAGATGAGCGTGCACGATATAGATATACTCAATCATGCATATGTTACGAGGATCATTCGTGATACAGTGGGTGAACAGAAACAAAATTGGATTACAACAAGCATGCGTACCATCAATATGGTTGCACTCACTCTCAAAATGGTAATAGACATATAAATCGGTGCAGTTACAGGTCAGATTGTAAATTGTACTACCATATATTAGGGCGACATCCGCGAATACAATCAACTCTAAATCCAAATTCCATGGCAGAGATTTTGTTGAAAGGCACACCAAATTCCATGTATTTCCAAGGAAACAACACGCTTTGTGAAGATTTCACGATTGGATCACCAATGATAGCAATAATGCATCAACAAATGTCAGACCCGGTATGACACGTTCATGCCACACTGAAGAGTGAGGAGATCAAAATCAGTTTGAACACCGGGGAGGCGAAGCAATGTTTAGGACAATTTGGTCTGACCAATCCGGCATGTTACTACTTAAAATCATGAAATGGGCAAGTAGGCACGGATTATCGGTTTTCCGTCACTTGTGTCTCCCTTCTGCAGAAGAAATATTTCGAATATACTCGTCATGAACTAAGACATCTTGCTGCCCTCTCAAAAATTACAAAATTCTCCCTGATTGCGCATTTAGGGAGACGAGTTTTTGTGCCTGGGATCGGTCCCGGACGCACGATTTGTTGTCGAGGTCGTCTCTACTGAAGAGCTTCACCTCGCTCCTGTATGATGAATGAATGTTCTGAAACCCTAATGAATGAAATAGGTATGATTACAATGGCTAGTTTCTGATTTGAGTTCTGGCTTACTTTTATTCAACTTGATCTTTTTGTTGACAAGTTAAATTCTCTGATAATTTATGGCATACCTCAGCGGCGAAACTGGAACTAACCGGTTGGACGTTCAGTTGATTCCAGTTACAGGAAGTACATGTGATTGAAAGATCTGGGTATTGACAAATCTGGAATTTATTAATGAGAGAGAACTTGATAGACCATTAAAGCTGGAATTTGACCACGACTGAAGGCTCGACTTCGGTGAGTAACTGCTCTCTCCGCATGAATTAATAGGAACTGATCCCGATCAGGCGGTTTGACTGATTTTTAGTAAAAATTTTCTCATTCATCGTAAAACTTCACTGTCAATCAGTAAAACTGCACTCAATGAGATCCATCTTTTGGGATCATCCCGTGGGCAAGAAATTCATGTTTAAGGAAGAGATACAAAGCTTTTAATTGAATATGGCTCGTTAAATGTAATTCTCCTGCCCATGCGACCCATTCTACTATGCTCCCAACACCATTTTGAACCGATAGCTGGGTCAATATCCTTCAGGATAACTTCAGGTCGAAGTCGATTTAGTCAAATCGACTTCGACCATAGGATATCGACCAGCTTCATGAAAAATCATTTTGCCTATTTTTTGGCTTTTTAACGCACAACAAAATTCCAGCGAAACCATCAACCAAATATAACGCTCCAAAACTTTTTGACGTGCAAATTACAACAATACCAATAGAAAAAAAAATTGAAAAGAATTTTTTCTCGATACGTGAAAGAAGCTATAGTCTAATACTGTGATTTAAGGCCATGCGGTAGCCGTGCAAGCTGAATTTTGTTCCAACTTTACTCGAATTCTTTTTCGATTTGGGGTAAACGACGAGTTGTCGCGCCTTTGTTATCATCAAACTTGAATGGCTCAACTCGTCATTTAGCCCAAATCGCGAGAGAATCGGATAAAAGTGGGAAATACAATGTGCTCATTTTATAGGTTAGGAGGTACCAGGGGTCTAATTGTTCTCATTTTTTCACTATAATTTAGACTAAACGGCGAGTTGTTAAGTATAATTTAATCAATAACAATGATTCGACAATTCATCTCAACCTTGGTCTCATCGAAATTTTAACATAAGATGTAAATAGAACTGTACGGCCGCGTTGCACGGCTACCGGATGGCGGCCTTAAGGTTATTTTGAGTCTGGCAAGACCAAAATGGTCTTTAAGGTTTCGCAGGTGGTGAATCACTTAGATAGACCTGGGCAAAGCAAAGAATTTTTTTGGATCTCGAAATTATTGTAACTATCTCTTTTCAGCACTATGGAAAGGGAAAAAACCTATGGTAGGTAAAAAAAATGGTCGAAGAAAATCTTGCTGAGTTGACGTGGAATTACTCACATGTAAAGAATCTCGGCGGAACTTTTCGCGAAAGTTTGCAATATCGTCTCTAGCTCTGGGCTATGGAATAGTCAAGGCGTGCGATTGACGACTCGACGAGTATTCCCGTGGTTTGATCGCCAAGGAAATGTCTTCCTGAAGGCGAACGCGCGGGAGTATGAGTTTCTGGACCTCGAAAGCGAGAGTGTCAGCTACAAGCGTCAGCAACTTTTCAAGTATGTCTTGGCTTGGTATAACAGAGGGTAGCATTTCAGTGGCTGTCCACGTCATGTCCGTACAGTGAACGAGGCGGGCATCGGCTGCTACGTCGTCATGTCGTCTTTTATTGGGTTCGAGGGACGAATTCAGAAGAGCTGATCGACATTGAATCATTTCCAGGCACATCGCTAGCCTTTTGAGAGTTTTCCGCTAAATTGTTCACGTTTCCTCTTTCAGGGATTTGAATGTCCCGTACCTGATTATCAAATTGATAAATTTGCAAAGAATTTACAATGAACTTGATACCAAACTTTTTTAACTTGCGAGGAGGGGGTCAGGCCTACGGATCACGGATTCGCTTGAAAATCTGGAAATAGTCTTCTTTTAGCACAGGAAGAAGATACCCAAAACCGCGCATGCCAACGCTCAAGGGGTTTTTTTTTTTTGAGCTACTGGCTAAAACATATGCATTACAGTATACCTATATATATATATATATATATATATATATATATATATATACCATTTTCATGAATATGGGTATACTGTAATGCATGGGTCGTATGCTGTAGATCAAAAACGCTTGATCGTTGGCAAGCGTTGTTTTTGGTTATCTTCTTTTTGTGCCAAAAGAAGAGTATTCCCAAAGTTTCAGGCAAATCTGTGATCTGAAGACCTGACCCCCTCCTTGTTAGATGATGTATAGACCTCGCTGGAGATCATAATAATCGAAATCGAATGAATCCCAGAAACGTCGTTATGGATTTGAATCATTTTTCATAGAACAGAAACGTGAATGAATAACATGCAGCCGAAATACCATCGACGAGTTTTCATCAGCACTGCTGCATACAAGTCAGACACCGAAGGATGATCAGGGGCCCGGTGTTGCTCAAAAATAATCAGAGAGGCGCCATAATGTCCAACGTAACTCAAAATCGACCATCTCGGTCAGTTCATCAGTCATCTGGGGATCTATTATGAAATCAACATGTTCACTGCAGAGCCTAACATCGCAGTACCATGCCTGTTTGCCAAGGGATCCATCGGTGGGTTCTGCGAACGTAATTTCTTATGAGGAACAAATATTCAGCATAGTGGAACCCACCGGTGGGTCCCGTCGCAGCAAACGTGCTAATATTCTATGACCAAATTTCCAAAGAAAGAACGAGATCTTTCAAAAAAAAATTTTTCCTGGTCCGAGACCGTAAATTCTCATAGCATGAATATTCCCAATTCTGATTACAAAGCATCAACAAATGCATTTGCAGTTCTTGCATTCTTTTTTTGTACATTCTTAGCTTATAATACCTCTCAAGAAGATTCGCACACGCTCTTCGTTCAATATACGATCTGTATGCCGAAGTCAATACATAAAAAAGTATCTCCAAGGAACAGACCATCTGCATCATAGCACACGTCCTCCCAAGCTCGAGACTCATCCGCACTAACCACACATTCGCGACAGTAAAAAGAAAAGCCGCAACTGTCAGGATGCGTTTCCAACACTCTTATAAAACCATACATACACGTGGTTGCACAGAAGCTGGCAAGCTGCCCGCTGTGTTCTTATGCACACTAATCTTGACACCCTTGGCGAGATCACATTTGCATACATTATATGTTATATCCATGCATTGGTCCATATAATATACAGTTATGCCCCATACTAACAGCCACTCGCACCTTTCACAGTGTCTAATTCAAGTGTCTGATAGATGCACCCATATTTATTTCACCCACGGTACGCACTAAATTTTCACGTAAAATATGCATTTATAAATCGGGCTACCGTTTGCCGCCTCAAGTATCAACGACGACGACGTCTATAATTGCGCTCTATATGGAATACTCTATATATTGAACCGTTGCTGTACATATGTGATGTGCTAAGGTGGTGGCGTCGATACGCGCGTAATGAAGCGCCTGTATGATGCCGTGGCGTATGTATACCTTTAGAAAGTGCAAAACCGGCCCTCGATAATGTTATATTCCCCCTTTTTCTGCCCCATCAAAGATTCGCTCTCGCGCGCGCTCTTAAATCCCTCCACCCAATAACGGAACATTGACGTTAGCTAGGACATGGTGTTAGAACCATCACAGCATCATGCACACGATCTTGATATTTGCATTTCATAGACAAGGCCCTATTATATGCCTATAAGCTTGCGTAGAAACGCGTGAAGTGCAAAGTATTAGTAGAGGAATGAGGATGTCACGTGTGATACGTATTTCAGAATGAGGCATATTTACATCTCCGGCGAACGTGTCACGACCTTGTCAATTTCAAAGTTTTTGAATATTTTGGATATTTGAAATATAATTTTAAATTTTGAATAATTTCAAATATTTGGAATAATTTCAAATTTCAAATGCTCTACAATATTCGTCTAAAAGTGGGAACTAACATTTGGATTTTTTTCTTTGATAAAAGTATGACCATCCAAGGCATGTCAGGAATTTTTTCAAATCGCTCAATACTGATTTTCAAGAAAAAAAAGGGTAGTTCGCGTTTCTTTAGAAATTTTCAAAACGGCGATACGATCAATGCTCATCTAAGGTTCGCCAGAAATCGTTTCGAACGACGATTCTGTCTGTATTTGAGGCCACTAAAGGCGTTTGCGGTAGTCTCAAAACCTAAGGACGATTGGCGCACAAGATCTCATGACTCTGACGACCTTATACCTCAGTGACATTACTGACTTATCTTCTGTATGAATATGTGCATATGGAACGTTTGATAAGATACACATTGTCTAACTAGGAGAGTGTTTCAGATCCGGGTCACGGATTCGGCTGAAATTCTGGAAATAGTCATCTTTTAGTACCAAAAAACGATACCCAAAATTATAAACCCTAACGCTCAAGCGTTTTCAAGCTACAGCCAATAACCTATGCATTACAGTATACCTATATCTACTATCTTTTAACATAGGCCCATATGGGCAATGCTAAAGTTTTTTGCCGCAGCTCGGAAATGCTTGAGCGTTAGGGTCTATAATTTTGGATATCTTCTTTTGGTACTAAAAGAAGACTATTTCCAGAGTTTTAGCCAAATCCGTGACCCGGATCTGAAACACTCTCCTGGTAAGTCATTACTGGATGGTGTCATTTTATTTCTTTTCATGCTAAAATGATAGGGATACTCACATCTCAGGCTGGATATGTCATCTTTGGACGACGTGGGTATGGACCGTTTCCATAATTTTAAAGGCATAGTAAATATGGAATCGGGAGATAATTTCGACGAGGCAATTTTCCCCCCACCTTGGATCAGAAAATTGGCGATATGTCGCACTGATATCGCGGAATAAAATTTGTATCTCACCACCTTCTTCGTCTCACTCGTGGGAAGTTGTTTTACGTGCTTCGAAACGGCCACGAAAACGACCAAACCTCACATCGACGCTCAATGTGTACCATCTTCATCGTGATGAAACTCGACTTTAATTCAAAAAATGCCCGAATTTCATTAGCAAAAGACCATTTATACGATTGATTCGTCTAGTTTTGATGCCTAAAAAATTTACTTTTTCAAAAGATATGTGAAAACTGCACAGAACGGATCTTTGCAGGTCTCAGAACGATCTTTTGGACCACTAGATTAACTTTTGAGGACTCATGAAGGAAAAGTCGTACTCAAAAAACCAAAAATTTTCCAAAAACTTCATTTTGAGCACCTTTAAAACTGTATCCCGCCTTAAGGGAGTAACCTTGGTAGAAGATCTACCAATCAGATTTGATCAAACTTGTCAGAGAGGTGTATTTTCATGTCAAATAAATCCAGTAAAAATTTCATGAGCCTCGGCTACATACTTCCCTGGTAGAAATTCATTCCAATTTTCGGCTAAAAACTGGCCAGTTGACTCCAACTTTGGTTAATATTTAGATAACTGAAGTGGCCAATTTTTAGCCTCGAGATGTAACACTTTTTAGTCTAACTTTTAGCCAACTTTGCTCTTGGCCAATTTTTGGCCAATAATTGGCCAAAAGTTTTGGGAATCTGGAAGAAACGAATATTTGAAGTCCAAATGTCATCGACACTAAATGGACATAATTTAGACAGTTTAGATATTCATTGACGACCATTTATCCCCTTGATTTTAGCGCGGATATGGTTAAAATATAGGCAACTTCGAATCTATTACTAATCATCATAGAATTAGAAATGTGTGACTACACGTGTAAAGGAACGTTTGTCCTCCACTACAACAGTATTAGGAGCTGTCAGTGGTTTTCAACTGTGATAGTTGGCACCAAAGATATGTCTGAGCTCGCGAGAAATCAGACACGATCTAAGAAAGGTTCATACCCGTGGTCTAAACGTAACACTGCCAAGTTTGGTGCGAGAAAGTTAATCCAGGCACTGCGCCACCTAGTGATCATCGGCAACCTCTCAAATACAGAAGAATCAGTTGGCCAATTTTTGAATCCAATTTATAGCCAAAAACTAGCCACATCAATTTTTGTGAGACTTAACCTTACATTCCGAACGTTGGTATACATTGTCACCTTGAAGCGTCTGCATGGTCAGTTGATCTCGATAACATTTCAACGCTAGTTCACTCAAGACAACTAATTCGACTAAATGTTCAAAAAGGCATCAGCATAGCCTATATCTGAGTGGAGAGATAGAATCTGTGACTCCAGTGGTTGTCGCGGATTTCTAGCCATCAGTGACCCGAACAAGATCGCGGATGTCGAGGTTAGCTGCATCTGATACGCCAGTGTTGTGTGATCCCGTGGTGCATCATCAGAACAACAGTCAACACCCTTGCCGGGTTGTCATCCCCTTATAAATGGTGCTTTGGTCATCGATTTATTAGTTCTTGCTCTTGTCTTGGTGCTCATACCGCAACACCGTGGTTCAGGATGTAGTCCGTGTCCGTGCTTGACAAAAGTCACCCGGATAATGTCAGCGATTTGTGTATTATAAATATTTATTGATGTATCCACCATTTTTTCATAGGTGCAAGCAATAAACAGAATTAAAATCATCAGTACATTGCACTCTTATCCTGCCTTTACATTTGATCAAAACTGTGCATAAAATGGCGCTCACATCAAATTTGGATTATATCCAATAAATTTCCATAAAATGACTTCGCATATTCCACGCAAAAGCAAAATGTAGCCATTTTTTATGCACTTCGATCGGGATTCCGCTCCAAAATCCTCAATCTATTTAAGGCGATGCGGTCACCGTGCACGCTGAACTTTGTTCACAGAACTCTCAAAATCTTTTCCATTATGGCCTAAACGACGAGTTATCCAGGCTTTATTATCATCTAACTTGGCCTGGATAACTCTTCGTTTGGCCCAAATCGGACTAGATTTTGAGAGTTTTGTGAACGAAAATGTGCCAATTTGTAGGTTAGAAAGTACTCGCGGGCAAATTATTCTCGTTTATTAGTGATAGTCTTGTAATTGGTGACAAATAATGAGTTGTCCACCACAACTCAGGCGATGATACGTGATGGACAAATCGTCTCCGACTTCGTTTCGTGGAAATTTTTTGATTTACATCCAAATAAGATATAATTTCCGGGTTGCACGGTGACCGCATCGCCTTAATGGCTAATTTCAGGTCAGTTTCATTCGATACAAGTTTCAATCCATATTACGAAGTCCAAATTATAGCCATCAATTGCCCATCTAAATTAGTCAAATTTTCTTAGCCATATTTTAGATTTGACTTTTGGGCGAATTTCTACCAGGGTTCTGAGTCAAACCATCAGCATTAAAATTTTAAGAGGTTAAGCACGGTATCTTATGGGGCACATAGACATAGAAGGAAATGGCACATCGCGTTGATTGTTAAACTATAAAAGACTGACTAATCGATTAGTTTTTGTCCTTGTCATGCTCACTTGTAGACAATTACACAAAGAAGGTACTCAAACTTTTTTTTGAGCTCTAGTTAGCTTGGATAGAAGTTCTGGTCAAATTTCAGCGTGAAGTCACAAATCAAATAAGACAAATTTGCTGATAATTGGGGTTCGACATCTCATAACTCACGCATCCGATGCTTTTATGTAAATTTGAGTGGGAGTCCATTGGGATCTGATTAATTAACACGTAAGACAAACATTTAGGCAGATTCGCGATGTTTAGAAAAAGTCGATCGATTTGACTAGCGTGGTATCGAGGTTACTCCCTGAACCAAACCATAGAACTTGATAAAAAAAAAACCTTGATTTTGATGCCCCAAATCCCCATAAAGATATCATCAGTAGAGGATATCAACAAAAAACCTTCGTTTATGTCGGATAAATTCTCGTAAGACCGTGGTGGAGAAATGTATTCTAGTGTAATCAAATATGAGATTTTAGCAATTTCAGTGCAATAAACTCTATAATAAATCGGATACGCCTGTAGAAAGAGAACTGGGAAATCATTGAATTTAAATTTAGGTGATGGTCGACTAGCCCCGGAAAAGCTCAACTTGATGAAATGAGCGGTACAGAAGGGACACTCGCGCATAAGGAATAAGACTCACATACGCATACGCAAAAGGCAAGGAAAATGAGTGGGTTTCAACAGAAGGCGGTGATAAGTTCACTAAGAGGGCTCCACTCAGATATATTTTGATACCACACGAGTATATCAAAGAATAATGTGAACTAACGATTGTGAAATTCAATAGAAATGGAGTACTCCATGATTTTTCATTAATATGACAATGGTTGTGAGGTCAACACCCGGATTCACCCTAATAACTAGCAGCCAGCAGCGTATTTTGGGTGGGATTATTAAATTTTATTGATGTGACTTATATTCAAATTGTTACAAACAGTTGTACCATTTGGCCAATTTTTATCAGATTGATGACTACTGACCAAGACAGAGAACCTCTTATCTCTGACTAAGATGAAGTTACGCTCAAAGTTACCTCGGAAATCTCTGGCATTTATTAGTTTTTCCACACTTGCATACCCTTTGTTGTTCATGAGCATAAAAGTCCAGATCACCAGCTGTCTTATGTAAGTCACGCGTGGACGTTGTAAAAAATAGCGAGTGATCTGCATTTTCATACTTATGGACAAAAATTCCCAAAGTGAAAAAACTAATGGAATGCAAGAGATTTCCGAGGAGACAGATATTTTCTTTTTTCAAGACGAGTATTTCTGTACCACGAATATGTCTCCATGTGCAGTAGAGGAGGCGCACTGGGGTGCTTGGTTCCAGCGTGTTTGTCAATAACTTAGGAGCAGGACTTTGGAGAATTCGAGGGTGGAGAAGTTTTTCTCAGCGCGGATTTGTATGGAAGAATTTACGAAGTATCGATCTCTTTTTTGGAATTCCTGTAGGTGACAATTTCGGTGCCAAGATCCCTTTAGTGGGACCTAATACCCTCGCCCTCGACTCCCATCATCCCATCACCTTTTGGCGAATGAAAAATCGCGAGTCCCGTCGCGCGTCGCAGCAAACGTGATAAAAACGCTGAATTCTCCGGTTTTAGAATTTTCACTCATTTCAAATTGATAAGTTGAAAATCTTGAAATCGATCGTGGAGGACTAAGGTATGTGAGGATGATAAAACACAGAATTCTTGCACATATAAGTATATTGCAACGTTTCGTCTGCATATTTTGCAAACCTCTTCAGGCTAAAGTGTTTTGAATTTTAGAACGATTATCACATTTTTATACTATGATTAAAAACGTAGAAACACAGAAACTGTGATTCACGTCTTACGTCGATATTTGGTATATTGATACTTCTATTTCACTCATTTCACTCCTAACTGGAGACGAACTGAAGTTGGCGCGGCGCAGCCTCGTTGATAAGGTCCTTGCCTTCAACGCAGAAGGCTGGTGTTCAAGTCTCGGCCATGTGAATTTTCATCAGTGCTTCGGTGGTTTGGAACTCACTTTATACTGTCGGTCCCGCAGAATAATTTCGAAAAGAGGTTGAAAATGCGTTTATAAGAAAAATTGAACGGGTTGAGATTTTGATGAAATTTTCGAGAATCTAATCCTCGTACATCCAATTACATTTCCTAGAATTTTGCAACGTTCCCTTTTGGGAACTGAACCCAGCTGGAGTTATAATACAATTTTTCAAATATAGCTATGGAATGGCATTCAACACCCCGTGACGTAT
The DNA here is from genome assembly GCA_029851415.1 of Eretmocerus hayati. NCBI lineage: Eukaryota > Metazoa > Arthropoda > Insecta > Hymenoptera > Aphelinidae > Eretmocerus > Eretmocerus hayati. The sequence continues at coordinate 147,934,702 of CM056743.1, read as the reverse complement.
CTATTCTATCAGAATACTCTAGAATTTATCCGTGAAAAAGTGTGCAGACGCAGAAAAAAATGCGTCTGCGAATCCAAGAACCTCTCCAGCGGAGTGGCATACATAAAGTGGAGGAGATCGTAGCGGATTGCATATCACAGCCGGCAGATCAGCAACAAACTGCGCGTATCGGTCGAGCGTGTCGTGGACTTTATATGCAGGACGATATCGCTTAAAAGAATGCAGAATAGAGCCGGTATTATATGCTCTGTATATATACAGATATGTGGCCGCCTACGCGCGATTTTAATTGCGAAGGCCGGGGAGCTCTGATTAACGCCATGGGAATGGACGCTTTTGCATTGTTCTACGTTGCTGTATTATATAGTCAAGCTCCGAGTCTGAACTTGGGAGAGAAGAAAAATAAAAGCTTGGCCCCGGCGGAAAGTGACGATTACGCGGCTCGTCTGAGGCTCCTGCCGCCCATCGCCTATAATGGTACTTGAGATCCTTGACCTCTGCACCCTATCATGGGATCTAAGGGTTTTTCTTCTTCATTTATAACCCTTTCCTTCGTCGTCATTTATCTGGTATTGTTTGATGTTTCAATCTATCGTTATGCTAATTTCTGATAGTGAAGGAAAACTCATGTTCGATCTGATTTGCATAAACACTATATACTTCACTGTTCGGCCCTTCGTTTTCATGGATCTTCGATCCTCCGAAAAGAAACTTTGAAATATCTGCGTCGGCACTATTGGAAAATTTGGCCTTCTCATCTTTTTGGAAGATCCAGAATTCTTGACGGAACATCAGGAATTTCTCTTTTGTTGAGTAAAGTTTTGATTTGTATGAAGAAATGTAACTCTTAAGTCGAATCATAATAAACTAAGACAGAGAATATTCAGAATATGGAACGAGAATCTTGATACGAAGAATATTGAAACCACGAGTTCACAAAATTCAACGTGATTAACCTCAAGCCGGTATCGATACTTTGAGTATTGTGAATCAGTCGTGGAAATTAGCAAGCCCGTAAATTAAGCCAGGTCAAACCAATTGTCTACGTCGCACATAATTCAAATCAACAATTTTTGTGTAAATACCACGAAGACAAGTCCAAATGCTTTGTTACACTAATAATTGATCAGCACAGATTCGTTCTACTTCGTACTTAACAAAGATCAAGTACTGAGCCTCGTATACAATGATACATTTGAATTCTTGTAAGAAAAAATCGTGAGTACTTCATGGAAGAGTAGTCGATTATATGAAATTTCAGTATCCAGCCAGACCCCAATGTAAAAGTTGTGAGTGATCCTATGTAACCCTCAATTCTTTCGAATGAATACGAGTTGTATCCTACCATCATTGACGAGTTACCTCACCTATATGTCCCCTATCTGAAAGATTAACTGAGATATGAACATCTTTCAGAAAGTCGTTGATTTCCGTAGTATTTAAAATCTAACAAATTTGCAACACTGGCATACGAAACATCTTCAAATATGCTCTCGAATTTGCTGCCGGAGAAACTCTACATGACATAATAAGCCAGGCATCGGACTTACGATCTTGGATACAAGACACCCTTCAGTGAAAGCTTCCGATTAATTGAGCGCCGTATAGAATCACTGTCTCGATATTCTTACATTCATGCACGCGATTGTCCTGTCAATTCCATCCCATGTCACACACTATAGTCAGGCTCATGCTTCGCTACTTTTCATTGTTCAAGCGATCACGAAAATTCGTACTTACAAAGCAAACACGCTATCATCGTCGCGTGTTGACGATATCCTCCTCGATATTCTTCCTTATGTTCATATTCAACGCCATCCCCAAATAGCACCCATGCCATATCGATTGCGCAATCTATAGACATTGATCATAAGTATTACAATCTCACTGAGAGCAAAGTGACTCTCAGTATTGTATAGAGACGGTCTCATTTGGATATAGTATGTAGTAGGGTCTATAGGATGGAATAGCCACCGAACGAAGTGGATTTCGCGAAAGTATTAGGCATTTAGTATGGGCTCTAGTTTTTGGAAGTCTCTAACTCTACATGAGTAATTCTGGGGGAACTTTGATACTTGAGGATCAAAAACGTGCCAAAATCCTAATATGAGTTCCAATTGTTCTATCTAAAATAAATTTAACGTATTTTCCGGGCATGTAGAGTACAAATTAGTTCGTGCACTAGTGTTACCTCCCGGCAATGTTATACACAGACGTGGCATTTTGTAGAATCTCACGGGTCTGTCATCTGACAGTGAACTTTCAAAAGACCCCTAGCGATTTTTTCCTTCCCGTCCATAATTTTTCTGTCCAAGATAGAGCTATCTTATAAATTCCACCAAAACACGCTGCAAAGAGCCATCTGCGGAATGCTTTCTCGTTTCCTGCCGATGATCCAAAAATTGAAAATCATGAGAACCTAACTCTGTTATTCTCATTCGCTCAACGACCCTTTCACTTTCCTGTATCAATATTCATTATCAAAATACACCGCTCATATATAAAATGAAAATTCTTAATCACAAAATTGATGGTTCAGCATCCATCAAAAATATTTTTTAAATCTTTCCTATCCAGTTATTCTCCATTCACCCCTTGCAAATGCTTAATACACTTGATGTTGTAATTTATCTCTCAAGTATAATAATCTCCTAGGGTCATAAGAAACCGAGGAATACCGCTTGAAAATGAGTGAGCCCATTGCAAAAGGGGATTGAAAAATATATCAAAATTTCAAAGAGATCAGCGGAAATGTGCAGAAGTTCTCAAATGCCTTGGGGATGTAGATGAAAATTAGTTTTTCGCAAAAACTACGTGAAAACAGTCTCGGTAGATTTATGTTGCAGAGCTTGGGCGCTAGAGCTTTCGGCCAAACTTAATTTGAGAATTTTGCTGAATTGTTGATATTTGGGCTTATGTTTAATAGAGAAGTTTTAATATGTGATCAACACTCTCTAATGTAGATCAAAATTTGAACAGTCCCGCTTCCGAACCTTTTAGACAATAATAATGCCTAACAGATTCCGGGGGTGGTTATTAATTTTAGACACTTTATCGACTCAAATTTTGACTAAAAAGTTTGGAGAAAGTTTGTACCATACACGGTGAACAAATTATGGGCACGACTCATTAGGACGGTATCTCGTATCTGGAGAAGTGAAACAAATTTGAAAAGTCGTGACTCTGACTGCTCCTGCACGAGATCAAAATTCTATAAAGTGGGTGACTTTTTCGAAAATTACAAACGTGAACCTACTAGAGAATGTTAATGCCAAGCAGATTTGAATATTGCTTTTGAGTTCTGAACGTTTTCCCCACTAGAATCTGAACATGAAGTCTGAAAAAAGTTTGTATCTTGGGTACACAATTAATAGGCACGAATTAGCACAGTATCTCATAGTAGAGACTTTGATAAATACACGAGAAGTTGTGGCTTCGACTGTTCAGTGATAAGATCAAAGTTCTTAAAAGTGGTCAAGTTTGTGTAGAATTCTGAACACAAACCTCTCAGAAATAGGCGATGCCAAGCAAATTCGAGCTTTACTCTTCAAGTTTAGAAGTTCTGTCTACTAAAATTCGACTACAAAATTTGGGGCGTCAAAGGTTGATTACTAACACGAATCAAACCGATATCGAGCTGGGGAGTAGAAAAATGTTGGAAAAAATTGTGGCTTCCGGTGCTCCCCTTTAGGGTCAAAATCCTAAGAAAATGGGTGGGTTTTGAGTAAATTGCAAACGTGAATCTACTAGGGAATGGTAATACAAAGCGGATTTGAGTTCTGCATTTTGATAACAACAGCTCTGTCAGCTGAACTTTGACTAGAAAGTTTCAGGAAAGTTGGCGTCAAAGGTAGACTATGAACACAAGTAAAACCAGTATCCCGTAAGTGTAGAAATGTTGGAAAAAATTGTGAGTTTGATCGCTCTCCTATTGGATCAAAATTCTAAAGAATAGGTGTGTTTGCTGTGAATTTCAAACACGAATCTACAAAGGATTGGTGATACCAAGCAGATACGCGTTTTGTGTTTTGATTACAGAAGTTATGTCAGCTTAAATCTGACACCAAAGTCAAATCCACGATTTTTCAGATTTTTTCTTACTTCGTCAGCTACGACATACCGTTCTAATAACTCGTACCCATAATCTGTTCACCGTCTATGGTACAAACTTTCTCCAAACTTTGTAGTCAGAATTTGAGGCGATAAAGTGTCTTCAATTAATAACCACCCCCTGAATCTGTTAGGCATTACCATTGTCTAAGAGGTTCGGATGCGGGATTTTTCAAATTTTGATCCACATTAGAAAATTTCGATTGCATGACTGCTACACAGTTTTGTACGTATTGCTGGAATCTTATATTAGAAGGTACATGAGTACATGCTCGATGCTTATAATATCTTCCAACGGTGTAAAGACGATTGACATTCCCACATGATCACGAGTTCACATTGTGAACGATCTGGCTGCACTGAAAATCTATCGGGGTTAGGTCATTACCGACGTTGGAGTTGCCACACTACCGATTGTTTGGTGTTCCTCGATTCTCGATTTCGGGGTTCTCTGGCCCCCGACGAAAGTAAACAAGAGTGCAAGAGATGAGCGGGCATGACTGCGCAGGTTAAAATCCTAACAGGATGATTAAACCAATTGATTTTGATTGATAACCTTGGTTGAATTTGAATATGAATCAATGTTTATCTGCAACGCTATGATTTTTTCTTGAATGCAAAGATAACATTAAAGAGTACCACTTTCAATGGCAATACTCGTGATCACAACTGCATTGAGAGAAATTGAAGAGTTCGATAAACGTTCGACAGACTCGCTTTGTATTTACAACCATATTTTCCAATTTTTCAAAAGTTTAATGAAGTGATCTGTGCATGATTTGAGTAAAGTGTACGTAAATTAAACATCTTCGTGGGTTTTGGAAAAAGTCATGCCGTGCTGAGAGTTGGTAGAAGAGTGGGTTTTTATCAATTGCGAATTTCTACGATTTTGGATCTTCAACCTCATGAAGCGCTGCTCTTTTCTTCGTATCCGGAGAGATCCGATCTACCTATTGAGTCCATATCGTACGGATTACCTAATTACGCTTCAAAATAATTTTGAAAAACCTCAAGTTTATTCAGAGCGAGTCAGTCTAATATTTATCAAACGCTACACTTTCTCTCAATATGCAGTTTTGATCACGAGTATTGCCTTCATATATGGTACTCTTTAATGTTATCTTTGCATCCAAGAGGAATTCTTAACGCTGTAAATAAACATTAATTCATATTCAAATTCAACCAAGGTTATCAATCAAAATCAATTGGTTTAATCATCCTGTTAGGATTTTAACCTGCGCAGTCATGCCCGCTCATCTCTTGCACTCTTGTTTACTTTCGTCGGGGGCCAGAGAACCCCGAAATCGAGAATCAAGGAACACCGACCAATCGGTAGTGCGGCAACTCCGACGTCGGTAATGACCTAACCCCGATAGATTTTCAGTGTGGTTAACCTACAAAACAACACTCGTGATCTTAGATAAACACCAGAATATTAACCAGAGCACGTGGCATTGCACGAAAATAATAACATTACACCACACGTGGTGCGACTAACCTCTACGACAATCGTAGTGGGAAATTCAAAGTGAGCTGTTCTCCATCAGTTTTCCTGGAAAATTGAGTAATGAATAATTATTGGACAACTCGTTTCGGACTCAAAATTTGATGAGCTATACGGTGACGTATCGCAATGTTATTTTCCTTGAATACTGTGAAAAAAATTTTCTCGTTCCCATCGAATTTTCCATTTTCTGAAAATGTTCACTTCACCATCCAAGGCAAAACGTCGAACTATGTAAGAATCAATTTCGATCCAATTTGTACCTTGGGAAGATAAAAAATGCCAAGGGTTATCCAACAAACTATTTTTTTCCGTGCACCTAAGTTTGGTCATACGATATAGAATCCTAAACTTCTAATATCAACGATTTTGAGTGGTTTATTTCCCTGCAGTCAGGAAAACTAGTATGACGAGATAAGAATTCGGAAAAAGGGCGTAGTCCACATAATGTACGTAGCTCACATAATTTTATAAACCATAGAGCGTGAAGGCCGTAACACTCTTTTGTCACATCGCAGAAAGGGCGTAATAGCTTTTACGCCCTTTTCAAGATCTCGAGGTTCGTGAAGATCTCCTTCAAAACGGGTGGTTAGAACACCCCTCATAGAGTGCTCAAAAAGCGAAAGGGTGGAAAAAGGTTGTAATCGCCATTACGCCCTTTTTACTCCCACCCCCTCAATATTCTTCAAATGAGAATAAAATTCCAAGAATGGTGAAGAAGGAGAAAACGATCTAGATTGGAAAAATGAGTCTGTGAAGAAAAATAGGGTTGGAAAAATCATTTGCAACGATGTTTCACTATTTGTCCTCGGTATGAAATTTCACTGATTTTCTTCGATCCCCGTAGCGATAATACTTACCATGCTACATACATCATCCAAAGCGAACCCACACGTTGCAGTATCATGTGCGTTAACCATGTACATACACGTAATACTGTATAGATACGCATGCGGCACACAAGGTTCAAACTCCAATTCTCTCGCAGCTGATGAATTGACTCTAGCGGAGTTAGTTATGGTACGCGCAGGGGGAGTCTGCTCGTTAAGGCTGCTGATCTCTTGGCTGATTAATTGCGCGCTTTGATTTGCCATTCTGTGAGGTATATAATATCCCACACCACCAGATATGGTCCCTATGACTTCTATGTATTTCTGTAAAAAGTAAATGATGGTTGGATAGAACGCGTCGCTGTTCAGGATTAGAATTTCGGAATCGAAATTTTATATCTCTCTTGAGCTTGAATATTTCTATAATGAGCTTTGCTCACTGTTGTGTAACCAATGCGATAGAAATATATATGTATATATAATAATTCATATCTAAATACATATACATTTCCCAAAGAGCTTCCTGTAATCAGATACAGCCACCTTGAGTGTACGCAGTAGATAGATAGATACTTCGCTTTTACTCGAGATTTGAATGATCGAAACAAATTGGCGTGATAGATGCTGTATGCTTGAGCGCACGGAGTCACTCATTAAAATAAGTATATAAAAGCGGGGGAGCTTTTGATACGTTCATGTATGCTTTTGTGCGTCTTGTCTTACACGATATCTGCGCGTCTCTTTGCTCATTATTCTTGTAGGCAAGACTCCGAAGAATGTCTAATTTATCAATGTGTTTAGATGTACGTACATTCGTGTGTATATATTGAAAAAAGACAAAAGTTGTTCTACCGATGACTCTCTGATTCCTAAAAATTAATATGTAATTTCAACAGATTAATATGTCATCTACAATGTTCGAAAATACGGATCTCCGACCCGGAAGAAATCAGCATTTTTTGTTAGAATTTGAATCTGTAGATACTACTAATTTGATATGTGATCCATGTATTAGTGCCGCAAAAAATGTCCTGATGCGGGGGAGGGGGGTGTGTAAGGGAATACGGTCAAGTAGAAGAATTTCTTGGAAGAATTTAAGTTTCCCGAGGAGTAACTACGTCTCCTTGCAGATGATTTGAACAAAAGTTTGAACTTGTGAGGTTTGAGAAATTTCATCAACTTGGAAAGCTGAGTTCACAATTTAAATTTGTCAAATTTACAGATCTGAATGGTGGATTTATTAAATGAGCTGCACCCGAAATTGAACAAATTAAATCTGTTGTAGGGGAACAGTTTCCTATGTAGCTCTCACAGATCGCGATCACAGTGTACTATTTCATACTCCAAATATCCCAAAACCTCTCGGTTCTGATACGAGTGATTTGGGGGAAGTGGTGGTTCCTACATCATTTGAATAGCTGATCAGCATCGATTTAGAATTCTTTTCGCGATGACGATAGATCCTGTCATTCACCGTTTTCTCGCGAGTATCTGGTTTGAGCAAGCTGATTCTAGAGCTCTGAAAATCGCACCAATAGTCTAGCGCAAACATGTGACTGGTGCTTGATTTATTGAATCTAAACGAAAAAAAAAGTGAAGTTTATCGAATGCATCTACTCAATCAAGAAGGTAACTTTTTGTCTAATTTGTGCTCAGAATAGATTGTTCAAGAGAAAAAACATAAATAGAGGTTTCTCAATCATTCCCCAAAATGCGATCTCCCGAACGACTATTCTCCCGAACGACAATTTTCACGAATGAATCTTGTCCCGGAATGACTATTTTCCCGAAATTTTAGTTTCTAAACCAATGACATACAGTAAAGTACAAAGTCACGATCCGTTGTATATTATTAGGATGGGCCGAAAAATGGAATTTTTTCCAAATCAAAACCCTTGGGCTCTTAGTTTTCGCCATTTTGCACGTAGATGAAGAGAACATTTTTTTGCGATTTTTAAAATGAGATCTTGTGCTGGAGCAAGAGTCTTGGCGATTTTTAAAAATGAAGGTTTTTTACTCGTTTTTTGCTTCATTTTTCAAACTGATCAAGTGAGGCGGAGAACGCACCCGGGATCTAAATCATCTTACAAACCATCATTTCTTATGTATTTTTGCACGTAGAAACCAAATTCGTGGTCCGCTTGAGACTCAGGAGTGAAGGCTCTCTATAAAATGCAAGACAACGATCGTAGCGAAAAACAGTACTTTTCCGGAAAACAACCAATTACGTTAAAATCGGTATGAGTGAAAGAGCTCCCTATTTGTGGGTCCAATATAGCACCACACTACTTTTTCTTTAGTATTTTGACCTGCTGAAAACGATCCCGGTGGTTTTAGGCATCTTTGATGCGTGAAATTCAAGTAAAAGTGCCGTTTTTTCGCTATGATCGTTGTTGTGCATTCCACAGAAAGCCTTCACTTCTGGGGCTCAAGTGGACCACGAATTCGGTTTCTACGTGCAAAAATACATAAGAAGTGATGGTTTGTGAGATGATTCAGATCCCGGGTGCGTTCTCCGTCTCATTCATTCAGTTTGAAAAATAACGCAAAAAACGAGTAAACATCCTGCATTTTTAAAGATTTCAGGGCTCTCGCTCCAGCAGAAAACCTTATTTCAAAAATCCCAGGAAAATTTTTTTCATCATTCTAACCTAAAAAAGCCGCATTCAAATGCGGTTTTAGGGTTCTCATGATGAAAAATCATTATTGCCCTGTGCTCGCAGGCCCATTTCGGGCGCGGAGGACTTATTTCCCTCGCTTCGCTCGGGAAATAAACTGTCCTAGCGCCCGAACTGGGCGTACGCGCCCAGGGCAATAATGTACTATTCTTCGTCTAGATACAAAATGGCAAAAACTAGTACCCCTAGGGTTTTGACTATGGAAAAATTCCATTTTTCAGCCCTCCCTATTGTATATTTTTGAAACGATGTACACTTTTTGAACAGATTATGCGATTTTACGAAGAAAAAGGATCCATAATGGCGATGCTCAATGAGGTTCCAGATAGGTTATGAAGATACGAAAGGACTCTATAATTTTCAAAGTACAATGTTGTGGCCTACGCGCAAATACGCAAGAACTTCGTCATATGCACACCGCTCTACGATTTTTCGTAAGCGATTTTGTAACACCACCCAAGCTTTCTTGGGGGCACAACTCAAAGTTCGTCCCAATTTCAATTCTATCAAACCTGCATTGGTGTCTCCTTGCTCTCGTTCGAACTGACCCCAGACCGAGAATGAGTCTGGGTTCGTCTTACCTATGAATTTGTGGGACCGTTTGTGCCACCCTTCAACGTTGTTTGGTCTGAGACATACCCTGCTCCACAAAGATGTAGGGTAACAAGGAGGCACAGTTTGAACTCAACCTCAACCTCGTATACGTGCTGGCGTACCAGAAATAACATAATACTCTTCAAAATATCCTATAACTGGCTCCAGATCTTAGGGTAGCTTCGCCCTCCAACGGTTGAAAATGTTCAAGAACATCAGTTACTGGAATGGAGGCAAGTGCAGTGATCACGAGCGAGTACATTTTAATTTCACGATTTTCATCATCATACTGAGCCTGTAATCCCACCGCTTGAATTTTTTAATAGAGCAATTGGCGGAGATGGAAGAAAAATCCAACCAGATCAGCATGAAGGAAGATTTCTGCAGAAGCATTAATGATAGCAGGATTAAAATCGCTCATAATTCGCCAGTAGCCAACCTCCGGGTTACCATATACTCATCTTCAGTGATGTATTGGACAGTCCTGATTGCGCAACTTCTGATTCCAATCAGATTTAGAGTCAATTCGTTTTATTCCTGAGGTTCTAATTTACGGAACCAATTTGTTGTTTAAGATTTTCCATCCTAGTCAATGATGGAAATACACTTAAGAACTGATATTTGGGAAAATTGACACTTGGAAAAATAGATATTCAGGAGCAGGTATTCGGGGGAATCTTCATTTGGGAGATCACATTCGGGGCAACGGACAGGGCCCTACATAGAGAGCACAGAACCTGTAAAGTACGGATTGAAATTTTACTTCATTATTTATTTCAAATTCCACGATCTTGGATAACCAGACCCTAATCGTATCCTTTGAGATAAACTTCGAAACCGAACAGAAACGCACCAAAGTGTCCAAACCGATCGACGAAAGCAACAAAACGAGCCTTCGGCATCATCAAATCTCTATTCCTGAGAAATATACTGCAAGGAATCTCCCCTCGCTTCCAACACCTCGGGCTTTCATAGCCACAATCACACTCACAAGACATTATCCTTAAACACTTTCCGTAGCGATATCATACTTGGCGCGTATTTCAAATCCCGCAAGCATATCAGTATATACGATAATCTTCTCACTGCAGCATCCTAAACGTACCAGTCGAATGCAGTCAATCACATGCAAGCAATCATCTTTTTCTTGAACATCTCAGTTCCTTTCAAACTGCGATTAACAGTCGCTGTGGGTGCAGCCTTCGCCTTCTTCGTGAAGCCTGTACCTCTAGAACACGCATCGGTACTTGATGAGCTTTATAAGACCTCGAAGGATATCGTCTCGTCTCGCATACCACATGAAGCGCGCGTAACAGTATATCTACGGGTCTTTGAATTTACGCAATCTGCATTGATTAGCGAAAAAGCTTGCCCAAGGCGGATAACAGGGCCTTGACTTGTATCCAGAATACATATTTACATGCTGTATATATATATGTACACATGAATGAATTCAGAGTTGTAAGATACTATGCATGGCCAAAGGTTGTGGCATGAACCGTGACTCTCACGATACTTAGAGAAGTTTATGCTATGGCCCTTTGTCATTTAGCCGAGAGACGATGATGGCCGGTATGTATACATCAAGTTGCTCGAGGGTGGCGCTATTATATGGAAATCGTCGACGTTTGCGGACTCTGTGCATAGATTCCATCTGAGCATCAGGTAGTTTTGCTGATAACTGTTGGGGATACTTATGCTAAGAGACCTCATGTACGAGACGCGTGTGAACTTTAGCTTTGGTGTCCGGTGGATCGGATGATTATTACAATTTTCTCATAGTGAGGTGTGTCAGAATAGTCCGATATGTGGTAGTTGAATGCTTTGCGTATACGGATTCGAAGACACGGGCGTATATAATTCAATCTATAATACCCGTTAGACTTGAGATCTATGTGATCTATCTATCTACGGCATTTGATCAATAGTATACATCCATCTTAGGGACCTGGATAATTTCTAGAATACTACAGGGATAAAAATTTATGAAAGGTTGTAAAAATTGGAAATAAACTGGCTTTCCCAGGTCTACGGGTTTAGATCTTCCAGGTCACAGAATCTATTGCCTTAATAATCCACTTTCCTGCCCGCATACCTTGCTAGCTGGCACATACCCTGGCCTTTTCAGGGTTGAGGAAAGTTTCCGCTGCCGAGTATGTGATAGAGAGGTAACCGTTTATAGGTTAGGTGACCTACATTGGGCGTTAGCACTATTGAGTTCCGTCAACCAGGCGTTCTCTCGTGCATTTGATAAGGTCTTGTTTCGCCTGAATAGAGGCCCCATTCAGACGACACCCACGTATGTGGGGTTGAGATACGCTCGAGGATACGCTCAACCAGCGCGTCACATGGTACCTTCACGGGGTCCTACAATTTGAGGTAGTTTCCAAACCACCAAGAAGGATGAAAGAAGTTTCCGAGATCTTCGAAGAAAAGTTCTTAAGAAAACTTTAACCTTGGGCTGGCCGCAATCCAACCCTCGAATTCCAGCGTGGGAGGTCAACACTATACAAAATTTGTGGGATAAATTGCAATCAACCCCACAATTTTTCTACCAAATTCAACCACTGGTTTACATTCCTACCATAACCAATATGGAGACGAGTACGGGACCTATGGGATTTGTTGGTCCCCAGGCGACATTCCTGGGTCAGAAGAACAAGTTGCGTCGTGTTTATTTCATAAATTCACGATACCAACAACGGTGGCATCCGCGCGTGTTTTTTCAGAAAAGAATCTGACGTGAGCATACTCCCGCATTAATATTTTGTATCACCGCGAATATACAATTTTTTGCACACGAGCCATCAAATCACTCGCCTACGCAACCGACGCACCCAAATCGTACGTTACTCAAGCGTACGATTCAGCGCGTTTAAAGCCACGAATCAATCAACTCATTTTCGTACGCCACTTAGGCGTACGTTCGGATATACTCCAAATCGTAAATCAGATCAACTCATTTTCGTACGCCGCTTAGGCGTACGTTCGGATATACTCCAAATCATAAATCAGATCAACTCATTTTCGTACGCCACTTAGGCGTACGTTCGGATATACTCCAAATCGTAAATCAGATCAACTCATTTTCGTACGCCGCTTAGGCGTACGTTCGGATATACTCCAAATCATAAATCAGATCAACTCATTTTCGTACGCCGCTTAGGCGTACGTTCGGATATACTCCAAATCATAAATCAGATCAACTCATTTTCGTACGCCGATTAGGCGTACGTTCGGATACACTTCAAATCGTACATCGGATCGACTCATTTTCGTACGCCTCTCAGGCGTACGCCACGGTACTCATAAATCAGGTAGATGCAAATACACGTACGCCTTTCAACCGTACGATTTTCGAGACATTGAAATTCGTACGTCTCTGGGACGTACGAAACGATCTCTCTATACAAACGTACGCTTCAGCAGCGTACGCAGTATACGAGGTATATGATCGTACGCTTCCAGAGCGTACGAACATAGGTAAAACATGGGTATATAAGGCCGCGCTTTCCAAGCTCAGCAAGCTCAGTCTTCTCCAGCTCGCCGTCGCGACGCCGTCTCCACGACACTCGGCCCAGCCGTGGCCTCGACGAACCCGACTCAACGTGCCCCGCCGCGACCGTACCAAGTTGCCCCGGTGGCATGAGTGACCAAGTGTGCATAGTGTTTGTGTTTCGCACCTCGAGTACCGAGTCGCAATTGTATCTTGAAACTGTGAGAATTATTCGAGTGCCTAACCCCGTCCCTAATCCAACGACGTCGTGAGGACGCCCACGCACCTTGACCGGACGGATGGACCGTCCCAGTCAACGACAGAGACGTTCCAAAACCTACGTACCCCGCTCCGAAGAGGAGCACCGACGAGACCTCTACGGACTTCAACAGGCCAAACGCTTGGCGCTGCTCGGAGCGTTGAAAGCCGAGGCCTCCACTCAACAAAACAAGACTGCTCAACCCTCAACTATCTCGTCTCCGCCCAGCGAGACGCGGGAGTGAATTTATTTTCATTCTCATTGACGAGGTTTCCCGCAAGCGGAATTCCGAGCCCCGTCAAATCCAGTATTTTTCATTGAGGGTCTTTCAGAGCTTCAAAGATCTGGGTTAAGCAACGTTTTCGGGATTCAATACCCAGATTGGTGACCGCTAGGCTGAGGCTACGGCAGTTGGCTCGCGCCAAAAATCCGCCGACTCTTTTGTCATGGGTATAATACAAGACCTATGAGATTGGCCAATGGTGGTGCCCAGATGAAAATTTTCAGGTAGGAAAAACAAATCCTCGTGATTCTCATAAACAAATGGACATTAACGATGGTGATGTCCGCGCTAGCCTTTCCGGTTGAAAAATCAGGTCAAGCAACGTTTTCGTAGTTCGTACCCGAATGCGGAGCCGCCGGTCTGGGTCTGCCACGTGGAAAATTCGCCAATTCTTTGTTATAGTAGGACACGGAACCCATTAGATTGGTAGATGTTATCAAACTCATGACTGCGGTACCAGACTCATGGGTCCCGTATTTTTACACCCATGATGAAGGAGTAAGCAACAAATTTTGAGCATAAGCTGAGCGTGGTAGACTCAGATGGGTAGTCACCCATCCAGATACAAATCGCAAAAATGTTGCTTAACCCGGATTTCTGACCAAAGAGATTCGCGAGTCCGCCACCGATATTTTTCCCCATTTGTTTATGGAAAAACACGAGGGAACTTGTTATTGTGCGGCCGCCACCATTTACCAATCTCATGGGTCCTGTATTCATCTTCACATTTGCTGTGAAAAAAATGACAACCAGAGGTTGGATATAGTAGGCAACCAGTGGTTGAATTCGACAGCCAACCAGTGGTCGCTAATTTCGTAGAAAGCCAACCAATGTTACACAGCTAACGTCTCATCCACTAACGGTAGTTTTACTTCTGCTCTGAAGACTACCGAATAAGCGATGATAAGGTAAGTGTGCCTAATATGCCTCCACTACTTTTGTTTTGCGCATAGTTTTTGCTCATCTCAATATTATTCAAGGTATCTCAACTCATTTGTAGTTGGTTCCAAGACCTCCAGAAGAAGCTAAAGTACGTTTGATTCCGAGGAATTGGAGCCGAGCTATCTTGATTTTCGGAGAAAAAGATTTTTTGCGAGTTTTTGACAACGTGTTCCTAATATGCCCCCATAGTCATATCGCGATTCTGAAGCTCTGGAAAAGCGATATCGGTTCCGGAGCATGTCGGTAATGTATTTGATAGACAAATCGTCATGATATAAGGTATTCTCGAAGATTTAGATTTCACATACCGTCGAATTGGGTAACTTTGGTACAGTGGGTGCAACTTTGGTACACCCCTAAAAAATGACTTTCAGAGCTGCGTTTGGCCAAGTAGATGATTCTATCGCTCTGAAACCGATTCTCCCTCCTTGGCACACGCATAAACAATATGTTGAGCTACCGTAGATCCCGCGTCAACGACTGTACTCGTTTATTGAAGCTTTTTCAAAAAAGGGCGATTTAGCACTGATACTCGAGTGGTCCAGTTAGTATACCTGGCAAGAAGTGTTCCGGAACGAACTACGGGTGTATAATACTACATTTCGACCACATATATCACCATATTGAAGGAACCATCGTTACATTAGAGTATTTACAGCATTTGTAGTTTTAATGAATGAAAAACCTGAAAAAACCATAAAAAAATCGTACCAAAGTTACCCTAGTCTCCGTAAGAAGCAAATGCGCGTGTCATTCAGGATGGGTCCAAAACGTTCATTTTCTCATATTTTAAAGTAACAAACATGAAAAAATGCGCGGCAAGATATGCGGGTTCGTACATTCGAGAACTTGAATGGGAGCATAATTAGGCACTGACGCTTACCTTATTTGGTCTCCACTGTTATAGAAAATACTCTAGAAATCAGTTTTATTGTATGAAATTTAACATTGCAAGGTTATTGGGTTTGTCGTGATTTAGTACGTGACTTCAAGAAATTCTCGTTACAGTGTCATACTTACAATCTTATTTTCTTACCGTGAAAAACCAATACAATAATTCTACCACTTTCCCTCCATCAACTCATAAATTCAACAATCGATTGACACAAACTTGAAAGAAATTTCCTCGATCGAAACTTGATTTTCCTGACCGTGACAATACGCATGTGCAACAGCCACTGTCATCGTGGTTCCATAAATCAATTTGACCTTGCAATATAACTGTATGCAGAAACTCGTCAATCTGTCGATGAACGAGTGAATTC
This sequence comes from Eretmocerus hayati, assembly GCA_029851415.1. Lineage (NCBI taxonomy): Eukaryota > Metazoa > Arthropoda > Insecta > Hymenoptera > Aphelinidae > Eretmocerus > Eretmocerus hayati. Next base: position 147,918,741 of record CM056743.1, on the reverse strand, counting down.
AATCATCACTGTCCCACAAAATCGATCGATCATCTATCAATTCAAAACAGTCGCCCTTACATCAGCAGGCCAGATACACACTTTTTATCGGAAGCTATCTCGTAAATTCGAATCCTTCCTAATTTTTTGATATTTAGAAGATCTCCTATTTTACTGCTCATATAGAAACCCCCACGAAGCCTACGACCTGGATTCATTCTAAGAAATCCCGCATATATCTATGTTTCCTGCAAGCGTACAGAATGACGCAAAAGACAAAAGAGGATAACCAGGAAACGCCAAGCTGTGAGGACGAAAATTCCAACGCCTGCACCCAAAAAACCCACACACTACACACATTTTGTGAAGGGTTAGGCACACTCACAACGGTAAACTCAAAAGCGCATCCGTCTTTGCTCAGTCCGATGAATGCGCCCCGCAGAAAGAGTATAGCATAAGAGAAACGAAACGACAATGATAATGTACCCGCGAGAGGATTATGCACTCACCTCGCCTCTTCTTGCGATTTTTCAAGACTAAAAAGAATCTTTCAACTTGACTCTCGGCACTGTTTCCAGATCGAGCTTGAACGAGGCATCCGTAGGATATTTTGCACTGCCAAAAGCACTTGAGAGCTTGCGTTGTCAGAGCCTATCGCAAGTGAATAGGAGACTTATCGGATTTGAGATCTCGATTGAAGGAAATGGATATATACCTCGCCATTTTCCGGATTCTGCGTGTGCGTACAGGGATTCTGGAAATGCGATATTCTGGTGTAGTACACTTGTTTGAGAGCGATACACGATAGATTAATCTTATCCGAAACAAGTTTACTTATCTATCCATCATTGTGTGAATTGAACAAGTGAGTTCCAGTCTCACATAGGAGGAAACTTAGCACCTTGATTTGTTTGCAATGCAAGGATAACAAGAATTCAATGAAAATCCTGACATAAATTTTATTTCCAGGGCGGGCTCCTGCTAAACATCATGCAAAATCGTAGTCTAGAACCCCGTATCTATTCGGAATGAAAAAAGATTTTGACAATCAACTTAACCACGAGCTTCTTCGCAGGGTTCAATTCTAAATGATTATGAATTTTAAAATAGGATTTCGGCTCATGTCATCCACCTTTGCTGTATTTTAGTAATGAAAAGCTCAATTTGAGTCTCATGGATGTGCATAGATGACGATTATGAATAAAATTCACGGTTCATATGAAAATCAACGGAATAAGTATCATAGAGATTGCAGAAGATGCCCAGAAATGACAGTTTTAAAAAGAACACATTCAGCTGATGAAAATATTACTGACTGTACTTTGCAACAGTCAAGAAGAATCAATTTCATTATTGGGCTATGAATATCTGAATTTGATCCCTCTGAGACAGGCTAACCTTCAAAATTGTCGCAAACTTGAACAAGAATAACAAATACTCACAAAATGACATACTGATGTCTAATTCAGAAACTAGTTATGACGCTTCTCGCGTATGGTTGAGCTGATAAGATGCAAGAGATTGATACATCTTTCTAAGATATCTCAATCAAATGGCAATCACCCCAAATAAGACCATTGATCTCGTAACACCAATGGGACACTAAAGTCCAAGCATTTGTGTATTTATAAGGCCTCCACTAAGATTCATGAAACGCTAAGAGATAAAGTGTCTTTAAAGAAATAGAGAAAAGCAATCGGATTCGTTTGAAAACGATCAGCAAAATACACTTTAAAGCGACGACAACTACGGTAAGATCGATTGTAAGTTAAAAAATTTCGCACCGGTAAGGAGGTGGTGCTATAATACACCCGCTCGCATTCAGAGCACAATCAAGATATCGTGTCACGGCGGTGGCGGCGCGGACTGCGGAAAGTCGCGATATATACTAAGGAAAAAGGAGCCATGCGCCAACGACATAATTAAGGGCCCGGTTTTTCGCGTCATCCAATACGACCAAGAGAGTCTTATCTACACGTTCTTACACTCAACGCTAGGCTCTATAACGGTTTCCTAGCGAATAAATATCCAAGTACCGCACGTATGTATATTGGTCGTTTCGAATATAACAGCTTAAAAGCGCGCCCCTTATGTATAAGTATATAAACTCTACACTCATGCAGTCGAGAACGCGATTTTCAAGCAAAGATCGAGCCGTGAGTTAGAGAGCAGTCACCTCGCCGCGTGCAAATGTTCGATTGCGTTGCCTCGTAAAGCTTACTTACCGCCTTTTGAAAACGAGAAAGAGGAAGGAAAGCCTTAGAGAAACACCTTCTTTAGCATAAGTAAGCAGTTGCGTTACGAAAGATTTAGTTGAGAATACTTCGGGAGCTGATTATAAACATCTTCAGGACTATGTATGGGTCCTGTTAACTGTAGTATAGAACCGAGACCGGTGGGCTCCCTTGATCATAAATTGGAAATCGATTGACTCGGGGCCAACATCGCGGCATTATGGCCATTGGAACCCAGATTTGTTTTACGGAGTCAGGATGGACCAAGGAGGAAATTTAGATTCCGGAGGAACCAAACTTACCAAAATGTCTCTCACAGTTTGATACCACTCAAATATGCAAAATCTAGAAAATTCCTCACCAATGATCTTCGCGTCCGCTAATACAGATTGAAAGAATATAGATATGCCCAAAGAGAACCATGTTGAAAAATCAAAGTATAAATTAGCAACTAATTCTAAAACGTTCAGACTTATCTCTGGACAAGAAGCCTACTGGGCAAAAAAGTTTTGGATACTTCATTTCTTAGGTAATACGAGATTTCAAAAAACAAGTTGATTATCGTCTCAAAATCAAAGGCCCCGCCTTGCTCATTGTAAGACTACTTTGGAAACTAAACTTTCCTGCTCCCAGAACTTATCTGTGAATACACCGTGGATAATGGGTCTCACAATGGCTGGACACCCATCGATGTAGGAGTTCTATAGGCTGGTGTCCTAAAGCCCGTACTATTCTTGATATTCATCCATAACCTTCTCAAAGTCCTTCGGCACACGTCTGACTTACTGACGATAGCCATACTTATCTGAAAAGGCTTCCAACTGAACTAGTTACGAAAGTTGCTGTAAATTACTCAATATGTAAATTCCGTTGACCAGAAGGTAGTTAATGATGAGCTCAAACTAAACCCAACCATGCAAAACAATAGTGATAATGCTGTAAAGTGTGATCACTACTTTAATGATTGACTTCAATCGAACCTCAAATCTCAAAATCGTGAGTTAGCAGTCAAACTTTGGGAAAACTGTAGGATTACATATCACACTATCTGGGCTCGGATGTCCAAGTGAGAGAAGTATCAAAAAGGGACAATGGTTCCCGTGTCTCACTTCCATTTTTACTCAAATCCTTTCACTGTTTGGTGTTCAAATGAGAATTGCTAGAATAAATATATTGGCATTGAATGAATAAGCTGCAAGGAAATTCACTATAATTTTTGACAGGATTAATACGACGGCAAAAATCGCGTTCGTCGTGTCCTGTGTGCGGTGGGAACCCTCGTGGGGACCACTTAGAGGGATTATCATCACCACCGCATACAGAATTGGACGCGTGGGTTCCACCGGTGGGGCTAATCGCAGTGAAGAAGTTAATAAGAGATCAACGGTCATTCGCTATCAAAAAGTACTGTCGAATGATTTCCACTCCTACATGACAGATAAAACCCATATGATTGGTTCTCATAAAATATCAGTGATCGATCCTATCACCAGTTCCGACCCGGAGTGAAATATTTCTCCCTGGGGAATCCTCAAAATACTATTATTAAACTTAATCCCATCACAAAAAAATGGTTTCCTTAATTTTCATTAAAAAAATCTCAAATAACCAAACTTGATTGTATGTATACGTTGCACTCTAAGCTAAAATATACAGATGAATGACCGACATTCGAGTACATTGAGTAAGATCCAAACAGGAAAAAAAGTTGATCAAAGCATGCGCGTGCCCAATCATGCATATCAGAACGCATGACACAGCATCAGTAGCGCTTGATAAGTCTCCTTATTGCACGGATCAGATCTGAGAGTTCAGCCGACATCACGATATTGCCATATAGATCGTGCAAATATATTATGCAGCGCGGAACGGGCGAAAGACCGGTAGCAAGCTACTGCAAAGCGCGTCGAGCAAAAAGAACCATTAGCACTCGCGCTCGGAAGCTCGACTATATCTAACAGTGTATAAGAGTACTTGATTTATCGCATATGAAATATAGATATCTACTTTTACTAGGTTTTATAATGATCATGAGATCGAAGTATGTCGTCACGCGCGAATCCCGTTACTATATATGACAACCCTACCATTCTATGTATATGACGGTATGAAGCTTTACTATTGTCCAGTTTCTTGGATTCATGGCCCTTTCCATCAGATTATTTTGTTGCAACTCCGGTAGAATTTCGTCCAACAGTGGCCGCGATAGTGGCACATTTTATCTTTCGAAACTGTGTCTTCCTAAGGACATCTACTACATCTCTATTGTAGTACAAAACCGCACTGATTTCAACACCTGATCGGGTCTTCGTGCAACCATTGTGTCCGAAACGAGAGTAGAAGAATTATACGTCCGTGAGAGCCATGCAGTGAGGAGAGTTCACACTTTTTCCGAAAAAAAAGTCTTCTTTCGTGTCCGATACTGCCTTCTAGTGGTTAGAGAGGCCAAATTCTATGCCAGACTATGGAAATGGGTACAGCAATTATTTCCGATAGCATTGATCAAAGACCAGCTTTTTCTGATACACTGACCAGTAGAGTTGCTGACCCTGTGGGTATCGTCACTTGGATGCAAAAATGAGGCTATTCCCAAAGTTTCGATCAAATTCACCGTCCTAAAATCCTTCTAATCAGTAGATTTACGAAACCCATGGCCATCTCTAAGACCCTAATCAATCAAGATTCATTCAAATCCCGATAGCCTTCAATTTCCAAGATCAACGTACTTTTTCAAAGATAATACCTTAGCATGCAAAAAATGTTCAACGGAATCGCAAATGATGAAGCCTTCGTGTTGTATAATTGGCATAGAAGTTGGATTTCTCTTAGGAGAATCGGGTACAATCAATGCTACATCCAACTGTTCAGGCATGGATGAACAGTATGTCACTCGGCGGACATAATATCTGACCAAACACGGAAAAGCTTCTCCGGACCTGAGCTGCAGTTTGGAATTTTGAGATTGGGTTTCAATTCTGATGGTTTCAATATACAATTACGGTCATCAAGTTACCAAAAAAGGTCTGATTTTGATTGAAACAGCAGCCCAGGGACAAAAAGCTTTTTCAAATTTGTTCAGATATTTTTTCCGGCGAGTGTACATCATACACATTCGATTTACTTACCCGTAGATGCTTTCTAAAAGCACACATTTTCAAAGAATTTATCACACTTCTAACGGTGACAATGAGAAGGAGCCACTCTTGGCACTGGAGGACAGAGCGTCTATTCCGATTTCTGCAGCCAAGTTATTTATTCATTTAATGGATTGATAGACAAAATACACCATTTTGGAGAGAAATGATCCAAGAACATAGGTTTTTGTCGTACTGTGATTAAATTTCCGAGCTTCATTTTGTGTCCATGCGTCTTGGATCAAGGAACTATTGTCAGTCGTCAGCATCTCCAATCCCGAGAAACTGAACTCATCATATGCGAGAGATACTTTGAATTTATTCTCTACATTCCGTACAGTCGATTTTCTCGTGTATGCAATCAGATTCAAATTACACTAGGTTTGTATGAGAAAATAAAATTTCCCAAAACTGATCCCAATAAATTTAGAGAGTGAGTACCTTTTAACATAATGGTAATTACAAAAATAATTACACCGTCATTCCGAGGTGGATGATGTATAATCGTATGAAAAGGCAGGGATACCTCAGAAACTAACATTTCATCCATGCAAACATCTTGCAATCATTGAAATTGCCTATGCTATCAATATGTCTGGGTTAAAAATGAAGACTCACACTTTACTTATCATTCAAAAGCGTCAGCGTCCATCAAATACTTTGACAAATGTCATTGCATATCGTTATATGAATACTAATATTATCCAGTCTTATATACTACCTTACTATCATACACGAAAGTTCCTCATCGACTGAAGGAGTAACACCGGATTCGCTCTTCCTTTCTATTATAATATACCATCCTGTCAAAACGTCACCCTCTCGCGATTCAAGTCGAGACGGTCATTATATTATCTGCATCGATATCATCAGCTCCGTCAACACCCAAGCACGTTCATTCACTTCCATTCTATACATCAGCATAAGGCATCACATAGTCGCAAATAGGGCTGTACAGACACCCCCCCACAACCACTCCCCTGTTCATCGATATGCGCGCAAACGGACGACTAATGAATGTACTTAGGTAGTTTCACCATCAAGAGAAGACGCATCATCAGATGCATCTTCAACGACGAAACCAGACTCTCATCGTTGGTGTTATACACGTACTGCAAGAAATATATGAAAGACACAAGCGGCAGGAAGATATACTTATTCAGGCGCTGTACTGCACGTATAAAACGCGGCAAAAGAATGTCATGGCGTCACGTAAGCAGCCTCTCTCTCTCGCGGGCGCGCGATAATATGCGTCGGTGTCTTTTATGAAAGATGCACGCGGTCTACGTGAGAAGCATGAGATATACTTCTCTGTACAGAATAAAGTACGGATGCAGGCCTCTCTTTTCTTGGCAAGTCTCTTGCATTTGCAACGAGACGTTATTTCCCTTTCCGGCACCCTCGCACCGATGAATTCACTGATGTGACGCATAATGAGACGACGTGATGCTGCAAACTTGAATTATCGGCTTTTGGTGCTATCGTTGAGATATCGGTTTATTGAAAGAAGCAACGAAAGGTTGTTTTTTCAATCAGTGATATGGGGTTGACGGGACATGTTGATTAGTGTGTTTGAAAGTGGGGATTTCTGTAAAATGAAGGGTCATGCAAGTGTCAGGTCACTATTTGGACCGTGATACTTAGGAATATCCAACTGTTACCTGGACACGACAGGTATGAGAATCGGATGGTGTACATCTCAGTATCTGATTGTTATGAGCAATACATGAGCAGAGACTCTTAATCGGTTCCTGATTTGATACAATAAGGATTTGGTGTCAATCTTCATATTGCTCAACTATAGAATCGAACAACCATACTTTCACGCTAAAAACGAATTGGCTCGGTTAGCAAAATTTCTAGATAACCTAGCGTTTTGTTGATGTTATTCTCGTACAACGTGAGTTGGTCTGCTATCCTGGCAAGTCTAACCCCTTTGGAGCATCTAGTAGAAAACAAGCTCGTCCAGCAAAATTTGCCGCTAAGCTCGCGATTTGACGTAGCTAGCCCGGTACATGTTTCGAAGAGTACGGAGCGCTTCGCTGTTTTAGCAACCAATTCTTGGTAATTTAAATAAACAGATCGATACATTGGCAAAACACACTTTAACAGCTAATCTATTTGATCTGCTGGGTTAGCCACGCGATGAAGTGCTGTCTCAACGATTTCGTAATTTAATAATAGAAGGTATACTCCAGCAGATATCGAAGAGGTTAGTAATAACAACAATTGTGTGTCAGCAATATCCGCATTGCTGTCGTAGCCAAATCATTTTTAGCGTGTGAGAGCAGGCTTGCATGCATAACATACTTCTGAAGCCAGCATCAATCGGTTCGAAATAGGATCTTGAAGCAATACTTGACAAAACATTACTGCTGCCTGCACAAGTGAATCATAGAAGCCTACTCTAGTGGTTTTTCGAGAAGCTCCGAAACGCACAAACATGACAGAAGCTGTTCCCGTTCCCACGCATCAATAAATTACCAGATACAACTAGGCACTAAAGAACTCGCACGATATATCTGCGCTTTGCCATTGTTCTAAGCGCTCTATGTGCTCAGTTGTTTTACCCCTGATGCGCATCTCGTGGCTTATACTAGAGTTTAATAGGAAAATCATGTCCAGTTCTGCACTGCCAGGGTCAAGTCGGTCCACATCAGATAGTCTGCCGGGTCAAGGTGCGTCATCATCAACCAGCTCGCCGAGTATACCCTTTGCTCCTCAAACTACGTCGAATCAGCCCAACCAAGTTCTATCACACTCATTGGAGATCCGAGAGATCTGCTTAAGCTTGAATCCGGTGCCATCAGTCTCCTCGTCAACACGACAATAGGCTGCATGGTCTTCAGGTCGATGCGAATTCATATCGATTAGACTCGGTGTCACGTCCATCAAGTGCCAGTAGGCCAGTACAAGTTTAAGCAGAATGAGGTGAGGTTACAAACTAACTGGGGTTACTAAATGGCACTATTGTTGGTAAAAGATTCAATCGGAGCTCAGAGCCCATAGTTTAGTGGTGTTTGGACATGACACCGCTCTTCAGACACCGCACATTGACATCCGAATCAAAGACATCCGCATTTACAGAACTGAGAACGCGTACCACCTCCAGTTGACTGCATCCGGGTCCACTCCTCAAATTCTCACCAAGTGAAGAAAATCAAGTTGTCTGAATGCACAATAATCTTATCAACCGCTCGTGCTACTCTGTAGACTATCAGAAATGATTCGCGACATAAAAATGCGACTACGTTCACTGCAAGGTTTGGATGGGGAATTGGACAGCACGGTAGCGTTGAGGGTAGAGATCTACTTCCTCGCGCTGAAATGAGAAACGTCTTCCAAACTGCTATAAGAGGAGCCTGTCCACTCCTACAAACTTTGAAGTTCATAGCAACGCTCCGAAACCGTACAATTGGATTAGAAGAAATGAACACCGCTCTCAGGGTAGAGGAGGCAGAATAATGACGCTAGCAGTGAGGGTAGAATCTGTAAATATGAGTGAGAGTTGAGAAGAATTTTTAGAAAACGCTTTCATGCACTTTCCAAAAAATGTTGTAACTCGCGAGAGTATTCTTTCCGGTGAAGTACAGATAGAATTTGGCAAACCGATGTAAATCATATGGGAAAAAAATTTACGACGTATATGAGTAACTATAGTGAAAACACGTGTGCTGACAGCGAACAATGCAGCCGATAAGTAGTTGGGTTTCTCGTATTATAAGATATGCCACCACTACTAAGTCACGAGTTACTGTCATCTTCGGATGCAACAGACAGTGTAGACAAAGACAAACATTGTCTTTCTATCGCTGATATCGGTCCATCCTTCATCATACACGGATTGTAACGTTGTGGCAAAAGGTGGTCTTGATTTGTAGTGACTTATTGACTGGAATGTGATGTCCCTTGCTCAGACTACAGAATCCTTGAATTTCCAATGACTAGGAAGAAGTCTGCCACTGTCATCTTTCAAAATCGAAAGAGTCACTGTTTGTCAATCATTTGGAGAGACTGAATTGAATCAAGATTTGGACAGCTATCCAGTTCCACCCGTTACTGAAGACGACGCCTTTTATCTAGGTCTCCTCTGACTATGAAATTAAAATCCCTTGATTTGGTAGAAGCAAACCTGACGAATATCAAAAATTCCATCGATGGATCCCTCTGGTCTTCACCGTTCCTTAATAGTGAACTTTCTCAAGAGACGAAAGAAGTAACTGCAATGATTATACACAAGAACAAGGACAGTATCATCTCTGATCACGAAAAACTTTTCTTATCGGGGTTAAGAGCTCCTGTAAATGAAATTTATGCAGCTTCCATAGAGACAACATACAGGATAATGATCGATATACTCGGAGAACAGGCAAATGAACAGGACAGCATCCACACATTGGGGAAAAATATAGGCAAACCCGACTTGTGCAAGTTTGTTTCGAACCATAATCACAATTTTCGAGATTTGGTCTTGATGGCAACAACAACGCAAGAGTGTGTCAAGTCGAGCTTGATCAAAGTGAGATCAATAGAAATCCTCCTCGTGAGCTTACCCGAATGAAACGTGGTCGAGCGAAAAATACCCCAGAAAGTACTAGAAGGGTTCGTGACTGACTCGAAGGCGACAGGGCATATATTCAAGACGCGGGTGATATTTGAAACATTCGATGGGACAGACAATTCTGAAATTAGTATTCACCCCCAATCATCCTATACTACTTGAACTTGTGAAATACTCAGCAGCCGCCATCGACCGTCCAGTCTCGCATTGCACGATTGCGAGACTACACCAGCAAGCCGACACCCACGTATCCACAAAGAGGCGTCTAGGGGCTTCCCATACAATATCTGATTCAACTCATCATACCCCATCTATAATTCCTCAACTTTCGAATTAATTGAAGGTAGTGATCTCCATACAATCATTCATGAACCACAAGTAAGAACGAGGATTATACGGACTTGGGAGAAGATAGTATTGCCAAGCAAATATCAACAGCTGTAGATTCCCTTCACACCTCCAAAAACTTTGTACACCGAGTTATAAACCAGGCAACATACTGGTCACCAAATATTACAGAGTCGAAATCTGTGATTTGGGCTGGATGAAAATCAAAGCTGTCGCTTGGAAACATTCACATCTCAAATCAATGGGAATAAGCGTAAAATTGTGCGGTGCTTCAATATACATGGCCCCGTGAGTGTTATAAAGACATGTGATAATCCTCTGCGCTCTGATAAATAGAGTAGAATAGAATAATTGCACTGATCATATGTTGTCAGAAGGGATTCTTTTAGTGGGACTGTCCAGTTAAGAGTATGCGTGAGGTTTAAATGAAAACGATACTATGACCGATTTGATTACCAAATTGAACCGAATGATGGAAAAAACAGATATGAGATTGAGGGATGATTGGGACATATACAATTAGATTGGGGGTATTAGGGTAGGGGCACGTAATGGCACGCTTTATGCTTCGGGGACATGAATCCTTCATCGGAAGGCTAGGATGCGTCAGAATGGGTGGCAACTTGACAAATCAAGTTGCCACCCATTCTGGACGCATCCGAGCCTTCCCAAAGCACTGCTATCGTGTTCAGCAGGTCAAAACATGGAGGAAATGATAGTTCCGACATGCCCCTGGTCCATTACAAGGAGAGTTGAATACGCTGTTTCCAAGATAATTAGTTTTCTGCAATTTGAAAAGAATTCTGACATTCTGGCGCAATTCTGGTCTCGGATTCAGTTTCGGTGTCCAAAAATCCGCAAGCGGGTCATGGATTGGTCAATACGACATTCCGACCCCGAAATTTTGTCGCACAGTGTAGTCTACATTCTGTAAGAATCTCCATGCCTGATTAGATTAACACAACCACCGACAAAACGTCCTACATCATTACCCTTCATAGATCGGCGAACATTTCTATCATAGAATTCAGGTTTGATATCTTGAGAGAGACTCCTCAACGATTTCATGTCCCCTGTACTCATCGGAGACTATGTCAAGATCACTCACGTTCCCAGTTAAGTTGATTAAATCTTTATCTATATTCTGTTTACATCTGATTAATACTATCAACCCAATCATCAGCTGGGGAAGAGTAAAGAATAACACTGTACGTAGATGGGTAGTTCTGTATGAATGACCGTTGATGGCACAAGCAAAGCGAGTGCTCTAAGTTCTTCGTAACGAAACTACCCATCTGTGCGCAGTCTCATACGATAATTTATAGCACGCGAATCCAAAAATCGTGTCCAGAGTTGCGAATTTTAGATTCAAGTGCTGTTATAGTCATCACGTAGTTTTCCATAAAGAAATTCAATTGGTTCATTTGTTCATTTACCGCAGGGTCATTCAATTTTAGGAGTAGAACTTTGAAGATATTGTAAAAGATCAGCTGCGGAGTGACTTTATGATTCAGCTGTGAGTTTCAGTAAGAGCATGCGACTCAAAACGTTGATTTTGATACTCAGACTGCTGCAATGGAGAACACGCATGCAATGAAATCAATTCGTAGAAATCGAGTTGATGACGTGAAAAACGAAGTTACGATACAGTTTCTTATTTGGTGGACGATAAGTATTTTTAAATAAACATTGAAAGTTGGACGCCCGTTCAAATCGATGTCACGTGTTCACTGTCTCCCGCCAACCAGACTGTCAGCAATCGGCCGGGTTTGTTCGTCGTGGTAAGGTTGACGTCGTAAGTTGGGATTGACCGTATCATTACCTACTCTCGTGAGCTGCATCTGCATAACATTTTTATTTTTACGCCATGCATGCGCGCACAGCCACTCACTACACTAGCAGTCGGTTGCGGTGTTGTGTACCCTTATGTTATCTGGTAAACACGAAATGTCGCAAAGATGAAATCATAACAATTTAGGACTGTGAAAGTGAGTCTCAGACACGTCCCTCAGCTGCTAAACCAGATACCCAAAGGCAACACCGAGTTCTCCATGTGTTTGTTCTCTCATCAGATGAGTATTCTACCAGTACAAATAAGGATGAACCAACTGAAATAGAAGTATTCTGTTCTTGGTGAAGAGATCCCACTTTATTTTCAGATTTTTGGTGTATGGGAATACAATGGAAATGATGAAGCCGTAGGGGTCTTAAACCACTGACCTTAATCAACACTTAAGAACATGTATTTGGCAGACCATAGTTTGATGATTTCACCACTCTATGTCCATATCTTTTCATCCAGTCCCAAAACCCAGTGAAGCATTCGAATCCCTAAGTGCAGCAAGGGCGAACGGGGAGTTTATGTGGACAAATTGGATATTCAGACAGGTATTTCTCATTTCAGTCTTTAATGTTACAACGTCATCGCGCATGTAGCACAAATGTATCTATAAGTTGTTCTGTATCCGCTTTTATGAGATTACCCTACGTTGACTCAAGATGGAACATTCTTTATGAAGTCAACCATAAAATTTCAGGTGTTCTGCTGTAGTCAGATTCATAACTGGAATAGAAACATTCTATATATTTTGCCACTACACCAGTATGTGCTAACTTTGGATATTGTTGTTGGTCCCTAGACATGGTTGTTCCCATTATCACTTCATAAACAGTGTTCATCACCATAGACCAAACAATCTGAAGCATAGCGAAGGAATATGGTCGTTTTCGGTAAATCAAGAGTGAATTTTTCACAATGTGAATAGAGACTGTGAATGAACATAAATGATTGAGAGGCACATTTCTTTCATTGCAGATTACATTAGCACTAAGCAAGCCTTTAAGTAATGGATGCAGTTCTATGAAAACTTCTTTTCCTATTGAATTATGCGGAAACTTTTTGGTCATATTTTACCTTCTGCAGTATTGAAGTCAGTGACAGTATCAGTGATATTGGAGTGGACTCGGTTCATTCTGTCACAAGATTGGTGTGATCTCTACTGAGGTATAATATCATTGTGTATTTTGAGAGTGCAAGAACCATAACTTCTCATGATCTGTAAGATGAATAAAGAGTCATCTCCATCGAGAAAACCCAAACAACTCATTCTTTTGCTAAGCTTCAGATTGCGTGGTTAATAGTGCTGGACACAATGTACAAAGTGAGAATGGCAACAACCGTACCAAGCGACTAACACCAATTCGCAAAGTCAGTACAGACTGTTGTAGTGGCAAAATATATAGAATTTTTCTATTCCAGTTATGAATCTGACTACAGCAGAACACCTGAAATTTTATGGTTGACTTCATAAAGAATGTTCCATCTTGAGTCAACGTAGGGTAATCTCATAAAAGCGGATAAGGATCTTTTCTCAACAGAACAACTTATAGATACATTTGTTAGATACAGCTGAAATTTCTGAAATTTCACGGTTAACTTCATAAAGGACGTTTCATCTTGAGTCAACGTAGGCTAATCTCATGGAAGCGGAAAAGGTTCTTCTCTTAATTGATCAACTTACAGTCACATGTGTGAAACATACACCATGACGGTGAAACATTGAGAACTATGAAATGAGAAATTCTTGTCTTAATATCCAATTTGTCCACATAAACTCACCGTTCCCCCTTGCTGTACTTGGGGGTACGAATGTTTCACTGGGTCTTGGGACTGAATGGAAAGATATGGACATGGAGTGGTGGAAACATCATATCATGGTCTGCCAATTACATGTTTTTGAGTATTGATCAAGGTCAATGGTATCAAGACCTGTACGACTTCATCATTTCCATTGTATTCCCATACACCAGAAACCTGAAAATAAAGTGGGATCTCTTCACCAAGGACAGAGTTCTCCTATTTCAGTCGGATCATCCTCATTTGAACTGGGTAAATACTCTGATGAAAGGAAAAACACACGGAGAACTCGGTGTTGCCTTTGATATCTGGTCTAGCAGCTGAGGGAGGTGTCTGAGACTCACTTTCACAGTTCTAAATTGTTGTGATTTCATTTTATTTGTGACATATTGTGGAGTTGAGTGTGATTGTACGGCACACGGACATAACACTGCAGACTTACAGTCGCTATATATAGTACTAAACCGTCTAGGGACCCTAACAAAACGACGAAAAAACCCGGCTGGATTACTGACAGTCGGCTCGGCGGCAGACAGCAATCTGGTGAAATCGATTTGAACGGGCGTCCGAATCATTCCCAATTTCAATCGACTCTCAAAAAAAAAATCGTTTAAAAATATTATGTTTTCACAGAAGTTATTCTTTCTACATCGACTACTGACTGCATAAGCTAAAACATTTCAATCTGACACATGCGTGTTCCCTATTGAAAGCCATGATTTTCGTGCCATACTTTCGTACGTCACGAAACTTCGAACGTGCAATACCATCTATGCAACAACCACTGACAACATTTATCAAATGAAAAAAGTGGAAGTTTATTGGTGATTCCATGTCGGCAACACCGATTTTCTTGGTACCGCATCATCACCTCCCGGAAGTTTCAATCTTAACCAATTTTATTGCAATGTAGATATGGAACGTGTCGTACACCATAAAGTTCGAGTGAAAATCACGCGACAGATGTGATGAGAAAAGTTCCCACGAGACAACGTACAACTTTAATCACGGGGATCGCCCTTACAAAAATATCTCTGTATCTCTCAATCGACTCTAATTTCACATTGTGAACCTCTCACATTGCAAACACATCAATATCTATACCTACTTCTCATCTTAGGGGCGCGTTACACGGTTACACCGCGTGCAACAGTGAAAAGAAGATACACCAATATCGCATAATCTTACAGCTGGATAAATATATCGGAAATTCACTAATAATGCTGGAAGACTCTGTCTATAATCCTCATCTCTATATAATTACAGTTTAATCATGAACCCCTCAGCCACCGCTTTCAAATCATCTACCAATTTTCAAAGAATCTTTCACCAATCGAGATGCTGAAACGACGATCCGCCAGAAGGAATTAAAACTCCATCAATAATACCATACACCGTTTAAACTGCTGCCAACTATACACTCATAAACAAGCACGCATTTTCCTTCGATATCGCAAAGTCTCCGCAACAAATCTCAATCAACAGCCTTTCTAAGCTCTGCCAATTACATACTGTATCATATACAACGTATCACATATCGTCGTACAGCTTTTTCGTTATACCATGTATTCACAAGTGTAATAATACAGGAAAACTCGTTCGGATGAAAATCTTGGAAATTATCGAGGGAAGATCTGCAATCGACGCGTTTACCGTGAAAACGAGCGTTCGCAATTGAAAATTAGCCACGCCACCGGTAATTGCAATCCTGAATAATGTATAGAAAATCTAGCGACTTTTAGTCGGTTCACTTTCCGCCACGGCCGTTATCCATATTTATTCGTTTTCATTCAATGTGGCTTTGCACGTACATGATTTACGATGTAACGATATATTATAACAAAAGCTGAGGGTCACAAGGATGACGCCTCTAAGGGACTCTCTCTTTTCCATAGTTATATGAGCAGTTCTCTGGAACCTTAAAAAAATGTAACAACTTAACGCACATCTATGTCCTTCTATCTGAATGTTTGTGTGCTATAAGGGGTTTCAAATCGACTTTTGTAACTCATATACGGTTGCTGCCATCGCTAAGATCATGTTAACGATTCCGACTCACAGTAGTTTCTCATTGATTTTCCGGAATTTCTTGAGTAATAATTGGGAAAGATTGGCCATACCAAAGAATTCCTTGGGCATCCTGTGGCTTTGTAAAATGAACTCATCCAATCACAATGGATTTTTCTACGTAGACCTTGATCCACTGATTTAGGACGAGTAAAATTAAACTTTTTTCCATCAGTCTCGTTTCTTCCATTTTACTTCAAAATGGTCATACTCTATGCAGAAGAATTGCACAACAAGTGACTCGTCTCAAAACTTCCCCAATTATATCTACTTTACTACACAGAAATGATGAAAACTGCGGTCACAATTGCCGTATGAGCAAAGGCGTAATAATTTTTCAGTTGAACATGATATTGATTTTTCATTTCCGATTCCCTAAGACGTGCAGTTTTGGCAGACCTAGTACCGCACCAAACGGTCCCCATCTAGGCTAGTTTTCTTTAATATACCATCCACCAAATACAGATGGGATTAACATGAAAGCTTTCAAGTCATCCCTGAACCAATAGTGAGACTGAACGAGGGTATACAAGTATTTCCACACGGTTCTTCATATTTCTGCCCTCTCTCAATGACTTGAGGCGATGCGGCCACCATACAACCCGGAAATTCTTTTTCACTGACATGAATCTCAACGTTTCGACGATACGAAATTTGATACAAGTTGTCCACTACTTATTATCATCTGAATCGTGGTGGACAACTCGTCATTTGTCACCAATAACGAGAGCATCGGAGATGAACGAGAATAACTTGTCCGCGGGTACTTCCGAACCTAAGGGACAAACACATTTTCGTTCACAAAAGTCTCAAAATCTTTTCCAATTTGGGCTAAACAAAGAGTTATCCAGGCCAAGTTAGATGATTATGAAACCTAGATGACTCATCGTTTAGCAAGAATTGAAAAAGATTTTGAGATTTTCGTGAACAAACTCCAGCGTGCACGGCGACCGCATCGCCTTAAGGGGATGTTGGAGTCCTATTAATAATATACAGTTACCGACATGGTCGAGTTTTCGGATTTCTCGATGAATTTTTGAGATATCAAAAATCTAACAAGTAACGCCGATTCTATGAGCCATACAGAATCGGCGTTACTTACAATTACTAAAATCCCGACATCTCGAAAATTCATCAAGAAATCCGACAACTTGACAATGTCAATTTCGGTATCCGATATACTTTTGAAACGAATCAACACCTATTTAAGCATATAGCAGATAAAACTATCTCATTTTGAGACTTGGATGATGATACTTGTCCTTTGATTAGGATCGATACATTCAATCGTTCTCTTATATCATCATCCATGGGTGTATTCTAGTAGAGTTAAAAGTTCCAGAAAAACGTCCATATATTTACAGTGAACAGCCTCTAGATTGCGTAGAAAATTATTAGTATCAGATGAGCTATCCCATTGGTTTAATTACAAATGAGTGCGATTACGCCGCCGTTTCAAGTACACGAGTCATGTATCGTCCTCCGACACATGAAGAGGAGAGAGTCACGGCTCCGGAAGTAAATCCTGAGTATAAGTAAGTATATTGAAGGGCTCATACTGCTAAGGGTAACGTCCGACACTATCCTCGCGTGTATAATATTGATTGACGCGGTGCATCACGTGCGCCGTGTACATACATGCACATAGGTATTTTTTTTTTTTTCATCGATATAACGTCTCTTAAAGATGGATGTGTATGGGGATGATGCGCACCTTGTGCACGTCATATTTTGCACAGGTTTCATAGGTATAGGGTTTAATACTCTAGGTGGGTTGGAAAGTGAAGATATCGAAAGACTTGTGTAAGAGAATTTCGATGCAATTTTGCGGCAGCCTGCGCGGTGTTATGCTTGAGGCATCAATTTAAGGATTGCACTTACCTGAACGTGACAAGAAAATATTGCAAAAGCTTTTATAGACAGAAAATCAAAGGATTTTACTGGCTCTCGATACCTACTTGACTGGCTAAGATTTGGCTTTCAGAGATGTGAATCAGACCATCGTGAGCTCATTTCGTAAATTTTTCACATAATCTCAAAGTTTCAGAATTTGATGGATGGACTTTCGTGGAGTGAAGGAAGAATCTAGAGAAAGGCTATGGAGCAATTTACGCACATTAAACCTTTATTTAGTGAAATGCGCATGGGATTTGTGAAAAATGGAGTTCAGCTATTCTAAAAGAAGAATTTTGAAGTTGACACGAAGACAAAAGTATGAGCTAAAAGGTACGTAAAGATTGGATGGACGAATTTTGTTTGAATTGGCTCTAAGTGATTCTGGAGAATGGAGTTAATACTGCCAAAAGTTGTGAAAATTGACAATCCACACATTGAAATATGTGTTTCCAGAATATTTTAAAAAATGGGTTTTTGAGAAAAAAATTAAATAGTGATTTTCATGGAATTCCCCATATATGAAACCAATTACCTTCAAAAAATATTTTAAGGCATATTTCGATAAATTCTTGTCTCAGCTTTCGAATGCACACATCCGCATGTCATCTTATTTTGTCTCAGACGTATAACAGTTTCAGTGGAGAAAAAGCAGCAATTCTTTCACCAAAAAGAAAATCAAAAGTTTCACCAACTTGCTTACCAGCTACGCAAAAAAATTTTTTTGGATCCTGGCGACCGTTTTTTTTTGTCATAATTTGAGCTATAAAATCGATGGAAAATTATGAGGAAGAGATTTGGAACACCATGTACAATCGACCATTCTTTTCACGTGGAATTACTCATTTGTAAAAAAATGGAGAGGTCATTTACGGTGGTTCCAAAACTCTTGTTCTTCATATTCTAACACAACCAACTCAGGATACAGCGGAGCAAGTTCTGTTAGTGTGTACGTATACAGAATTTCGGATGGGAGCAAAAAGCACACGTATTTTATCTATCACTCGCTCACTCGCGTTCGTTGCAATGAGCATATAAGAAAAAAGGGCCTATATTTTATCAAACAGTTTTCTTCTGTCAATGCAGCATTCGTTTTTCAGGAATAAATGGCAGTATTTCTTCCAACTGGTACGAGAATATGAACAAAACAAGATCCAACGACCTTATTCAAATATTGTGGAGCAATTCCACTTTCCGTAAACTGAGCATGAACCCAGCTGAAAGTAACTTTGTAACAATGCTCGAGCTTTTATTATCATTTCTAAAGGCTTGCGCTCAAAGAGGCTCAATTATAAGATGTCGAATTCGTTATTTTCACAGTTAATTCAAAACGATGATGAGACGGCTGTTGATGAACAACGAAAAAAATTTCATAACAGCAGTTATACTCATTCGAATTAAGAGATCGGAGCTGCAATACAGGAATAATACAACATATCGAGATATGAAGAAGCCTATTTTCATTGTAGAATGTGCCTCATTCCCTTGCTTTTCTGGGCTACCTTCACATTTTTTGATGAGAGAAAAAACATCTGTCTCCATTAACGTGGTGCGGCTAAAATTCTGCCAGACGTTTTCCAGGAGCTGTGAGCTTAATCCAAATTCATAAGCTGGTAAAAGGAACGCGGACAAGCGTGAAATCGAAGGAAAAAGATTATCTCGTTTTTATATTGCTCTGCGACGAATGAAAGAAAAATTGCCGACACAGCTCGACTTAATACATAAGAATGAAAATAACTAGGGGCGATTCAAGAACGATACGGTAGACTGCTTACCCTCTTGATAATCGCAAGAAAAAGATGGAAGCTCGTTCATTTTACAGGATAAATGGATGACGGTTTGTTCCACGCACGCCCCTACTACTGGTCCCAATGATTTACAATATCTCTTCGATCATCTGCTGATTTGTAGGGTGAAAATGTGGTGTTAATCACGAGTTAATGACACAAAGGTTGAAACAGCGAGAGAATGCTCGGTCAGACAACGCGTGCTGCAAGCGGTATACTTTAATAATCGATCATCTCACTTCAAAAATAGTACACGGTAATTGGGATGCAGTTATTCATTGCATTCACTGCGTATGGAAAGTGCCTGGCATTTTAATTGTAATAATTATTTAATCAAGCCATGTGAGACATTGAATGCATTTCTCTGAATTGAATATGAATGATGAGATTTTGATTCTGGGCAGATCCATGTTCCAGTATTTCAACCTATGACACTTTTTGTCCTGGATTTATTGTAGAAATGATAGTTGAGCACATGCGTGACATAAATATTTCATCTTAATTTAGCAATGATCTATCGGCGATTCACATAATGATAGATCTATCAATAGCGAATAAGTGCAGGCAAAATTTATTCATGTGATGAGTGTAAGTAACTCGATAATTCAATCTGACCGCGCCCTGGTCTAACCTAATCGAGCTAGACTTCGGATGAGGTTAGCCTGACAAACTCATGTCACTCCCCTTATACCATACACAATTACGTTGATTCTCGATAAGAAGGTTGCTAAGGGCTCATTTCCATACTTGTGGCACAAGGTTCACATGGAATCCCCACGAAATTGCATTCTTCGGAGTATTTACATTGAGAAAAATTGTGATTGATTCGTGTGAAAAATAAATTGGAAAATATTGGCGAACGGGGTCCCGTGGACCCGTCCTGTCAGTTAAGCATAAACGCGTGAGAATTGAATCTTGATCTGTGAGGGGAAACTTTTTAAAGTACTTAGAATGAGCTAAGAATCATGAGGGGGTTTGCTTTATAATACTTCAACGCCAGTCCAAATCTGTCCGTCCAGATCCCGCATTCCTGTTTGCCTATATGGAAGGAGCAAAGTATGATGGGTGTCCGTATGGATCATGACTGGGTGAGTGGGTGGACGCGCGGGTGGGTAGGTAAGCGAATGGTCTGGTCCGGTCTGGTCCTGTTTGGAAGGGATTGTTACGGTCTGAAACGATCTGGGACGGGCAAGAACGATTTGGAATGATCCGGTACGGCAAGGAACGGTTTAAGGCGGTCTGGAATATTTCGGTACGGTCGTGGAAGGTATGGAATGGTCTGAAATTATATGCAACGGTCTGGAACAGTCTAGAACGATTGTGTACGGTTCAGAACGGTCTCGAATAATCTGGTATGCTTATGAATGTTCTAGAACAGTCTGAAGTGGCCTAGGACGGTCTAGAACGATCTGGGATGATTTGAGATCGTCCGGCACGATCTCATACGGATCGGTGCGGTCTGAGGCGCTTAAGAAAAGTCTAGAACGATTCGGTACGGTTTGAAATGTTCTGAAACAGTCTGGAGTAGTCTGGAACAGGTTGGAATGAGGAAAGTCTCGAATAGTCTGTTACGGTCTGTAACGAACTGGAACGGATTGTTACGGTCTGGGATGGTTCCGAACGACCTGGGACGGTTAAACCGGGTCTAGAATAGTCTGTGTATGGTCTGGATAGGTCTGGATAGGTCTGGGACGGTCTGGTCCGGTCTTGTCTGGCTAAATTATTATACGTGGGATGCGGGTCATAGGTGGGGGGAGGGGTGCAGGAGATTTAGTAAGTGGTCAGGTTGATGGTCGAGTGGGTGAGTGTACGGATTGATGAGTTGGTAGCTGGCCAGGCTGCGGTGGGTGGTTATAACTATTACCCCCACCAGTTCAACAAAATGTCATTCTTACTAACTCCATAAGAAATCTCCATCTAACACCATTAATAATTGATCATGACCATCATTTTACAAATATGATTTTCGCGATCCAAAATAGTCAAAAATTGAGCACCATATCCAATGAAACCAAATACCTAATTCCAAGAACCTCAAAGCTGCAGAACGTGCCGAAAAAGTAATTTCACCTCGTATCATCATAACAAAGACAATGCTAACTTGTAATATTGCCATATTAGGGGTGAAATCTTCCAGTTTTCAATCATAGTCAAATTGGGCGCACCCTCATCTTAACTGATTCGTAGGAATGAGTATCAAGAATGATTTATCGTAGATTGATGACTTTCAATACGGACATCGATTCTTCAGGAACCGGCAACCGTCTCGAATTCATACACCTACATTAAATCCATTATAGCACTAACTAAAAAACCTCAAAAAAATCAGGAAACCTTTCCTCCGCCAACAAATCGTTATTATCAATATTCTTTAGTCATAAATGAGTATAATTTTATCTCACAAGATGAAATCTCCGGAAGCTCTCTCAATAAAAGCTCTCAGCACATTACAAGCTTTCAAATTACTAACACGAAGCCAGTCTCAAAACCTACTATGGTACTGCAATATCTATCCAATCCAGGAAGTAACAACCTCAACCATCCATATTCCATGATACTTTCAGCACAACTTTTCATATGTAGGAAAGGGTCAATCT
The DNA here is from genome assembly GCA_029851415.1 of Eretmocerus hayati. Taxonomy (NCBI): domain Eukaryota; kingdom Metazoa; phylum Arthropoda; class Insecta; order Hymenoptera; family Aphelinidae; genus Eretmocerus; species Eretmocerus hayati. Next base: position 147,896,504 of record CM056743.1, on the reverse strand, counting down.
CAGTAGCATCATATCCGAATGCACGCAATTCCTATAACGTCGGCAACTTCAGCATCAATAACGATATCTTGCATTATATTGGAATATAACGTTCTTCCAATGATACGGTATGGGGCAGCAATATTGAGAAGCAGCAGCAAGTATCAGACGTTACCGAATAACAAGCGGAAGCGTTGCAGTATATAATGGCCCGCATCCTGTGTATAAGCTCTTTTCACGACCATCAAGTAAAGGAGTCTTTTCCTATCTTCCAAGCAATACTCACATATTCTTGGCACATGATGCACGTAAAGGTAAAACTATATGTGTACATACAGATAATACTCCATGTTCCAATCCTGGAACGTATAACGTTATATACATATATATGAGTAGAAAAGTACTTATTACCGCAGCCAGAGTCAGCTATTACAGTAACTCGTTCGTCGTCATTTTGGATGAGTCTGATGGTACATAACGTACTCCATACACCATCAGTATTAATATCGATTGCCATTCAAACACACGTGCACAAGAACTTGACCCTTTGCACCATGTACTATATTTATACATATACAGTCATAAGATATGATGGTTCCTGTGTATGATCGGTTGATGTATGCATGCCTAATGCGACTTCGATATATATGTATATATATGATTTAGGCATTTGCAACGGTGGCGCTAATGCTAATGGCTTGTGTCGTTATGCGGTAGTGGCAGTGGCGTCCACAATTACACCCTCAGCGACTGGTAACCGTTGCGCTCGAGAGAAATGAGATTGATGAATCCTTGGGGGGTCGTAAAACGAGACGCGAGTCACCCGGGACCGCTTGAGCTTTGAGTCATTGGCTCGTGTAGAAAAGGTATTAGACGAATAGGCAATTGCAAGTCGGAGATCTCGTCTGCTGATGTGGCACTCGCTTGGGAAGGAAGAAAAAAAATCATGTAAGTCTCGTTTTGATGGATGAGAAAAATAGGGAGTACGACAACTACCGTTTGAATTTTTCGAGTCTTTGAATATTTTTGATGATTAAAGCCACGAAGCTGATACAGAAATATATATTTGAGAAAGTTGACTTAGAACTACTTTGGAAGAATGTACCAGACAGTAAGATTATGACTAGAACAAAACTTAAAGCAGTGGAACCCGGTTGTTGTCCTTCATAATACCCGAGAGATTTTCAATCTACAATGCGATAAAATTATAACGTCACGTCTCATGTGAGAAATGACGTTATAATGTGAGAAAAGGATGGGACCAAAAATACCGATTTCTGACACCAGAATACCATATCTTGCCTTTTATAAACCATATACCGAAAATAAGCCGTATAATGAGTCGGGTACAACAGATACAAGTCATCCTGCTTTGAAAAAACCATTTCTTGCTGACTCTCACCCCTTAAAAAAGTGTAAACCACCCTCATCAGATGAGCCATTCTCCAAATATAAGCCACGCAGTACGAAAAAATATGAACCATGACTTTTATTAGGCAAAACACGGTATTGCGTACGAGAGGGCAAAATCAGATGAGAAATCTGTATAGAGGTTGAGTATTTTGAGCACCACTCCTCCTTGATTGAATCTTGCACCTCCACGAGATCAATACCTCAAAGAATTCCGACGAATATTCATTCTACATCAAACAACATGGGAACTCAAAATCTAAGTACAGAAAGCACCCTTTATGAATGCTAGTACATGCAGTATATCACATAACTCATCCTAACTTTTGCACTGTTGTGGAATACAACCTCTAAAAGTTTTAAGAATTACTAGAAGACTCAAGATTGAGCCACTTTGGGAAAATCTACCCAAAACTCACTAACCAGGAAATTCCAGGTAGAGCGAGTCACGAATTTAGCTGAAACTCTGAAAATAGTATTCTTTTAGCTCGAAATATGATACCCAAAACCGCTGAGTCTAACGCTCAACCGTTTTGGAGATGCGGGCTATGGCATCACCATTTCCCATACAGACCCATGTTTCCGACAAAACATATATGTATAGTATGTATACCGTCAAATCGGCTAATTTTTATATGATTACGGTACTTTTTATTTTGTTTGGCTCGGCATTTCAACATACATTGACAAAATCCACATTAATTAGCAGTCAACCGAAAGCTCACAGTCTCAGCTTTCGATTGATGGGCTACAAAATTCAATTTGATGTGTCTAAGCTGGAGCTATTAGCAGTTGAAGAAGTGTACCAAAGTTAGACTCTGGCCAGGCAACTTTGCTACACTTACAAAATATTTCAATTCTACCCACCACCATGCAAGTGAACCAATTTCAATCGTTCAGAAGTTTCATTTTAAGCTGTTTCAAACATTTCAAAACCTCATAGACCATCACTCGACTCAAGATGAGTTTAAGGGGAGCTGTTATACTGGGTGTACTCTGCTGTCCATGGTAAGAAAAAGCGTAAGTGACATTTTGTCGAGAATAAAATGAAAATACTACGCGATGAGTCTCAACGTGACCTATCGAATGGTCTTTACACCATCTTCCAATTGATGATAATTTTTTTTGATAAAATGAAAATGTTGTCGAGTTCTCAGAAAATGCGCTGCAATACTTGTCAAAACAACCGTAAGAAGCATACTTATATAATTGTCAAGAAAAGCGTGAGCGACCACTTACGATTTTCCTGCCAAGGACGAGGCGAAATCTGGCTCATCCAATACTTGACAATACCGTAAGCTACACAGCACTTTCACATGCGGTTTTCTGGACAAATTGAATGGTTAGATCCTTTTGACAATTCTTGACAATATTCCGAAAACAGAACTCGGAATTTTGCATTTTTGTGCTCAGGGTGGCCAAAAAACACGTTTTTGTCAATATCTCGGTTTCAACTTTTTGCACTTACGCTTTTTTTACCAAGGAGCAATACTGAAGTTACCCCATCCTCATGCATCCTACCTAGAGTGGGGTAACTTTGGTACGCTTTTTCTTGTTTTTTTTTTTCACCTGTTTTTCATTCATTAAAATACTGAATGCTGTGAATATCCCAATGTCACGATGGTTTCTTCGATATATTGTTAAATGTGGTTGAAATGTACCGTTATTCATCCGTAGCTCGTTCCGGAATAGTTCTTGTCAGCTACACTAACTGGACCACTCGCTTATCGCTGCTCAATCAGCCTTCTCAGAAAAATCTCCAATAAACGACTTCAATCATCGACGCGAGATCTAATGGTGACTCAAAACATTATCCATACGTATCATAAGTGAGGGAAAATAGGATTCAGAGCGATGGAATGATTTACCCGCCTAACGCAGCTTTGAAAGTCATTTTCCACGGGTGCACCAAAGTTGCACCCACTGTACCAAAATTACTCAATTTGACGGTACCTATATGTACACTGTAACACTATTGGTCGAAAACGCTTTAGCATAGCTCTGGATATCATCTTCTGGCGAAGAAAAGAGACTATTTCCAGAGTTTCAGCGAGATCCCTGACCCACATTCCTCGGAGAATGGATACCATTGGAATTACAGAATGAGGGCTTTTGGTGTTTCTTACCTATTTTCAATCCAAATAAGATATTCCGAATGGAAAAAAATTTAACCCATAGAAATCGAGACCATCTAAAAATGAGTAGATATTTTGTTTTTTGTCATGACACTTTTTCGGGGGTTCCGATTGGGCGCTCAATGCACAGAGAGTCGGATTAAGCTATCAAGAACGTCACTTATTGAACGGTTCATCCAGAGCATCATTATGAGATTTCTCACAATTTTGATTATGTATGAATACTCTAGGAGTGTATTTTTGGACAAACGGGTGGTATTTACGCCACTGAAAACCCCCGTAGACTCAAATCCGATCAAAAACTCAGAAAACGTCAAATATTGTTCGTACAGTGACGAGTCTTGAAAATTTGGCTTAACGATATTTTGAAAGTGGCCAGGAACGTCGGAGACTGTTGATAGACCTCAATAGCCTTACAAAACATATAGGTATGACCTGAAACAAGATGATGGAATCTTGAGAGACATGATTTATTGATTTAGGTGTACGAAATTCAACATACTGTCCATGGGTCCTGCAGGACCCACCAAGCACCTATGGGCGAAACAACCATAATAATTCCGTGCTGAATTTGATGAATCATAAACTCAATCGTCAAGTTGGCACTCTGTGTCACGATCATCAACTACACAGTGCACCCGACCGATAAAGATTCCAACACAAGAATTGCAATTGTCACGTTGATACGAGAGCACAGAATTTACTTCTGACGGCAATGATAAACATTTTTTACAAGGAGCCCGTCTTCGAAAAGATGGAGACGAGATAGGCAAATCTGGAGCCATAAGCAAATTCAATCTCGAGGGGCAATCGTCCTCGCAACTGAAGGCTGAATTCCCGCGAGTGTAGGGAAGAAATTTGCGGTGCTGAACGGCTCAGTGGCGTCTGCACGTACTCACATGAGAATCGCAACTCGTAACTCTTGGTCCTCGGCCTTGATTACCACCAAACGAGGAAAGTGAAACTGATTCCATCGCTATCTTCAGAGTCTTCGCTTTGAGAAGTTCAGTGTCACAGATGCACCACCTTCTGATGGTCACTTGCCACAACGATGACCAAATAGCAAAAGAGAGTAAGATTTAAAGATCTTCGTGAACAATTCTACATAAGATATTACTCAAATATAGACAAGAAACTGTGAGTCAACGAGTCATTGATGCAGAAAGCTCAATATTTATATCGATAAAAAAGCAACTCGAGTACTCATTGGAATGTACATACCTATATTGAATGTCTTTTATTCACAAATGATCTCACCTTTACTGTAGAATGAAATAACGTGGTTTCTAATATGAATAATTTTGTAAACTGCACTGACCTTGAGCAACTAGGAGAGTGGTCCAGATCCAGGTCACGGACACGGATTTGACCGAAACTTTCGAAATAGTCTTCTTTTATCACCAAAAGGATATACCGTCAACCGGGGTAGCTTTGGAAAACTTTCGTCTTCCTCGTAATCCCCTTGTAGGTTGTCCATCTTACATCAAAACTGTATTGTGTCTGTAGTAAATCAAAAGCGTACTATTCCAGCTTTTGATTGACGAGTATAGAAATCTATTTGGACATCCCTGATAGGAGCTACAAAGTTAGACACCCTCTTGGGATAACTTTGGAAGAGTAAGAGTGAAACTTACGAACTTTTGACATTGGTTTGCTGTACGGTAGTACGGATCTACATTCACTTTTCAACACTTAAGATTCGGTTAAATGCTTCCAGTATAATTAAGGCTCCCATGTGTCATTTGAGATTTCTGGGCGCTTTTTGAAGCTCAATTATCAAGGATTCCAAAGATACCTCATTCCTCAAAAAAATATGTATTTTTTTATTGAAGTGTTCTAAAGTTAATACAGTTTGGCAAAAACTCGTACTTTTTAGTCTTTCACTACAACATTAAGTCCGAGTGTAAATACACCAATGTAATAATAAAGCCGTAAAGACATTGATTGGTATGGTTCAGTGAGATCTAGCTCCACTACCTCGGATTGAGCTTGCAAGTACTTAAACAAGATCGATTGTTTGAGGCGACTTATTCCTTGCCTCAAAGTTATCCTATCGGAAAAATCTGCTTCACACGAAGACACAGCTGATCGAAGTTTCCACATCGGCGCAAAACATTCCCCACACATGCCACTAACAAGCAGAACTTGTAGCAGAATAGAGGAGCAACCTTTTCTCCCTTCCGCAGTAATAAGTATATAAAGTTTTACTTGGGTGTTCCAAAGTTATCGCGGTTGACGGTGTCAAAAATTGTTGATCCTAACGCTCAAGCGTGTCTGAGCTACGAGCTATGACCTCATCATTGTTGTATATATCTATGTATATCATTTTTAACATGGGCCTATAGGGACACTATCAATGTCTTTGGACATAGTTCGGAAATACTTGAAACTTTGCAGTCTATAGTTTTGGGTATATTATTTTAGTGCTAAAAGATAACTAGTTCAAGAGTTTCATTCAAATCAGTAACACGATCCAAATCCGTAAAATTCCCCTGGTGAGAAATTTTATTGCCCTCAGAACAGTCAATCTGAACCATTATAAATTAGATTTGGACTTCAGTGATAACTGAATGGCAACGATTAGAAAGGATTTCCGATCTACCATGATAATAAAATTCTAATAATACAGATACGGAAAATTCATTTATGAGGATGTGCGAATTACACTCCAAGCGCACTTATGATGCTCGTAATCCAGAATTCTCATCGGTCCTGAAAGCTGGCGTGAAATTTCTCATTTTGAAAATTTATTCATTTTTAAATGAGATTTCATTTGACGTGAGTCCGCAACCATTTTGAGGGCAAAGGTTCAACTTAAAGCGTGCTTTGTTCCCTGTTTCGTCGGAAATGAATTTTTTGAAATGAGGTCCAAGTCGAAGCATAAGATTCACTACATTAGAATCTTCAATGCGTTGTCGGTTAGTTAATCGATTACTGTTGATTATGATGCCTACAATGACATGATCAAGTTTATCCGTAGTTTCTCTGAATACTGGACCACCTCGATCACCCTGAAATAATTAGCTTGCATCAAGACACTCGTCATCAAAAGTCGGTGCTTCTAAGATTCATGCATCGTGTCTTACCCATGTAACTTTTGATCTCGCTTCCAATTCATCATCTTGTGATTGAGCGCAGGATAAATGATCTGGCAGTACAAATGTGGTACGACAAGTTTTCATGAAAGATGCTATCTCTTTCTCGCATTCATATTTGTCAGTTATTTTCATAGTCACTCTGGATGGTCTATTGGGGAAAAATTGTCTATGTGATCGGTCACCCCATCCAGTAAATACCACTGAAGTTCCAGGTGGATCAAGACGTTTACCAACATACAAAAAGGGCGCAGTGATTCCGGGTACTGGTTCTGACAGCTAGAATCAAATTATTCAGAGTCACGAATATGGTGAATAACAGATTTCTGACTCATTACGTTTTCTGGTCGCTCCAAGAAATCAACACCGAGAGAAAAGTCGAAACGTGCTCAAAACAACTGGAAATATTTCCAATAGTCGTAGGACTCAGTTTACGACAGCTTGGTAATATACAATATCATCATTCTGAATATGAATTCGCGGCATTGGAAACACTAGTTAAGATAAGAGCTATATTCAGATTCCATTGATAAAATCGGCACGGATTTTGTCACCTTACTTTTCTAAGATTTTTATAATAAACTTTTCAAAGAAACAATTAAACAATAGTCCTTTATGACACTCCACGTGGACGGGTAGTTTTGTATGCAAGACTGGTTATGACACGAGCGAAACGAGTGTTACAAGTCCTTCGTACCAAAACTACCCGTCCGCTCGCAGTGTCATACAATATTTTATGTTACGAGTGCTTGAAAATCATGTCCAAGTTGCGATTTTTGGGCACTAAGTAATATCATCTTCCAATATGAAAAAACTCATATGTCATGAGTTTTCTAAGCTTCTTTATCGAAAAAGAGTCAATTGAATGCTCAATTAAAAACAGAAAGAATATTTTATAACTGATATGGAATTTTGTCAACAATCTTACCTCTAAAATACCCAAGTCATCGTACTCTTGAAGATGAATTGGTGTCGGACACGATTTCGGATGATTATTAGTGGCCCAATCACGATATGTTACTGTTCTTAATAAGTTCTTAGTTAACGACTCGCCCTTATCATTTGATACTGTCACCGATAATTCTTCTGATTTTTTACCCTTAAAGCATGCTGCCGCAGTGATGACATGTACTGTGGTTATGAGGCTACCAGTGCACCAGAACAAATCATTCTTAAATTCATGTTTCTTCTTTGAAATGCGCACAATCGAGTAGTATTGGTTATCGCTGGTAACTTTCAGGCCAAGAATCGGCTTAGCACTCGATAATTCGTTCCTCATGCCTAAAAATGAAAATTTTATTGAACTTCTCAAGCATTCCGTAAGAGTGCTGAATGTAGTACATACAACATCGAATAATATCAAAAATTCAAATTCACGTTCAAATAGAAGTTTTTACACATGGGTGCAAAATTTTAAGCACCGAGATATGCAACAGCGAGTTTTCGCACTAACTTCGCTCATATAAAAGCCAGAGATAATATTTGTGAGTAAGTTGGGCAAATTTCTCTCATTTTACTTTAAAATCAAATCATGATATTGGATTCCAACCAGTGAGGCGATGACACTAGTATCTGCCCATTTTGCCATTGTTATTACAATAACCAAATATTCTTGGGCGATATCCATGTTGTACGGATGGAAGGATGTACTCCAGCCTTCCATTCACGAAATCAATGCACAAAAGTCAATGGATTATGACGCAAGGACTTTTGAGAACTCATTCCTGGATTTATTTGCAAAAGCGACTTTGTTTCGCCATATTTCATCATACAGGCGATAGTTATATTACTTCAAGGAAAGTTCCTCATAATGAAATTGGAAGTATTTATCATTCCGAAATCTTCTGCATGCAGTGGTTGAATGCTTGAAAAATACAAACTAACCTCATGAGTATACAATAAAACATTCAGACGATAAATAATTAGATAGATTCAAGGCCCCAAAAAAATTTTGACTGTACTTTTGATCGACTTAAAACAGATACGGCTTGAGTTTTTCGAGCCATAGAGGATAAATTCCATTCAGTATTCACATACGAAAGATAGTGATGCCTCAGATCGGTTTCTCGTGATCTTTATCCGATTCTATGGTCCATAATGTGAACTTTCAACTCACTGGAAGGGCCCAAAAGAAATTCTGAAGGCGCCTTGCACATATTTCGAGCTAAGCTCATGATATTGCAAGCGTTGTGCACGATTCGAGAGATCTTGATAAAGCAGTCGAAAATGACCTCAAAAATTTTCGTTTTATCACTTCAGGCCCTGATTTAGGCAAAATCCAGGGAAGTCAGGCTAGCCTAATTATCTTGGAAAGCTATTTTCAATTACTCCAACCTAATAATGTCACGTTCGAGATCGATTTTAGGATTCTCGTGATGGAGAAATATATCCGCTCTTTCCTTGCAAGCTCATTTTGGCCACTGAAGGACCTGTCTCCGCGCTTAGTACGTAGATATACTATTCTCCAATTCTTACGAAATATTATCTCTCAAGCAAAATAGCATGATCTTGACAATGAAACTAGTGAGGAGTTGTTTTTTGCGGTTCCATGCGTTTTTGGACAATTTTTTTTTGCCCATTCACGTAGCTCTACTCGAATTTCAAAGTACTTCCAATCGAAAGTTGAGAAAATTTCCTTCGAAGTGACCACTTGCCGACTTCAATTTTGTCGACTAGAACTGAGACACACGGTCCTTTAGACATCTGATTATTCACATCACCAAAAGCATGGGTGCAGAGAAAGGGTTCAAGAATCTGATCCAAGGTAGGTAGATCATCTCATTTTGACCATCCCTCTAGTTCAATCAACCTGCAATGGCTACTAACGTAAGTAGGGACATCAAATCGACCCTTGAAAGGGGTCAAATCGTTGTTATTTGATTAGTCAGAAAATGGAAAATCAAAATATTGACCAGAAAATGCATTCAAAATCAAGAAACAACTTCCGGCTAGTTTCATCGCTAACAGAAATATCTCTTGGAAGTAACCAGTAGGGTGGGCCGAAAAATGACTTTTTTTGAGAATCGATACGGGCTAGTGCGCAAAAGTTAGGTTTCTATATGTAGATGTGAAAAAAATTTTGCTGGGCGCTGAGAAATGAGATTTTAAGTTCGAGCAAGAGCCATCAAGCTTTTATCAAAATTAACGTAGATTTAAATAGGAATGTGCCTAATTCGGCACTTTTTTCTTCCTAACTTTGCTTGTATTTCTGGTGCATCTGAACATTTTCAAACGTACCTTAGCTCATTTTGAAGCTTGTTTTAAAACCTACAAAATGAGCTAAAGTACGTCCAATTTCGGCTAATCCAAGCCAATCTATATCAACTTTCCCAAAAAGTGATCATTATTAAAAATCCCAAAAATGGGGCGATTCTCCCTTCAAACTTTGCTTGTATTTCTGGTGCATCTAAACATTTTTCAACGTACTTTAGCTCATTTTGAAGCTTGTTCCAAAACCTACAAAATGAGCTAAAGTACGTCCAATTTCGACTAATCCGAGCCAATCTATCTCAATTTTTCTAAAAAGTGATTAGTTTTGAAAAATCCGAAAATAAGCGACTTCCCCCTCCCGCCTCACTCCTTTCAAAACTCGAAATGGAAAAGTTGAGATAGATTGGCTCGGGTTGATCGGAATTGGACATACTTTAGCTCATTTTGTAGGTTTTGGAACAAGCTTCAAAATGAGCTAAGATACGTTCAAAAATGTTCAGATGCACCAGAAATACAAGCAAAGTTAGGAAGAAAAAAGTGCCGAATTAGGCACATTCCTATTTAAATCTACGTTAATTTTGATAAAAGCTTGATGGCTCTTGCTCGAACCTAAAATCTCATTTCTCAGCGCCCAGCAAAAGTTTTTTCACATCTACATATAGAAACCTAACTTTTGCGCACTAGCCTGTCTCGATTCTCAAAAAAAGTCATTTTTCAGCCCACCCTAGTAACCAGGCTAGCGTGATTTTCCCGGTTTTTGCCTGATCAGGGCCTAAAATTACTGAGAAAATTTTCGACTTTTTTCGATAGGTCCATCGCGATATTCCGAATGGCGCAAACTGTTTTGCAATATCATGAGCTTAACTCGGATAGATGCAATTTACTGAAAAAACATCATCATTTTCATGATCTGGTGGAATTAGAGGGCAAAACAGAAATAGTCCTACAGGAGACTCTGGGATTTTTTTGGATCCCTAAGTGGGTGAAAAGTTCATTTAATAGACTAGAGTCGAGTAAAAATTACGAGAAACCGATCCGAGACGACAGTATTTTTCATGTGTCATTTTTGAACGGAAGACCCTCCACCAGTAGAATCATGAACGTCAAACTTTACTTAACACGTTCGCTGCGAAGCCGGTTTTTCGTGATTTTATTTCTCTCATGAACTGGACCCCCGTATCCTGGTAAAAATGCTCAGACCGGAGCAAACTTTTTTTGGTTCGTTGGTTGAGCCCTATAGACAGAGTAAATCACCTTGAAAAGTTCTTACTGGGTGTATTTTTCGAGTCATTACGGACTGGATGAGATTGAAAAATGGAAAATGTGGGTCCCGCCGCAGCGAATGTGTTAAGATTGCGTCCACTAGTCCCTTAACCCAACCCATAAGCCGAAATATCTCATGTAAAGGATTCTTGAGTAATTCACGAGTTGAGCTTAAACTTCTGAATAGTAGAACAGTTTTAACGAAATGATTGGAAGTTATAAGTACTTAACAATACAAGCAGGAAATATAAAAAGTCAAATTCTGCATCACACCGGGACAGCTTCATTCGTTAAATGAAGCTCTTCTAAAGACTGAATATAATGATAGAAACTATAGTCAGAAGGTCGTGTGTTTTCGTGCAGATTAGAATTCTACTCACTTAATATTATGGAGTGCAAAATGATGAACGAATGATATAGAAAATTCATGTTGCCAGTCTCACTTACAGCACCTCACGCACAACTGGATGGACGCCAAACTATATGGAACGTGAGAAACTGAAGGTTTCTAATGACTGACTGACGTCATAACATATCTAAAGAATCAATAACTGATTGCCTCTCTTGACAGTTTTTAGAATTGATTAGATGAAATGACAGGTAAGCTGATAGCGGAGGTCACTAAGAATACATGTTTAACATATTGTATAAACAAAGAACAGTGAATAAATATTATCGAATACCCGAAGGCAAATACATCGTACCATACACGTACATAATATTTTTATGAGCAGTATACCATACTCCTGCAATTTTGTCGAATATTTGAAAAGACTCGGAGCCTTACGATATTTTGAAAGTCTTACTCACTGATGATAAAAAAAACTCGAGGTTCACGAGAGACGCTTGCTTCTGCTCCCATTTTGAAAGCCGAGCAACTTCAATTTTCCTTCGGGATCTTATTTGTCTTGACTTGTACAAAAAGAGCACACGCGCCCATTTGTTTGGCATCTTTGACAGATAATTTGACACATCTTCTCCCCCCCCCCCCATAGCTTCTATCATGAGGCTTCCATATCAAAGTAATAACCCAGACAACGACACTAGTCTGAAAAGGCTCCATTAGAGAGGCCTTTGGACTCCCGAACAATGATAGCTCTTCCGGAGCCCTGTCGAAATAGCAAAATTTAACATGTATTGGAACTTTAAAAACAATACTTTAGGAATTCTGGTCGAGTCCTTCTGAACACTTCTAAAAGAACCTCTGAAGGAGCTCTTAGTGAGTCCAAATTAAATGTTATTTCTGCCTCCGTGGGAGTCACATATGCGTTACTCAATTGGGTTTTTAGAACTCTGGGAGAATTCCGTTAATTTTTTCCACAAAAATGCCTACCCATAGGAATATTTCCATGAATAAATATTTCCAAAGAGTGGGAAGAACCAACAAAACATTTGGAGGTGTAAAGTAGTACACCAGAGGGTCTCGAACCCAGGACCCTCCAATTCCTTATTCACTCCTATCGGCTATTTTGTGTTGGAGTCTCCCGCAAAACGGGGTTTCACTTTTCGCAATGGTTTCTCCATCAATTTAGACGGGGTTGTTTGCAAATGACTTGGAATTGATTCAGGAATGTGCCTCTGATATGATCAGTGAGGACATACGTCTCTATCTCCCTCAAACCTCGATGTAAGGTGCAAGGTCGCGCTGGTTATGGGTTATGGGTTATGGGTTATGGGTTATGGGTTATGAAAAATTACTCGGCTGCAGAAGAAATTAGCGTTGATGATTGGAGGAATCCAAATTATTCGTTCGTAATATGAAATCCAATTGCTGATTTGAATTATAATCTCCCTAACAGGCGCTAAAAATTGACTTCATCCGTCAAATTTTCCATTACCTTTTGATTGAGTCGAAATACTTCAGAAATTAGGAATAGATAGAATTCAATAAATTACACAGCTGCACAAGAAAGAAGGGGTCTGAAGTTTTGCTGTCGCTATATTATCTACGTTAATTGGGTCGCTGATCCCTAATCCGGTGTCAGTTTTTACTGATCTCATCATCTTTTCCAGATATTGAAGGTTAAAATAAGGTAAAGAGAAAAAAATCGATGAAATTACATGTGACAATAGGTTTCTTGAGTAGCCGAATACACGAATCTGATGCTTAACTTCATCTAACACTTTTACACGAATCTGAAATATCGACCATTACTTCAGTAAAATGGCGGAAATACCGCTTTTTGGGATAAATTTCTGAGAGAGCTCGAGATTATACATTCTAATATGTGTTTTTGGGGATTCTCAAGTGATTTCCAAAAAGTTATAAAACGGAACGATTCAGCAGTTGACAAGGAGTTGATTACTCCAACTGGCTGCCATGTCAGACAACCTGCCGACCTACAGATCTACTGACCTGATGTATGACTTACCGACTCATCGAGCTAGTGATCTGATGGATGACCTTCCGACCTACCCAACTTTTTATCTGACGTATGACCCACTAATCCGTCAACCTGGTGACCTACCGAATGACCAATAGACCCACGAATCTACAGACCTGTCGTGTGACCCACCACCCCGCCAACCTACTGATCCATCACGTGACTCACTGACGACCGAAATTATATAACCTCATGACCCAACAACCTAATGACCTGCCGCCTCCTTCTCCACCGACCCACGAGCGACAGAAAAAAATTGATTCATTGATTGGTTTATTTGCCCGAGGGCGGTGGGTCTCGTGCTCTATCCTCGCAAAGTATACCGCCACCGGTATAGGTCTAGATGGCAGATTTGTAAGTCGATGGGGAGTTTTGTAAGCCAGATTTGTAAGTCAGTGAATCTTGACGTCATAATCAGGTTAGTACACTCGTGGGTCCATGGGTAATCCGAAATTTCAGCAGGTGTACGAGTTGGCGAGTTGGTGGCTAATGTGGCAGGTGAATAGGTGGGAGTATCAGTAGGTCATCCGGCGCGCCGGCGGGTTCAATGACAGGTCAGTAAGGCGGTTGGTCTAGAGATTGGTATATATGTCATCCAGAAGGTCACCAGGTCAACGGGCTAGTGAGGCATGCGTCAGATGAAGAGTTTGGTGGGTCGGCAGGTCATCCAGCAGATCGTCGGGTTGGCGGGTCATACGACAGGTCAATGAGTTGGTGGGTGTAAAGGTTACCAGCTTGACGAAATGATGCGCCATGTGGTAGATAAAAGAGCCGGTGGATCAGTAGGTCATACATCAGGCCAGTGGGTTGGCGTATTGGCAGGGTAGCGAGTTGGGATAGTCACCTTCTCGTCAAGTGCTGAGTCGTTCCGTTATACGACTTTTCGAAAGTCACTCGACAATTCCCAAGACCATATTTAAGAACGTAAAATGTTGTGCTCTTTCAGTGTTTGATGTCAAAAAGTGGAATTTCCGTCACGAAACTCAAATTTTTTGTCGTTATCTCAGGTTAGTGTAACAGTAGATGATATATGGTATCGGAATTGTGTCCAGAGACCCGAAAAAAAACCCACATACATGAGTTTCCAACGACCTTTCAGCACATTCTGACCTTCAATATCTCGAGAAAAAAACGATAAGATCGGTGCAAATCGAGACCGGATTCGGAATTGGGAGTAGACCTGTCTTGGAACACCGCCATTTCTTATGGAAATGTTTTGAGATTCGGTCATATTGGGTTTTTCTGCCATCTAAAATAAACAGAGAGTGATCCAAAAAACATAAAGATAAGATAGTGAGAGCAAAAGTTCAGACCATTTTTCTTCTTTTCCTGGATCTGTGTTATCGAAAGTTGCGATGCAAGTATAATAAGTAACTGACGCAAATATTTTGAGGATTGGGCACGATTTCAAAACTGGCGGTCACTTGTCGGATTGATGATATACCTATAGAGTTTGTCTCACAGTAAACTAGCCTGGTTGATCGGTACCAAATTCGAATCAACATGAAAAACGCTAACTAAAATTTGAAACGTCTAGAATCTCGATTGACGCACACTTATGTTTTAATAAATTACGACGACTGTAATGTTCTTATAGATACCATAACCATCAACCTTTACTCCAAATCGCCACTGTCGAAATGATGAAGAACCCTTAAACGATTTTCACACACCAATAAAAATAACGGCTCTCGATCAGATCGTCCTGCAAACCTTCTCCTGTAAACGAAATACATCGCATGCACGCACTAATGGCATAAAGCTATTACTAATAAGTCGGCCATCGCACATCTATAGACAGACCCATATCACCGTATGACCGAGAAAGGGTTAATCGTTCTGCCACACGGTTAGACTTGTAAAAAAAGTCAAGATATAGGCGCGTCTCATCTCCTCTCTAGGGCAACACCTAACGGCTCCTATATACATCCATGATGCAGCATCATCAGAAACTGTCTTCTATCTATAACTATTCGCTTGCATAGCACGTACAAATGGCATATTTCTAATACTCATATCTTCGATTCGATTCGCATCCTGCGAGCATGAAATACGATCGATATATACCGTAATGAAACGAATAAAAGCGCGTCGAGTATATTAGTATAGATGATGAGGATGTATAGGTTATAGGTACGTACTTGCACATCGCGTGACATAATTTTCAAAGTGCGCGCCAGAGAAATACGTTGCAAATGTAATGTAATAACGGGCGGTAGCCTTTCCTCGTGTACCTGAGGTACATACACCTACAATATAGTTATGTAGAGACTATTTAGAAGTTAGAACATAGTACAGGGTAGCTTCATGGCAGTTTACCTTGCCCCAGTGCGAAAACTGCTTCTATACTGGATACATTTATAAGTTACAACTGTATAATACAACCTACTGGACGTACTTATAAAACGGGCGTGAAGCAAACAGTTACCTTTATTGATACTTCGGGTTGTCTAGTCCTTTGACTGGGTGTGTAGAACTCGAGGTCAACTGTACATACATACATCCAAGTCCATAGTCGCACGCGAGAAATCGTCTTTGTCGTTTAGGTGTAGCAAAAAGTCAAGTACTTTCTGACTGTGTGTAGGACATAGACTGCACGCGAACATTTCTATCTCTATATATATATTGGTCATAGATCAAGAGATCAACTTACTGCCCTACATGCTGCCTCTGCCATCAGGCCTGGGTGTGTACTTATTAGCTGTATATGTATATAATAGACAGTTTTTTGAACTAAGGGAATAGGATACAGGGTGACGCCTATGATGGCGATATGCATCGCGCAAAAACACAATGAGCTAAATGGTACTCTCTGTGTACACCGTTACTTCCACGATAGTGAAACACTCCCCTTGATCTAACACATTATTAGACAACAACATAATTCAGGTTGTTTTGATTGAAGCTGTTTCTTATCCATGCTGATCGAAGAATTTGTGAAATGTTGGTTATTTAGCCACCAATAATGAATAGTCTAGATAATCCAAGCACCATTTCATATCAAATGGAGGATTCACAATTTTTCGTTGAATTTACGATTTTTTTCGACAATGACAATGATAGAATTCCTGAAAACTTTCTCTTCTGATAACTCGCGGAGTGAAAATATTTACTCATCGGGATTTTTCATACTCTGATGAGTATGAAAATGACTGTGACAGTCTAATGAATGACTGTCACAGATTTTTTTCTCATTTTTGTCACTTTTATTCAACTCTATAGTTCACCTGAGAGGTCAACTTTTCATCATTTGTAGTGTCCATAAAAATTAACGAATACCTGAGGCGTGTTCTACCTAATCCTTTAGAATCATCTGTCACAAAAGAATCGATTTTCTAATCTTATCGAGATGAAATTGAATTTTTTAAGAACCCATCTCGGAGCCCTTACTTTTTTCGCTTCGAGTTTCGTATTTTGTGTGAAACTTTGTGCTCCTTCAAGAAAAAATTGTCTCAAACCTATCAGAGTATTCTGAGGCCTATTTTTGCTATTTTCTGCATTTGGCTCTTATTTTGCCCTACATGAGTAGTTCCGCGGAAACTGTGATACTTGAGGGTCGGAAATGTGCCAACCCCAAATCTCACTTCTGAGGGCTCTGAGATATATTTTCGACTTTTTGAAATATATAGAATAAAAATTAACTCGTGCACAAATGTCAAATTTTCCACTTCTCGGTACCATAGGAATAACACAGATAAGGTAGGCACGGAACCCGACATTTGGCACTATAATTGATCCCACGGCCAAGCGGTTTGAGTTACGGTCTTGATGGTTTCGGAGTTTTCATTTGGCAACCATTAGATACTTTGGAAAAAGCTTACTAGGACCTTCGTAGTCTCACGTTTAAGGGTTGCACTAGTGAGGCACAGAACTGACCAAAATATTTAGCAAAAGTAGATTTTCACGGAAAAATACTCGGTCAAGTATGAAAATCATTTTTGATGACGAAGTCATCTTCTCGCGCGTTGAGTTTTGTCTAACATGTGGACACGAATATTCGTAACGCGTGGATGCGCGCGCAACTCCCCATGCGTCGTGCGTGTTATAGTGCAGCTATGTGTGAGTATAGGAGTATTACGAAGTAGTGAGATGATATGCAAGCATTGGCAAGCATTGGCATGATGGTATTGCAAGTCAAAGTGCAGATCAAAAAGCTAGTAGTGCCCTATTGTATCGCAACTCCTGCTGTGGTGCTTGCGATTTTCAATACAAGCACAGCAAAAATTGTCAGGAATTGGATATCTCTAGAGGGTGTGCAATACGACTTTTTTTACCACTCAGAATGTGTTTATCACGTCAAAATAGGTCGGAAAAGGTGTTTTGGACCGGCGATTAGCTCCAAATGCGCGTGCACGGCGATAAAAACACTCTATCGACGATTTCCATCATTTATTTCGGAAGAATTGAGACAGTTCGGCTCCAGGTTCGGCTGAAGGTCTCGAAACAAGCTTTAAAATGAGCTAAAGCACATTGAAAATTGTTGAGGTAGACCAAAGTTATTAAGAAAATGGTTTAATGGGGGCAAGTTGGGTACACACTGACCTCATCATCTATGTTGTTGGAGAAGTAATTGTCACGAAAGATGAGAAAATTATCGGGAATATTTTTGAAGCAAATATGAGCCGGCGAAAGATTGAAATTTGGGAAGTTGTTGGTCTCACTAAATTCTGAGCGACTCAGTCATCTAACCCCATAATCAACGGAAATAAATATTACGTAGCAAAGAAAATTGAAAAATTGAGCTACATGTAGCAAATTTATTGAACAAACTCCTATGACTTCGTCATCAACCGCGCGTTCTCCGGACGCACACCATTTTTTTTCAATGTTGGGGCATGTGACAGTTGCGCCTGACGACTTACTCCAAAAAAAAATTGGCGAGGAAAAGCCTGGAATTGAGGCAATAGTACATTACGCAACAATAGGAAGTGAAAGAGGACGAGTCCCTCTCGGGTGGATATCTGCGCTCGAGGTGCAGCTGAGAGCGATAAATTGGTCGTCCTCTTCACTCCCCAGTTGCGTGTTTGACTTTTAACTACGATGGAATGAAAACTCGCGTCCCTTACGTTCCGCAAAGCAGAAGTAGAACGCGTCTTTTAGTCCTTAGTAGTCAAAAATCACTTTTATTGGGGAAAACTGGGGGAGTAAAATCCTAGTCGAAATCGGGTAACAAAATGTACGTGCTCGCCATGCACACACAAAGTGGTCTTTGGTCTCTCATAGCAATGGTATTTGGTGTTCAATACCATCAAATTTGATAAGTTTGCCCGCCCGAATCCCAAATGAGCCCCCCCCCCCCCCCCGCGGCGTATCACACTCGTGAATGCCGAAAAAAAGGAAAGCGACAGGGCACGGAACTGACATGTTGACCCCCGTTTCGATAAGTTTTTTGGGAAACCCTGGATCGCCAAACTAACGATTGCGCCAAAAAAGCACCAAAAAATGCGTCGAAAATGGCTTATACGATTTTCCCCCAAGTATTTAGGTGTTACTACAAGTAGGCACACATTATTCCAAAATTCCACAGAATTACTCATATGTATACTCTCAAACTTCCAATAATTTTGGGAAATCTAGCTAAATTTACGAAAATTTCCGAAAATTTCCACGACTGCGTACAATTTTGGATAGACTCCCAAATATGATGATCGTTCATGAATACACAAGGTCGAATTGTAGGTCGAGTTTATCAACGAAATTCAAGGTCTCTTCTCCAGAGCATGTGTTCCTGACTTCCGAGGTCATTTGGTTACATCGCGTCAGGATTTCATGCTAGACGGTGAAACGTCAAAAACCGTCAAATAGTTCCGTGTACTACTTTCCCTATGTCTTATACATGTGAAAATCACATATATACACCGTTTTAACTCGCTCTAAAACAATTTTCCTTCGAGTTTAATGATAGATTATCATTCTTTATGCAAGAATGAATGGAGCACAAGCATGTTATGCGTGAAATCAATTTTCAACTTCTGGATTTTGAGGACCAAAGTGTAAGTTTTTGCGATGATATTTTCATTATGTATCGCGATTAGCAGAAAGTGTCTGTTTTATTCAAATTTGCCCGGATGCATATTAGTTGTCCCATCATATCGCCCAATTACAGGTTTTTTTTCATAAGCCTCATCGCTCGCCTTATCGAGTCCTTCTCAAGATCAAAGGGATGTTAGAATATTACTATGTAAGTAGATTCTATTTGACGGTTTCATATAGGACATAAAACGCGAAGAACTCGAAAGCGGCAGGGGGAGTGCGTTGAGCAGCCCCCTACTCTCCCGGATCAACTGAAAAATATTGAAATCATAAATTACCGAGTGCTGTTGTGAATTTGAGATATGACGGTGGGGCCAGGGGTAATCTAACCGTTTTATAACCTCTAAGTCATGCATCACCGTGGAGTGAAATAGGTCCGTAAAAATAAGAATGGTGCAAGTATACTGTTTGAAAGTTGCAAGTGAAATGGTGTTCAAACAAGGAAATTTTGTAGATATCCCGGTAACGGAGTTCCCAAAACGCGTCAAAAAGGTGACAGAAACGTGATCAACGATCACATAGTAGCTCGGATCGTAGTCTTATTTGTAATTTCCAATATAAGTGCAGATATAATCATCACCGCATTACGCGAGTACATCTGATTAGCTTCACTGCATGGTTTTATCTACGTCCAAACAAAAGGTAGAAAACAATTCCTCTCCTGAGATATATTTATTTCATGATATTAAATTAGTACCTTCATGAATTACCAATAACATACACTCTTGATAAACACAGAATAATACTTATAAACATACACTCAAAAACAAGAAAAAACACATGAAAGAGAAATTCAGCAATCGAATTCTCAACGAAAGAAAACCCACAGTTACCCATCAGGTTTCAAATTAGAGGCTCAAATCTTGAAATACTTACACACAAATGATGGATGGATTTTGACTAAATGTTTAGAGCTCAACAATGTTTTCATACAAGATAGAATGCCTTTCGGTCATTATCAAGAGTCAAAAAATCTTGTCCAGAATGATAATTGTGACTGGCAAATCATGAAACACATTTTTCACTAGGAAATTGTTGAAAAATGATAATCCAAAAAGACTCTGCTGGATTTGCTTTGCTTGTTCGATGCACTTGAGAATTTGTATTAATCATACAAATTCAAAAATGCTCAACTCTTGATATTATTAACCCAGAAAATGATGAATTACTTGAGAATTGGGATGAGTTGTGCTGTGCTAACTCTCAAGGATTAGACCTTTGCAGAAGCATTTCTAATCAAAATGAACACCAAGGCTGTCAATAATTTTTCTTATTGTTCGAAGTTCTACTTCTTCCCTTGTGTTGCCAAGACTCATTTCCAAAATATCTGGCACTGTATTCAGTTGCATGATCAACATGTAAGTTGGAGGGTCAGTAGTTTGCAACAGCATGTGATTGAAATCTATTTTTGCAGCATCCAAAAGTGCTGTCAGTGCTTCTTTAATAGTATCGATTTCTTCCTTGGGAAAATCTTGGGGACAGTTTTCTACCAGACTATATACATACCGGAATTTTGAAGAGAGATGTGGGCTCAATTGACTCAACTGTTTTCTTGGGACTGGGAAATTACTCTTTGCTATCTTTTCATGATGAATGTGTATTTCGTCGTGACCATTAGGTGCATCATTCCTGAATGTATTCTGATTTTCATCTCTCGATCCATTCGATCTATCAATCTTCATATTTTTAAATTCACTAGACGTATTTTCTATGCAAAATATTTCTTTCAAGCGTTGAATCATATTCTTGGCTGCTTGACACTTTGCAATCTCTCTTGATAAACCTCGACCCACAACAGATACAGTGGATACCCTGCACTGCATCTGAAAGTTTTCAGGTAGACCAGGCTCGTAAGGGGTCGTCATTTCCACATAAACTGGAGTATCAAAACTGTAACCCTTACACATACTCTGAAAAATAATTATTATAAATACATCACATCCACAATGTTACAAGTAAGAAATGGTATTTTTTGAATTGGAATAAGATACCTCTAAATCTTTGATGCTGGAGATATCTACAGGAGATTCTGAGCGAACAGGTTCAAAACCAGGCTTCTTGAAATGATTTGAAAACTGTGGACAAGGCCTTGTATCAGGACAAGATTGTGATACAACTTTTCCTCTCTTCAATTTATCAAGCATCTTAGAGGCTGCATCATGCTTGGCTTCTTTTTTAGATCGTCCGCAACCTTCTGTTACTATTCCTTGGCAAGAAACTTGGAATTTGAATATCTTGGGAACCCTATTCATTTCTTCAGGGCAGAGTTCATACAAGGGTGTGCACCCAATCTTAGCCATCATTTCATTGAGCAAAGTGACAGGTGTTTTCTCCATTTTAGTTTCTCGGCAATGAATCACAACTTCACTAATACTTCTACAACAAAATGTAAGCAAATGATCGAATAAGTCATTGCACACATTGAAAACAGAAAAATCAGGATAGAAGGTCTTACTTTGAAAGAAAAAGAAAGATATTCAATCTGCATGATTTGAAATGAAAAATGGTAGCTCATGAAAAAATAGTCACTTATTAAAATGTATTAAGATTCACGACCATATAGTATCAACAAGTTTTACGAGATAAATCATGCAATCCTCGGCCTCATTTCTCCGGGTTCAGCGCGAAAAATTTAAATCGTGGCAGAAAAAAAGATGATACATTGCATGCGCACGCAGCGAGAGCATGTGCACAATATTTTGTTTTCATGACCAACACGACGCGGCGTAAGTACATATGTGTGCACAACCACACATGTGCGATGCGACTATGGATGGCTTTCGTAAGCTCCTCTGTCAACTCGAAGTATCAAAAAATAAATTCTGTCAATCGTTTTGTAGGAGAGTAAAACGTCTGTCAGTCGAATTTGATCGTGCCCGTAACCTGTCAGTCGAATTTAATCGTGACCAAAACCTGTCAGCCGAAGTAATCGTCTTGCTATATACGCAATGAGTGCGAGTAGTAATGGCGTTCATTGTATGATATCTCCTCGTCGAAAACTCGAAAGATTCTATCAAAATAAAGGTAAGATTTCATGTGTGGCACTCATATTGAGCTAGAAAATTCCATACTCTTCGAAATTATTATTAGCATGGAACTGTAGGGCGGTCTTTGTCGATAGTAAATTTATCAAAAAGGCAAGGCGTAGAAACGTTTGATGCTGCGTAAAGTGTTGATCAACACAGTATATATAGAGGCACTCGCGTTGATCGAGCTCCCTAGCCTCAATAAGCGATTACATACAAATTTTTGAGTCTACGAAATAATGGAATGACAGGTTTTACCTGCGTTGATGAAATCCATACAGATGGATTGCCACAAATTCCAATTCGATGCCAGTGCCTATATCCGAGAATTCAACAGTCGAAAAAGCGAGCTCCAATGTCTCCGACTGATCGGAGAGCTTGGAATCGAGACTAAACGGCACTGTGCAGGCTTTCGTGCAGCCAGTCCTGTCGAGTGCCGTACCATCAGGTTTGGTTCTCGAAACTCGCTGCGTCGGCCGTCTTTGAATACACATATTTCATCATTGTATGTAAGAAAAACAAATTAGATATGATAATGCATTTCATATGCAAGATTGTGATATGAGCTATAAAAAAGGAGAATACGAATGTAGAGGGCTATTTTATATTTGAAAGAGCCTTGTGGGGGCTCGATTATAATATCTATTTTGTTAAAAATGTGAAAAGTTTCCCTCTTTTTTCACTTTTTCTGAATCAAGCGCAAAAGCGTAAGCCACATTTTTTAAATACTTTCATGTATTTTTCTCTCATCAATTACCAAAAAGAATTGAATAATCTTTCGAAAACCAGAAAATTGAATGTAATTTTTAATTTTCATCATTAGTCATGAAGTATGTACAGGGAATTCATTTTACCTAATCGTAAAATATGTAATTTCTACTCCCTTGGATACATTTTTAATTGACAAGTTCTAATTGTTTAACTTAGAGCTTTTTCTACCTAATCATCAGGATTATTCAAGAGTTCTGCGGTTTATACTCAAAATAATAGAACCCTGCGCTCTATAATTTGCGTGCCTTATCGTAAAGAATAGTTGACGATGAAACGTGTATGGAACGAAAACGTAAACTTTATCAAGCTCATGAACGACAAAACTTTGAAACGGTGTATTCTAATTCTTCTCGATCATAGAAATGGGATTTGAATCAAGACGATAGAATGTATTCTATCGTCTTGATACAAATTTTTGACGTGGAAACCGAATTCGAAGTCCAAACTACAGTTTAGACTTCGAATTCGGTTTCTACGTCAAAAATACAGGAGCTTATCATGATTTTGTCGATTTGTCGATTCCATATTCGCGTATCACGCTCGTCTGATGAAACTAGAACGATAGCAAAGTTGAAATTTCACAAATTTTTTATTCTTGTTCCTCTTCTCCTCCCCAATCAGATATTTGGCCTCGATCTGCAGTTCGATTCACGATACGTGCATCGATAGGGACTCTTGAGAATTCTCCAGATTTTTCTGATGTATTCTGAAGAGAATAGTCACTGATTTAAAAATAGGACAGGGAATGAGGAGATCGGCATTTTCAAAAATTTCTGATTCTTGTTCCGTTCTCTCCTGTTGAATCAGACATTTAGCCTCGGTCTGTATTCCTATTCATACCCAATTAATAGAGATTTTCCAAAACTTCTTTAGACTTCTCTGATGTGTCAGGAAAAAAAAACAGTCACCTGAACAGTCATTGGGAATTGATGACGGGAATTTGACCATCCTCAATTTTAAAAGAATTATTCATTGGTGCTCTATAGCTAGACTGAAAATCAATCTAGCTAGATCAATTTGAATGTGAAAGAAATTGAATAGATTTGTCCAGACTCCTGATGTGAAAAAGTTGAGAAGACCCTCCTTTCGGATACTTTTGAATCTGGGAATTTTGATTTGTGTGCCTATGGAAAACCTCGAATTTTCAGGAAATAAGGAACAATAGTTTTGGTAGACACCATGATCTGGAGAAGAAAATACTATTTGTTAAAGTTGAGGCGATAGTTTTGTGCCACGGAAACTGCCTTAACTTTTACAAAACAACGCCGGAACTACTATTCACCCGAGCGTACTATAAATTATTGAGACTATCCCTTTAGCAAAAATTATAGTTGACGGTACGTGGACTGGGCGCAAAAGTTGAATTCTGCCTCCCCATATGATATTTTTCGGCCTTCACCATAGGCGAAGTTCGGAATCCGATTTTTCAGGAGTATACGAAATCCAGTTTCTGCCCCTATATGCACTTTTTCACAAACTGTGGGTAAAAGTGAGGCATTCGGACAAGTTACTTCGGAAACGCGCAGCGAGAAGCATGGAAACAAGCCTTTTGCGCGTCTGGTAGTCTCGTTCTAAACAGCACATGCATCTCGTGCCAAAAATTTTGTTCTCTCCAAAAACCTAAAAGGCCTTCGCCGATAAGTTTTCGCGAAGAGGAAATTTTTTCGGCACTCGACACGTGAAATACTATTTCCGCGCTAGTCACGGCAACTCATGTGGAAAACGTACTTTCTACCCTTGACACGTAATATACATCCGAAGCAGTGTCAATGGTACACGCACAGAATTTTTCGAGAAAAATTACGGGCATAGTGAGGGTAATGTTGAGACGTCCGACGTTTCAGCCTACTTGTTGCGGATGAGTGTCGAGAAAAATTTCGAAAAGTTTCGAATTTGATGAAAAAGTGCGGTGAATTTGGGTAAATTTTGCAGGCACTTGTAGGGTAACTTTTACTGCACCAGTATAAATTGAAGAGTTGGGTGCACTACGCGTGCCACGACCTCGCCGAGCTCAGCATCTCACATAAACTCCCAAAAAAGTATAGAATTACATTATTTGACTCGTTCTGATGAGGATGCCTGGATTTTGATTCGATGTCGAAGCATACAGAGTGATAAATATATAAAACCATGTCATAAATATATGACATAGTATATAACCAAGTGATAAATATATGATATATAAAACCATTTGAAATTTGCTGAATCATTTTCATTCTCACTCCAGGGGTAATTTTAATATTGAACAGAGCAACATTATCAGTGGCATGTAACCATCTTCTTGATACAGAAAAAAACCACCCTACATGACCGTAAAAAATTGGCGCTCCTAGGCGGCGCGTCCTACGATTACGGGCATGTAGGGTAATCTTTTTCTGTACCAGTCTCGTAATTTTTATCAAAAAATTCTGTGCGTGTATCGTGAAAAGTCATCAGGGCTTTTTTTGCAACTTTTCGATGTTTGGGTGCTCACAAAATTGCAAAAAATAGTATAGTGAAACCTCTCTTTTCGGACACCTCTATACCACGGACGATCATGTTTTCGCGGACACTTTTTCTGTGACCGGTGCCTATATTCGGCGAATGTAAGCCTCTCTATAAGGCGGACACCTCTAAAAGATGGACACTTTTTTTGCGACCGAAGATGTCCGTCTTATAGAGGTTTCACTGTATTTTTAATTGCGCCTCGTTCACGAAGTCCCGGCTTCCAAGCAATTATTTCGACCCTCGCCTGCGGCTCGAGCCAAAAACTAACTGCCCAGAAGCGAGCTACAACTTCATAAACTCGGTGCGAAATGTACTATGATGCGATATTCGGGAACTTTGGTGTCATCAAAATCATTCATTATGAAATTTGACGAGAGAATGTTGTGGCATCCAGCACTTTTACCCCTGAAAGAGTTGACCTAATTTATGAAAAATTGATTGCCTTCATGAGAACTGGTAACTTGCACTTGAGTAATTCTTCATGATTCTACACAAGTTGAAATCCTTCATCAATGATGGCTACGAAAAATGTCGTTAGGAAGTAAATGCATGTGTTTTAGATAGTCAAATATCGTTACGTATGGATCAAAACTAATCCGAAACGCACGTGTTGGAGCATTAGCTGTGGCTCCATTTCCTGTACCTCAATATTGATTGTTCAGAATCGTTGGATTGTCAGATTGAGGAGTCAGGAAAAATTTTGCCAGTGCTACCAAATCTACTACAAATTCATTCTCGGCGAAACTCATGTTAGCTACAAAATCCACGATCAAAACTTTTCTCAGTATATATAGAACATTTCTTATTCTACGTGATTGGATAACTACCAGAGTGTCAAAGGGTACATTTATTGAGGCTTCAACATCAGATACTCTTTCAAAAAGCTCACCTTCCAGCGAGAGAATGCGATTGTACACATATTCTCAACAAGTTGAATCAAGTATTGACGGAATAACAACTGGTCTTTTGACATACGTGACATATTTTAGAGGTATGGGTAAAATTATGGGTTAAGTATCATCTAAATTCAGTTATTGATTCATTCTCGTCACCTTTTTGTGCTCGAACCATGTTTTTATGATTCATGACGTTTGAGGAAAAGGGATAGTGAGTTATGAAATCTTTTTTGACGATTTTCAGAGACTGAGAAACTGCCTTCAAAATTCCATCTGGCTTGGCTCTTAGAATATTTTGGTTAGAATCTATATCAATCTCTACTCATTCGTCTCCTGAAATCCAGGCTTAATGATTTTTGCAAAAAACACTAAATATATACACTAGGAAATTCTTACAAAGCTGTCTTAGATTTGCATTGGATGATTCACAAGTTCTTACCTTTTTTGCAAGAAGTATGTAAGAAAAACGAGAAAACTGCCAATGACTGTTGAACGTTCTTACTGCCGACGGCTAAAATCGCAAATCCCTTCATGTGAGCGACGCGGGCGGGTCCCACCGTCGCGGTGGAATCTATCGCGGCGAACGTGTTCGGTATACTTTCAGTCTTGCAATAATGCTACATGAATATGAGTTTATGTGAATTTGAGATAATGTAGTTCCGACGAGATACTTGAGTCGATTTATTGGTAGAAACATCGATTAGTGATGGAGTCCTCAAACTTGCGTTAGCTTATACTCCTTGCCTCTATTTGGGTCAATTCTATTTATCACACACTCATCGTACAGCTTGTTTGTTTAAATGCCTCGAGAGTCAAATCAAATACTTCCCCATATGCTTTTCAAACAAAACTGTGAACGACTCACCGGTTAGAGAGAAGGTTGATTTGGATATTTTTGACAATTACTCCTATTATTATCACCCTATACGTTTTCCGTTTGAGTCCACCAGGGTTGGTCGGAATAGTACATTTCGATACAAGGATGGGAAAACTTTCTTTCGCATCCGAGTGATGTGTTTCCGACCTGAGCAGTAGTCGAAGGTCAGAATCAATACGTGGATGCAAAAAATAGGTTGTACACCCGTGTATCGAACTGTGTTTTGCGACAAACTGTGCGAGAAAGTGGAAAATCAATGCGGAAAATATTCTTGTCCGCACTGATTTAAAAAGGGAAAAGGCCAAATTGACCACCTATTTCTTGCTAACTTTGCTCGTCTTTCTGGCGCACTCAAACACTTTTTAACGTATACTTACATAGATCATTTTGAAGCTTGTTCCAAACACTACGAAATGAGCTAAGGGACGTCTAATTTCAATCAACCAAAGCTGAGCTATCTCAATTTCCGCAAAATAATACATTTCGCACCGGATTTATGAGCTTGTAGCTCGCTTTTAAGCTATTGGTTTTCGGCCTGAGCCGCAGGCGAAGGTCGAAATAACCGATCGGAAACGGGGAACCTTATGGACGAGTTGCGAATACTATCTTTTGCAATTCTGTGAGCGCCACATCGGAAAATTGCAAGAAGTGATTTCTATAGGCATAACTGAAAATACGTTGTGACACTTGGCAAGTGATCACAGAATCGTATTGGTCAGGGCACTGGGGGGTGGGGGGTCGTCAGAGTATGCAACTCGTATTCCAGAGGGTTTGAAAGTGTACCCCGATGGATTTAGAGGCGTTGAATCGATTGCCAGGTGGCACCAGCTCGATAACCCCGGCGTTATTTGTTATTATCAAATTTTAGTGCAAAATTATAGTTTTCTGTGAAAAAGTCGGAAAATATGCATTCTCACGGAAAATCTCAAAAGAAGAACGTTGTAGAGCACAAAATCTTCTACAAGGAGAATCTGATCAAGTATTAGGGGAAACCCAAACCTGGGCCGGGAATAGCACGAGGACCGTTCTGCGCGTTTAACATATGAGTAATTCCACGAGATGAATAATTCCACGAGAAAACGATATTGGGACTAAACATGCGATAAGCGCTCTCATCTTTCGTCCGTGTTATTCTTATGGAAGACATCCATAGCGCCGCCAAATTGGCGCTGCAGTCCCATTTAAATTAACACAGAGGTTTACTCCCAATATTGTCGACAGTTAGGACCCACATTTCTTTCTAAGTGAACTAATTCGATTTTATAGGTTGAAAAATGAACTTCCGTCACCATAAAAAAAATTACGACATTTTTTTCGGACCCTGGTACACAAATCAAAATTATGTTTTCAACTTCTTTCAACAAAATTTTCGTAACTTTTTTACTCTCAAATCGTTATAGCTCAAAATTCATCGCAGATGGAGGGATGTGGTTTAGCGCATCTGAAAGGTGAGCAAAAAATCTATCAACAACCACTTTGGAGTTCTGGTTCTCATAGAATCTCGATTATATATGGATGATCATCTTTTATTTTTTTTTCTCTAAAAGCTATTTTTTCGAAAGATTCAAAAGTACATTTTTTCATGTAAAAAGTTGTGTTCTTCATGAATAAAATATTTTCACTCTGCGTTTTTGGGCTTTGAGCTGTTTTCTGGCCATTTTTTTAAATTTGAATGACAGAAAACCTCAATTTTCTGCGCATGCGCGATATTTTGAGATTTCGAAACCAATTATTTTGAAAAGCTGAGGAAATTTCCTTTAAAATGATCACCTGTTGAGCTTGAATCCGTTGATTTAAACCCAAGTTACAGTGACTTTTGACAGACACTACAAAAAGCAGCTTGGTGCTAGGCCCCATATTCGCTTCAGTCATTGCCCGGAGGCCGTCATGTTTTCGCTCAAATCGTTTTTCATCATTCGGGCGCTGCAACTCCGCTTCTAGTTGATGAAATTGAACTCAACAAGAGGTTATTTTGAAGGAAATTTCCTCAGCTTCTCAAAAAATTGGTTTTGAAATTCTAAAATCTCGCGCATGCACAGAAAATTGAAGTTTTCTGTCATTGAAACTCAAAAAGCGCCCAGAAAACAGCTTAAAACCCAGGAATGCAGAGTGAAAATATTTTATTCGTGGAGAACACAACTTTCTACATGGAAAAATGTGCTTTAAAATCTTCCAAAGAAATAGCTTTTTGAGAAAAAAAATAAAAGATGATTTTGACGGAATCATCCATATATAATCGAGGTTCTATGAGAACCGGAACTCCAAAGTGATTTTTGATAGTTTTTTTGCTCACCTTCCAGATGCGCTAAGCCGCGTCCCTCTATCTGCGGCTATGATTTGCGGTGAGTTTTGAGCTATAACGATTTGAGTGTGAAAAAGTTACGAAAATTTTGCTTTAAAAAGTTGAAAACATAATTTTGATTTGTGTACCAGGGTCCGAAAAAAATTTTGCAAATTTTTTCATCGTGACAGATGGTCTTATTTCAACTCATAGAATCGAAAAAGTTCACTTAGAAAGAAATCTAAGACCCTACCTCCGACCATATATCGTTTACTCATATGGGCTTCAAAGTGGGGGTTGACGCTGTGCTACTAAACTCACTGCCAATTCGACGGTTGTGAACTTAGGGCCGAGCAACGGAATGCATCTTTAATGGGATGGAATTCCCTTAAAAATGGTACAAATCTCATCTTGCTAAGTACGAACCTCTTCGGAAGTGGGGCGAAAGATAGAAAACAATTGCAGGTTCTGACACTAGAGAGAACATCACCATTACGCAATTTTCTCTTTCTTTCACTCTACATTTGGAGAGATTTGTACTCAGCAAGATGAGACTAGGACTATTTCAAAGGATATCTTATCCCCTTCAAGATGCATTTCATCGTTGCTTAGCCGTAGGTTCACGACTGTCAAATTGGCAGTGAGGTTAGTAGCGCAGCGTCAACCGCCTCATTCAAGCCCATCTTAAACGCGCGGAACGGTCCTCGCGCAATTCCCGGCCCCGATTTGGGTTTCCTGGGAAACTCAATCACATTTTTGCTGCAGAAAATTTTAAGCTCTACAACTTTTTCTTCTCAAGATTTTCCGTGAGAATGCATATTTTCCGACTTTTTCAGAAAGAACCATAATTTTGCACTAAAATGTGATAATAACAAATGACCCCGGGGTTATCGGGCTGGCTCTGCCTTGCAATCGACCCAACGCCTCTGAATATACTGTTGGTCAAAAGTTTCAGGAAAACGAAATTTTTTTTCCAATCTTGTAAGTGGAACTACCATGCTCTACTTGACCGAAAAAGACTTCATCAGTCATCGTCTTGAAGGTCTTACCACGTACTCCAAGATGACCTTATTCACTATCATTAGAACGGATCTGGATTTTTCGAGTTTGAGCTTGATAAAGTGCTATTTTTCATGATTTATGGAAGAATTTTTAGGCTCCAGTAGCTCAAAGGTACAGAAATATTCTGACATAAATCTTGAAAGACTTCAAAATGGAAGTTTAGAGCTTCAAAATCCGTTTTTCAACATCATGTTACTTCTCCGAGCTATAACATTTTCTCTGAGGAGAGTTTTTCCGAAAAAACTAGCACCCTTATTAGAAAATGACGAAGAAATTCCCTTCTTGGGGCATGCTCCAAAGGTTTATCGTTCTCTTGATCATGATGTAGAGGAGAGATACCAGGATCAAATATTACATTCTTCAGAAGACGCATTTCTCTGTCTATTTCAAATTTAGGCGTTAGTTACTCCGAAACATTTCTCTTCACAGAAAATGTCATAGTTCGGAGTAGAATTAACGTGGAAGGATATTGGAAAACGTATTTCAGCTTTGAGCTACCGGAGTCAGCAGATTTTTCCAAAAATAATCAAAATTGGCTCTTTTTCAAGATCAAATTGGGAAGATCCAGATTCGTAGTGATAGAAATGAATGATTATGTCATCTTGAAGAACTCGGAAAAACCTTCAAAATGAACGCTGATAAAAGGTCCTTTTCGGTCGAGTAGATCCTAGTAGGTCGACTAACAAAATTGGGGTGAAAATTTTAGATGTGCTGCATGGAACATTTGAGCGTCAGTGTACACTCACCGGACATAAATTCTGTGCAAATCTGGAAAAGCTTTTTTGTCCCTCAGCTCCTGCTCAGAATCTTCAGTCTCGATTCCAATTCTGAAGGTATGAGGATAAAATCACGATTATGAAGGCCCCACAAACGGTCTGATTCGGATTGAAACAACAGCGTGCAAAAAACGTTTTCAGATTTGCACAGAATTTTTGTCCAGTGAATGTACATCGGGATACACATCCAAACATTCTGGAATACGAGTTGCATATTCAGACCACCCCCCTCCCCTCCCCAGTGCCGTGACTAACACGATTCTGTGATCGCTTGGCAAGCTTCACAAGGTATTTTTGCTTATTCCGATAGAAATCACTTTTTGCGGAAGTTGAGATAGCTCAGCCTTGGTTGATTGAAATTAGACGCACCTTAGCTCATTTTGTAGTGATTGGAACAAACTTCAAAATAAGCTAATGTACGTTGAAAAATATTTGTGTGTGCAAGAAATACGAGCAAGAAAAAGGTGGTAATTTGGCGTTTTCTCATTTGAACGTGTGTTGATTTTGATGAATACTTGATGGCTCTTGTCGGAACCTAAAATCTCACTTTTTAGCGTCCAGCAAAAGTTGCTTCTTCCGTAAAATGGGATAACTTTTTTACATTTTTTTTGTCTTTTTTTCTCGGTTTTTCGGTCGTTAAAATTCCAATTGCTGTCAATGCCCCAATGTAACGATGATCTCTTCAATATGGTGAGATATGTGATCGAAATGAACCGTTATTCACCCAGGCAGGGTTCGTTGCGAAACAGCCTGCAGGTACACTAACTGGACCACTCACGTGTTGCTGCTAAATCAGCCTCTTTGGAAAAAGTTTCAATGAACAACTGCAATCATTCACTTTACGGGGGATCTACGGTGGCTCAACACGTGGTTTGTCTGTGTATCAAGAGGGGAGAATAGTTTTCAGTGCGATAGGATCATTTATTTGCCTTGCCAAACGCAGCTCTGAAAGTCATTTTTCAGGGATGTACCAAAGTTGCACCCGCTCTACCAAAGTTACCAAATTCGGCGGTACCGAAAGAGAAAAAAGTATCACTTATGATTTATTCTCATCAATAATATCCGATTGTCACAGAGAGTTCTTCGATATTCAATAAATTCTAACAAGCACTTGTCCCATTCCGAATTCTTCCAATACCTCTCCAAATTTCATGAGCATATAATGTTGGTTCCTCCAATGCCAGAAAGTGTCCACCTTTCGAGAGCCTTTGGTAGTTTTTCATTTGGACAAACCGCTTGCACAAATCCTCCTTTGGTATATCGATTATTTCATTTGGCGCTTGCACACAGGACGTCGGCACTTTGACTTTCATTCTATTTAAAAGTTGAAAGTAGATCGAGTAATTACCGAGTCGAAATCATATTCCTCTATGTATGAAATTTTCAATTGGTGATAGTGGTCCATATTGTAGTGAAATGTCTAGTTAAAGAAACTCCTAAAGATGGGCAGAAGTTGTCCAAGAGAAACGATAACGAAAAGTCGTTGGTTCAAAATCAATACTTCCTCGCAAATCTATAAAGTGAACCTTGATGATCATAGTCACTTGTTCCAACTGTTTGCGGTGGAAATCCTCTTATCAATTGATTGGAGGAGTTATCTCATTTGGTGGCTTTTTCGATCCCGACGCTTTTGGATTACTTTTGCTAAAGTTTGACGCGAGTGAAAGTTTGTACTACTCGGCCCTTTCATGCACCCAGTTTATTAATATGAAATTGTGAATACCTGTCTTCCTGATGGCACACATTAAGAAGGCCAAAAAAGTGGTGGCCACTCTAGCTTTATTTTGCGATGTATAGCTAGTTAATATCAATGTCGAATAAATTGAATATGAGGAATAAATCTCATTCATCACGACGACTAATTACGCAGTAAATATTTCTAACGTTTTGCCCTAGAATCATTAGGTGAGTGGTTATACTTACTTTTCCATCTGGAAGGATGATGAATATCTGTTTGCTGACTCGGCATAAATGCGCATGGATGATGTGATCTTGTTAGGAATCCAATACAGCATCAGATTGTCAATAAGGTTGTCCAACCCAAGTTTCGTGATATTTCCATCGTTGGTGTACTTGTTCAGCTTGTTAGTCGCGATAGCAAATTTTTCTAGGATGTAAGCTGCTAGTCCTGCTGGCGAATCGCTCAAAGCAAATCCTGAATGAAACAATTTTTCCATCATTGAATTACTGCCTTTTGATAAATTGCGTATATTGATTATGATGAAGTTTGATCAGCATGAAAAAAAAAAATGAGTTGAAACGTTGTAACCGGAGATGATAATGTAGATGTAATGAACATGGGTATTCTATACTCCCATAAGATGTTAATCCGTGCTGTGAGCTATAGAGGCTTAGCATAATGCAAACTCATGTGATGATCGATTGATTGGCTAGCCAGTAATTCATCTAAAATCACACCAGGCCGCGTAATGTAATAAGTCTGATTTAGTCTACAAAAATGATACTGAGTAATTCATTTTGGATACAGCTTTCATATAACTTTGCAATTTAATTTTGAATCTCGTGTTGAATACATCTTTTCATGTTAGCTACTCATACTGTCCCAATTTTGAAAAAAAAAATTATATTGAATTTTTCCGGTCACGTGCAACCTTGCAGCGCTCTGATATATTTTTGATTCACCAGAAAATCGATTTGATACGGTAGAATCAGACAAATCACGAGAAAACAAGCGTCAAAGCCTGTTGAACAATAAATTATAAAAATCTGCAACGGCTGTACTTGTCCACCGGCAAAGCTCTGCTTGCTCTGCTTTGTCGAAATGATCATGCGAATATGTTTTTGAAGCAGGATATTCTTCATGATGTTTTAAAAGTAATGTAAAGATGGCAATATCCAATACTACAACGAACCGATGGTATCCGGCTTAGTCGCCTGTTCATGGAAATATCCACTTTCTTCAATCACCGAAGAGAGGTAATCTTGCAGGGATGGGGTCTTATCTCGAGGTCCTTCTGTTGTTGGAAATAACCATTTTGTGATGGACTTATCATTCCACGGGTTGAGTGAGAATTGTTGACCATACGTTTCCGGTGTCAACCTGGTGCACATCGTTGAATGTAGCCCTAAAATCCTAAAATTTGATCAATTTGTTTTTGCTTAAATTATTCGTGGATCCACGTTCGGATCGAACACCATGTGTAAATTAAACTGACCCATTATGTGAAATTTTTGTATATCATCAGCGGAAAAGAACACTTTACATTCTAAATGAAAGCAGTTTTCGAGATTGGTGATAAGGCAAGGTACGGGCATAGAAGCACGATCAGCTTCAAATGCTTTAGAGTATGATCATAATTTTCTTGTAACATACAATGTTTACATACTCATTCGAAATTTAAAAAACAAGATTGAAACTTTCACTAATCTATTCGCGGGATTGAGTTTGAATATCTTTTCAAATCAACGGAACGATGGCTCCCGAGCATATTTTAATTTTTTGAAACGAAGGTAAACAAAACTAACACATTAGGGTACATGATAGCCATGCTAGAAGCGATCCAAGCTCCCCAGTCTCCAGCCAGTACATAGAATTTTGGTTTTTTCAGTCTCATCATGAGATTCTTTAATATTTCTGCCATTGCAGGAGCATCTAGTCCCTGTTTTGTTGTAGCATCGGAGTAACCAAATCCAGGTAGAGATGGAATGATCATTTCGAATGCGAAATCATACTCAGATCGTGGCTGATTCAGCAATGGAATGATTTTCTGAAACTCTACAACTGAACTTGGCCATCCGTGCAACATCATCAATGGCAACACTTGAACTTGTCGATGCTCCGGTATCTGCGGTTTCACGTGGTAGTAGTGAATATCTAAACCTGAAACACGCAAATGCATGATTGTTATTGTCACGTAAAGTCTTGCAGCTCATTGAATGATTGAGCAGGTATCCACAATTGTCTCGGGTAGAATTCTTTATTATACCAAAAATAAAGCCTCCCGTGAAGTAGAAACTATTCACTCAGAGAAAAGTAAGGTAGGCCTTGACTCACCACCAAGGTGATGCCTCCTTGCTCAGTCAGGCAACTTGTTCACTGAAACAATTTCTGTCGCCACTGGGACATGACTCGATGAAATGATCTGAAATTTTGCCCACACGTAGATGAAGAGGAGTGCTTCCATGTAGTGGGAGATTTGCGATGAAAAACATTCCTAAAAAAAATTAGAAAAATCATATCATTTTTCGACGTTTTCACGGGTTTCGATGCCGCGGTGACCACCGCGAGCCTAATTTTCGATGTGCGAAAAAGTTTTTCAGTTTTCAATTACAACGAAACTGAAAGCAAGAAAGTTGTTCGGAAGAGTCTACGTTATATTAATATTCAAGACTCAGATCGAATGATGCAACAGGAAAAAAATTAGAATAATTTTCATATTCGGATCTTTAGCGACAACTTGAGTTCACGACGCGTCATCAAACAATAATCTCAACAAAACTCTTAGAACTTTTTTTCGATTGCATCATTCGATCTGAATCCTCAATATTAATATAATTTAGATCCTTTCCAACAAATTTCTTGCTTTAAGTTTGGTTGTAATTGAAAACTGAAAAACTTTTTCGCGTGTCGAAAATTGGGGTCGCGGTGGTCACCGCTGCATCGAAACCCGTGAAAACGTCGAAAAATGATATGATTTTTCTAATTTTTTTAGGAATGTTTTTTATCGCAATTCTTCGACTTCATGGAAGCACTCCTCTTCATCTACGTGTGGGCAAAATTTCAGATCATTTCATTGAGTCATGTCCCAGCGGCGACAGAGTTTGTTTTAGTGAACGAGTTGCTTTGCAAGCAAGGTATAGTAGGAATTACCTTGGCGGTGAGGCACGTCCTACTATATTTTATACTTCCATACGCAGACGTATGAAACTGCATACACGTCTCGTGCCGAAATATTTTCCCTTTGGGAAAACCACGCTGGACAATGCCTTCGCCCACGTCTAGCCCGGTTTCCCGAAGGAAAAAATGTTTCCAGCACTCGACGCGTAATGTACTATTTCTCTGATTCCCGTCTGTTTGACACTTCAACTACGAGTTAAAAACATGATTTCTTCAAGTCCAAATCTTTGTCGGATGGGGTCTTTTTCCACCTGAATCCGGAGCTGTCAGTTGCCTTGACCAGCGCTGAATTCATGTCAATTTTTTCATTGAATAAAAAAAGTCAGACATATTTGACCTTTGACTCACCATACATTGATGCGTTTCGATTCGATTACCTTTGATTATTCATATAGATGTGATATGATACTAATTCTTCAATTGTGAATAATTTTTCTCCAATTTTTATCATGATCCCCATCGTGTATCTAATTTTATCACGGGTAATTTTCCAATAAATGGAAAAATGAATAAATGAATAAATCACGCAAAAACGGCAATCGTGTACGTGATTCCATCTTGTACAGTTTTATTATTCACACTTCATCTTGTTTTGCTCTTTTTTTTTTTTTTCTTTTTCATGTGTTCAACGGTCGTCTTCAGCCAATGAACTATTACAACCGGGGCGGATCTCGTGGGCTTATCGTTTCGTGTTTTTGAGATCCAGCCACTCACCCTAGCCTAATTCTCTCCGCATTTGCCCGGGAATCATGCCCGTGGAGCGAGGGAAAACCCCCGAAGGGAGAAAACCTGCTCCGGAGAGTTCGGCACATTTATCATGATACTCTTACGGTGCTCATGCCACATTTCGTAAGTATGAACATCGCAGTTGTAACATTTCATGCCTCTTGTTCACGTTGCTGAGGTGTAAGTGTCAACTAATCGATCGGAAAAGTTAGCTCGTCAAGGTTGATTAGACCGAGATTACCCATTCAAGTACTAACCATGCCCAGCGATGCTTAACTTCGATGATCGGCCGAGCTGATACTCAGCGACCCCGCCAACTGTGTCGGTTGATTTGCCCATTTGTACTATGCAATATTTTTCCTTTTACCATGATTCATTCTCACATGGCTATTTGGTCAACACAAATATAACTTGATGTTTGATTCGGATAAATTCTACTCGAAACAACTCCGGATACCCCCTTTTATTTTAAACAACTGACAAACCTTGAATTTTCGTTATGAATTGTGGATACTTATTCAATTTATCTTCTCGCTGCTCAAATTTGTAATCCTTCTTCCAGTAGTCTATTATCGACCTGATGTATTCGCTGCGAACACCGTAAGACCAGCCAACGTTTTCGAGGGCTGGCTGAGGTAATCGTACACTATCCAGTCGCTGCTTCAAATCTTGTACCATCTGGGCAATCAGATTTAGAAATTTTGTTATTGTGGAAAAAAAGTAAAAAGTAATCAGAGCTCAAATTTCACGCAGTGTCACAATTCTACGTTTGCAGCTCGTTACCGCCTTCTCTCCGTGCAGCAGACCTATGCGTCAGTTTTCTTTTACACATAGAAATGATTTCCCTTGTTTTCACTACTTGCCCGCATGAATCAACGATAAGTTTGACAAAAATGACATCCATAAAAACTGAAAACGTGCCAATTTCGTGCTATGAGCATGGATCAACATCCTCGTTGAGTTGATATGAAGAAATTCCCGTATTGAAAATGGGAGCTTGATAAGGGTTTTGGATGGAAGCAACTTTCGACGTGGTGAGATTGCAATTGATCCCAATATGACAAATATATCTGAATATCTTCCAACTTATCTTGAAGTTCATTTGAGACCTACAAAAATACGCTGCTAAAAGTAATTAGCAGATTGTTTTCTCACAGCGTTATATGATGATGATTATAGCGAATCCCCCAACTGCCTCTTGAATTCAAGAGACTAAATCAAGGTTCAAAGTACTCCATATAAGTTTTTTCTTCAATTTAGGAAGAATTTCTGCATTCCGAACTAAATTGAAACACAAATGAGGCGTTGAAAATTAATAACACATACATGCCGCACGTTCTTAAATACTACAAAATCATCATCCAGTACAGGATACCTGATTTTGATAAATCCCTTCCTTCATTATGAAAAATGACTTAAAAGTTTGGACGAAATACTAGAAAAGGGACCCAAGTAATAAAGGATAGAAAGAATATTTGGGAAATAAATTCTGTTTTACGGAGATAAACATATCAAAATGATCAGAATGTGCCAAAAGTTGGTTCGGAAGTATAAGAATAACAAAAAGAATATGCTATGTATTTGATTAACTAACATATGAATCAGGCATGAGTCTCCTGAGCTGTAGATAATATTTGAATTGAGAAGGAATTGCTCATGGTGACTGTATTGGAAATGGGATGAATCGGTTCTGAGAACACCAAGTGAAATTGAGTATTTTTCTACAAATTCGTTATTTGAAGAATAGATTATGAATGGTAGATTTTAATTTGCACTCGGTGGAACAGAGAAAATGTAATGTAAAGGCCGTTATTGATTCTTATTAACGCGACAAATCGATTGGTTGATACAGAATTTTGGTAAAGAGATGATTAGATTAGGAAAGGAAGCAATTAACTACCGGTGAACATAAAAATTGAAATAACAACGTCTCATTTGGAACGCAAAATTTCTGGATCCATTTGACAAACTCTTTTGAGACTTTGTAGGTGTATTCTGGAGACTGTGATGATGATACCAATGAATTGAGCATAATCGCATGAGTATCTTTTCACTAGTGAATTTTTTAATGAGAAATTTGACATATTTCGAAAGAAGCACATCTTAAGAATGATTTGTAAGATGTCTTGTCAAGGAGGTGGTTTAGATTTTTCTCGACGTGCTGATTCGATTGGTTGATACGGAATTTTGTTAAATTGTGATTATAAAGGTCTTATATAGCCCGATGTAAGAGAGGTATGATGAAGTTAGAATGAAATGAGCCCCAATCGAAATTCCGTATTAACCAATCGATCCAGCACGTCGAGAAACGTGTAAATTAACCGCCTCAGATTTTTTCAAGGTAATGGAGACAATATCTCTAGTTTTTAAGATAAAAAATTACAAATAAAAGAAGAAAAATTCATAAATATAAAAGTAATTTATTGGGTGGGGGGGGGGGGCAGTCACAATCTAGCATTCCCATCTTGAGACGCCTCCGAACATGGCATAATAATTTTAGGACGATCTATCAAACCAGTAAGGAGTTTAGCTGAGCCATAGAAAACAACATACATACATATACAGGCACGGACAGAGGGCTAAAGATAGGGTTGTAGTAATTTTATGAGGGCTCATGAAGAAAAATGGTGACCTACATTTGATAGATCTTGGCAAAAGGGTGAGGACTGGACAAATTTCACATATTCAAGAGCTTCACTGAAGGAGAAAAAAATTTATTTAGGAAAAATTTGACGAAAATTTCCCTGGCACCAAATGAATGCTTTCTCTTTTGAGAAAGCAATTCTTACAGAAGTCATTTACATCGACAAATGAGGACTGTAATTGTAACCCAAGCCAGGCACCCTTCTGAATCAAAAATTTCCCGAAAATATAATCACAGAGAGTGGAAATATAATTTCATCAGAATTTTCGTATTTTCGGTACAGCACTAGCAACTTTTGAAAAAGTTCGCTCGCGAAATGCTCAAAAATCGGTTTTTGTGGTCTGCTGCTGACAAACCAGAACGCATTCCAGCAGAAGTGAATGAAGTACGACTTGAATGATGGCAGATACTATTTTATGCCACTTTTTCAGGTATCAATAGCTCAGGATATCAGTGGAACACTGGAGTTACACAAAATTGTTTCGCGGAAAACCTCTTATGTATTTTCAAAGTTTCAGACAAATTTAGTCTGGGAAGTGACGAAAAACTTTCCTGGTCAATTGGAATGAAATGTTTCCGAATTGAAAACCTTACTCGAATGATGCGAGGAGTAGTTAAGGAAGTAAACCTCGGTACCGCGGTAGTAAAAAAAGGTCGACTTTTTTTAAACACCGCGAATTTTCCAACATGTTTGTCTTAAGTGTTAATCAGATTCCATTAGACCCACACATAAATTCGCACAAGCATCCGACGCATGAACCATGAAATATCGACTCCTGATTATCAGTGAATTTGTCTTACTTGTGACTTATTCGTGACTTCTTTGCTAAAAATTAATCAGAACTTCTATCGAAGCCAACGAAAGCTCGAAAAAAAACTTGGAGCACTTTCTTTGTGTAATTATCTACAAGTGACCGTAATTACGACAAAAACTGATCGGTCAGTCTTTCATAATAATTCAACAATCGACCCGATGCCCCATAAGATACCGTGCTTAACTTCTAAAAATGTTAATGCTGATGGTTTGACTCAGGGGTAACCGAGGATCGTGAATTGTTTACTGTGTACAGTTGACATCGAAATACACCTCTCTGCCAAGTTTGATCAAAATCTGATCGGTGGATCTTCTACCGAGGTAACTCCCTTAATGTTAGCTTTTTACGACAATTAATTACATTTCACCATCATTATCGTTAGTGGGAATTCAGTATCATTATTTTGAATAATTATAAAACTTTGAGAAAGATTTCGTTTGCTTCGTGGGAACGATGAAACGTGGTTCAAAATTCTCGCTCATAATGCGGTGCCAGCGCCTTTTCACTGATTTGGAGCAGACTGATATATATGATGACGATATATTCATGTATACACTCTAAGTAAATGAAAAACTCTTACCTCTGTACTAAAATCAATTTTGAATGGCCTTATTGTAGTATCATCAATACTCCTATCTCATGAACCCCAGTAGGTACTGTTCAGAACGGGCGGTTCTCTGATGAGAGTCGGAAAAATGATCCCCCAAACGAAATTCAAAGCTGCAGTCTCGACCCAACCCATATTAGCTACAAATTTGACAATTATAGTTAGAAACGCGGTATTTGCTTGAGTTTGACTTTCAACAAGATATATGTATCAACGCTTCTATAAAGGTATATGCCCTCTATCAAATGCAGGATTGCACTGGTGTTCACTGCACATACAATGGTAACAATGAAAAACCATCTTATCAACTCTATGCGTTGCAACATCGACAAGATGAATTCAGCGATTAATTTATTGGATACATTGCTCCAATTGTATCATACATAACTTAATCATGCTTCTCACTTGAATTATTAGAGCTGCTCAGTTACAAATTACGACCATTGAAACTATAATCCTGGTGACTGCTGGTAAGGTGTATTCTATTTTCGAAAAAAACAAAAGAAATTCTTTAGAATATCATCCGTGCAATTAGTAGGGCGAGACATTCATTCGGAAGGATAGTTTAACTGACGATTTTAGATGTAAGTTGCTCCATCATGACGATTAAAGCTGGAGTTGAAAAATGATTAGAATTAGCCCAAGCTACAAATAACTTTGAACCCTTGATCAACTTTCAAGTTGAGGAAAGTTTTCAACACTTATTCATTTTATCGACGCACGGAGTTTGTAGAGTTAACTATAAAATTCCTTACCGACTTGTCTGTGAACCGCCTGATTATCGAACTAAATTTTCTCTTCTCCCAACAAGAAATCTTCAACTTCAAATATATACTAGTCAAGCCACGAGTGGTTTACTTGAGAGATAAGTCTATTATGCTTAATTTCGGTTGTTTTTCATTAATAATTGGTTGTCTTTCAAAAACAGCTGTATTTTGTTTTCAGA
Organism: Eretmocerus hayati; assembly: GCA_029851415.1. Taxonomy (NCBI): domain Eukaryota; kingdom Metazoa; phylum Arthropoda; class Insecta; order Hymenoptera; family Aphelinidae; genus Eretmocerus; species Eretmocerus hayati. Next base: position 147,854,223 of record CM056743.1, on the reverse strand, counting down.
GTTTACATTATTATCGCTAATAATGATATACAGTACCGTTCATAAGTTCTCGATCGTCGATCCCTCGATTACCCTGACTTGGAACAGCAATAAGTCAAATTCTATGGGTTGTACGAAAATTTTCAAGAAAGCATCTTACAGAGCAGAAAAAATACTAACTTTTACTGGGTTTTGATGATTTTTATCGAATATTTTTGAAGGTCCTACACGCTGATGAAAAAATAGAAAATCTAAAAATTTTTTACTTTTATTGAGACACCTGCAGTTTTCATGCGAATAGAGATACGGCAATTCTGGAAAAAGCATCTTGTAGAGCGGAAAAAATGCTATGTGTAGCGATTTTTTGATTATCCTTTACGTACCGCGCATGAGAACGTACGAGCTGTCTAGATACCCAAAATGACTGCTTATCATCGGAAACGGCACAGAAAACGGTGAAAAACCTTGATTTTGGTGATTTGGACAGCTCGCACGTTCTCACACGCGGTACGTGAAGAATAATCAAAAAATCGCTACACATAGCATTTTTTCCGCTCTACAAGATGCTTTTTTCAGAATTGCCGTATCTTCATTCGCATTAAAAATGCAGGTGTCTCAATGAAAGTAAAAAATTTTTAGATTTTCTATTTTTTCATCAGCGTGTAGGACCTTCAAAAATATTCGATAAAAATCATCAAAACCCAGTAATACTTAGTATTTTTTCTGCTCTGTAAGATGCTCTCTTAAAAATTCTCGTACAACGCATAGAATTTGACTTATTGCTGTTCCAAGTCAGGGTAATCGAGGGATCGACCATCGAGAACTTATGAACGGTACTGTACTATTGAATTTCTTATTATTATTCCTAAAAATGTCTTGGCGTCGGTGTGTCTCTATCATTAGAAATAATTATCTCAATATTGAGATAGTATTCTTTATCGATCTTGAAGGACTGTAAGGTCTGTCTTCGATCCTAGACCACTTTCAGATGATAACGATGGTTGTTTCTCGTCCTTGATATGTACAATATTGAGATAGTATGCTTTATCGATCTTCAAGAACTGTAAAGATCGATAAAGCATACTATCTCAATATTGTACATATCAAGGACGAGAAACAACCATCATTATTATTTGAATAGTTATCTCATTCAATGTTTTTGAGGGATTAAATCGATGCCCAATGGGTGGAAGAATGTTCATTAAATATGAGGAGTTCTGGAGCAAGCTGGACAAAATCGTCACCGGAGGGATCGGGGAAAAATCTGAAAAAAATTTTTTCTGTTTGTACCATGTTAAAATAGTGCAAAATAGTACATTTCGATACAAGGGTGGATCCGAGTGTTGGGTTTCCGGCCTGAGCCGTAGGTGAAGGTTGGAATCAACACGAGAATGCGAAAAATAAGTTTTACACCCGTGTATCGAATACTATTTTTTGACAAACTGTGAGAGAAAGTAGAGAATCAGTGCGGAAAAGTTACTTTTTCGCACAGTGTGTCAAAAAAAAATTTTTTCCGATTTTTTCGACCTCCCCTGTGGGCTTCGGGCCCGTAAAAGCAGCAAAGCTCCAAAATAAGCAAAAGGGCCATTTTAGGCTCCTTTTGCTTATTTTGGAAAAATCACAGCTCCAACGGAATTTAATATTTTTCGACGTACCTGGGCGCATTTGTCTCGTAAAAACAAGCACTTTCTAAAGAAAAATTGCCCAAGGCCGATTATCGACCCTGGCCACCTCTGGGAGCTTTTCACTGAGAACGAATTTGAGCGACTTTCACGTCATCTTGTGGACGACCTAGGTTCAACTAGAAAGGTGATAATCAACTTTTGCCAGTGGTCATTTTGAAGGTCTTGAAAAAACCTACAATTTGACCACTGGTAGAAGTCGATTATTGCACTTTTTGTAGGAGCTGCAGCAGTGAGGAAAACGAGCATTTTTTTAAAAAATCGAAACTTTGAGACTAGAATACTAAAAACGCCCATCATATTTATCCACTAAACTTCTCCAGTATGTTCTTTGAGGTGTCAACTTATACCAAAAAAATTTTCGTGATGGCATTTTTCTACAGTGTCAGAACCCGTCGACAGAACCTAAGTTTTTAAGGGTCAGAGGGACGACTATTTAGAGCAAAACTGACCTCAGAATGGTGTTTAGATGGTCATTTTGAGTGGGAACAATATGCTTGAATCTACATTTCAGCCCAATGTTTCATTTGCGAGCTAGAATGAGTAAAACCATGCTCACGGGCTCCTGCACTCAGACGGCCAAGACAAGGCCCACTTTTGATTCGGTAAATTATACCCACACCACAGCTCGCCCTTGGCTCAAAAATCTTCCCCGCAAGTTTTTATACATGTTTTGGGGTAGTTGGAGAAGTACTTCCATATACTCTGGTGCGAATTAAGTGGGATGGTAGCATATGCGGCCATGGCCAATGATGACGTATGCGAGAAAATTGCAAAAAACGGCATTTTGGGATGCGTTTTTAAAAAAAGAAAAAAAATGCCCTCGCAAAAATTTTTATGGTATGATTTGTCACCTCAAAAAACATACTGGAGAAGTTTGGTGGATGAATATTATGGATGTTTTTTAGTATTTTTTTAGTCTCAAAGTTTCGATTTTTTTGAGAAAATGCTCGTTTTCCCACTGCCGTAGCTCCTATAAAAAGTACAATGATCGACTTTTACAAGTGGTCAAATTGTAGATTTTTTCAAGACCTTCAAAGTGACCACTGGCAAAAGTCGATTATCACCTTTCTAGTTGAACTTAGTTCGTCCACAAAATGACGTAAAAATTGCTAAAATTTGCTCTCAGTGAAAAGCTCCCAGAGGTGGCCAGCGTCGATCATCGGCCGTGGGCAATTTTTTCCTAAAAACTACAGTAAAACCTGTCTAATTCGGGCCCCTCCGGTTCTAGTCCGATCCTCCCATAATAAACAGGTGCCCGAATTATGGAATCTGATTCAAAATGATAGAAAGTACAAATTTTGAAAGAACTCATTTTAAACCATACAATTTTGGAATATGTGAGATACATTGATGAGAAGTCAACTCAAGATGTGGAATGCCAAGATTCATAGTTATTCAAATTCGAGTTTTCAAAATTCGGTATGATGGTGATTCGAAAATTCAAGATTCGGAACATACTCAGATAGAGGGTCTGCAAACTCAGAACTGTAATTTGAAAATCTCAAAGGTTGAGGGATCTCTAGGAAAGGCTCAAAAATACCCTCCGTAAGTACACATCCAATACTCTAGCATTCAAGGTCAGTGACTTGATAGCTGCGAATGATTAAAAACTAGCTGTTGTGAATTTTAGAGTATCAAACAACACTGATGTCGAAATTATACTCTCAATTGACTCATTATAATTTTTCGTTAGATTTTCAAATATGTAGTTGAGTGATAATCTCCTTAATTCGTTAAACTGACGCAGAACTCAGAAGATCAATGATCTTTGCTTTTCTCAATATAGAAACATTTCTTTCAAGCTCGTTCTGAGCTTGACATGAGTTTTCGGCATGTTTACCTGGCTCATTATCATAACTGGAGTGGGTGCCCTTAATTCACAGTTTCCTTTAACATGTGACATCATATGTTTAAGATTTCGAGAACCGCCCATATTAGGCAGGTGCCCAAATTCTAGAGGTGCCCAAATAATGAAGAAAGAAAACCGTTTGAGCTTATGAAATGAAATTCGGTTCCACGAGAAAGCGCCCGTAATAAGGAGGTGCCCATAGAGACAGGTTTACTGTACTTGCATTTACGAGAAAAATGCGCCCAGCTACGTCGAAAAATATCGAATTCCGTTGAAGCTGTGATTTTATCAAAATAGGCCAAAAAAGGGCCTGAAATGGCCCTTTTATGGGCCCCAAGGTCCACAGGGGGGGGGGGGGGTCGGAAAAATCGCAAAAAAAAATTTTTTGCACTATTTTAACGTAGTACAAACAGGAAAAATTTTTTCAGATTTTTTCCCGGCCCCCCTGGTGACGATTTTGTCCAGCTCGCTCCAGAATTCTCCATATATATTTCAGCATGGCTATTATCAAACTGAATTTTTGTTTCAACAAGAAGTATTCAAGTCCAAATAGATATTACTTCGGTCTTGGAAAGTATACTTGAGAGTTGAGTATTGTGTCTATTTTTTCATCAATAATTGATGAGCTTCTATTGAGAACAGCTGTCTGTACTAGTCAGAAGTCATGTTGTTATCGGGCACAATGATCCACCGTTGATTTCCTTTTTATTTTTTCTGAAGAAGGTTCCGCGTCAACGAATCTATCATTAAAAAATACGGTACGCGAATACCCTCAGATTGGTTGTATACCCGAATCTCGGTAGTTTCTTCAGGTACTTTCGTTCCGGTGTTCCTATTCGCGTACGCGAATGATAGCCCTCCCGATAACGTACGTCAACCTGTACCGCGACCAAAATGTGACAATTGTTTTGGGTAGGACTCTAACTGTTCTAATTGTATAGAAAATTTCAGAATTTGCCTATTTTGCCTTTTCGAGAAAATCGACTTTGAAGTCGCTAAAATATGCCCGTCTTCCAGAGGCCACAGCTCTTCGAATATTGAGCCTAGATTAACGTACCTGGGCTCAAATTGAAGCTCTGAATTTGCCAAAATTGTTTTAGGTATTAAATCTTCAGAAAGATCATCGCGAAGGATGATACCGTCGATTATAAGTTATACGTGGTGACAGTACACCTATATATATGGTGAGATGGCGGACGGGTGGCGCCAGCGCGGGAAGACAAGTCTCGCGATACTTAATCTCGATGCATGCATAGGTTTCTAGCACCCGCTTTACGTCTGCAAGGGGTTAGATCTGCTCTGCTGGCCTCGTAGAAGGTTCCAATGCAGGTATTCCTCAAGTCATCCCGTCAAACGTCGATCCGGGCGATCCCAGCCCGCAAAAGCAGTGTTGTCGTCTGCTCCACAGAACAGAAATAAAGCTCGAGATCAGTTGCCCCCTCCGCGCGCCGTCATGCCGTATATATAGGTATACCCAGTACACGCGAAAACCTTTAGCCATGTAATTTATCTCTTTGGCTCATTGTGTGGTTTGTTTGACGCCGAAAACAATTTTGGCAAATTCAGAGCTTCGATTGGAGCCCAGATACGTTGGTCTAGACTCAATATTCGAAGAGCTGTGGCCTCTGGAAGACGGGCATATTTTGACGACTTAAAAGTCGATTTTCTCGAAAAGGCAAAATAGGCAAATTCTGAAATTTTCTATACAATTAGAACAGTTAGAGTCCTACCCAAAACAATTGTCACATTTTGGTCGCGGTACAGGTTGACGTACGTCTCCCGATACGTGAACGAAAACGCTCTCGGCATTAGTTCTCTAGGAGAATTCGCGTACACGAATCCATTGTTCGCATACGATAATTGGCTCCATATAGCCAGACCGTAAAAAATAATCATCTCAATCGATATTCAACTTGTATATAAACCACCAAGGACGAAAAAATCTACCAAAATCACTTATGACATCTCAATCGATGTTTCTAAAATTAAACCGATACCCAATAGGAGAGAAGATACTCATTGAAATATCGAGGCATGGCAGTTTGGGTCATGAAAACCAAGTTTTCAATATTTTATCGTTGTAATATCGATCGTACCAAGTAAAAGTTTTTTTACAAGACTGTCAGCTTAAGCTGTCGTGCAACTCATTCATGATCCTTATTCGAAATAATTATCCTCCCCATCTTCAATTACGCATTCTAATATAAATACAAGTATACCTATTAACGAGCATATTTCTTCAATGCCGAGCAATTTTAGTGGTTTTAATGGTATCTTGAGATGATAAGCGATAAATATATGCCTCTCTGTTCATATTTTCGACCTTGAATCATTGTCTGAGGAAAGCCTTGGGGCTCTCATTACAGTGTTTGAAATCATCAATAGGGATTGACTTTTGATTGACTCAAAAAAAAAAAAAAAACTTACAAGAAATTCTAACGACTTATCCTCCAATGTGATACCGTAGCTAAAGTTTCCTTCCCGTGGAACTTATCAACTTGAATATTCGAAGCAATATATTTGTGCTGGTATTTACAACAAGCCCATTTGCAATCAAGTGATCTTTCCCGCTTGAGATTGTATTTTCATCCATTTTGAGTAAAGTTTTTGCTCATTTCCACGAACCAAAGAGAATAGGATCAAGTCCTCACTCACTGAGCTGGGGCCATGGGGCCAAAAAGTTATCATCAACGGAAATATTGTACATTATTTCTGACGAGATTTCTGACCCATCCACCGTACGCACATTCCCACTTCAGGCATAAAATCAGAGTGTTATCCCTCTGATGTAAAATTCTAAACGAAAAAATGTGTAAAAGTCCAAACGAGTCACAGCCTCAATCTCGAATGGAGCGATATACAACAAACATCTTCTCATTAAATGTGTGTAGTCTGAAATCCATAATCTTGTAACCGTAGCCGTGGACTCGTATGAATTAGCCGCATAGAAGACTCGAAAGAATGACGTTATATATAAGTACGTGCCTCCCTTCGCAAAAAATATTTACAAAAATGTCCCTGCGTTCTTTTCTCACTTGGATCGAAGCTGCATCAATTCTCGAGTGTTTCAGTGTCGTGTAATGCTGAGAAGCTAGCGAATAAAAAAAAATACGCGAGAGCTTGGTCCAGAGAGAGAAAAGATACTTACTCTCATATAGGAAGGCTCCCTGCAAGAGTCAACGAATAGGAAGGAAGGGTATTACAATGCACGTGTATGGAAGATCGAGGAACAAAGTGCCAGAGCGACAAGCTGATGCACTTCGCAGAAACTCGTTGCCTCGTACAGCATGGGCAACTCAGATGAGAGAGTTCTTCGCTGCAAATTTTGCTGACTCGAGATCTGTCTGTGTATCTATAGAAAGGAACGCGCAAAAAACTTACCCGTATACAGCTTGAGGGAGAAAAATTATCAGTATCCATACGGAAGTTGATGCTGTCACGTATGATAGTCGTTACGTTGCAAACCAAGAATAATTCGATTTTGTTCATTCGATAGATGTGGACGATACATGTAAGCGCTCTTTTCAACATCATTGGAAATTCTTTTGAAGCTTTCGCGGCTCGCGTAAAGTATAGTTCTGTTGTGTGCACCGGCTAGATTGTTTTGAAGATTTTCTGTCGCAGGTTCTAATTCTCAGTCGATATATAGTGGGGATGAATATAAAGTCGCGATCGACAGTTGATGGTCATTTCAGTGTGTGAAATTACGGGGGTCTTCCTTTTGAAACTTTGAATTTTCTGGCAGAAGAAATTCGTGAGGAAAATTATGTGATGATGCAGAATAAGACGAGGAAGAAATTTTATTTGATTGAAATCTGTTTCTTCGGCGTGGACTTCTTTCGTGCCTGTAAGTACATGAGTCATTCTGGAGCAAGCTGGACAAAACTGTCACCAGGGGGGTTCGGCAAAAATCCGCAAAAATTTTTTTCTATTAGTACTTTTTTAAAGAATCTTTAAAAATCTTTAAATAGTACGAAAAAAAATTTTCCAGATTTTTTCGGTCCTCCCTGGTAGGCCCTAGGGCCCATGGAAGGGCCATTTTTCCAGTCTGTTTTAGAAAAATCGTAGTTCAAACGAAATCCAACATGTTCCAACGTACTTGAGCGCATTTTCCTCGTAAAGACTGATACTTTTCAGAAAAAAATTGTCCCAGACGAATAAGTCAGCCTGACAAATTCTGCAAGCTATTTATTGAGAGCAAATTTCAGCAATTTCGGCGTCATCTTGTGGGCGACCTGGATCCAACTAAAGAGAAGATAATTGACTTTCACCAGTGGTCATTTTAGAGGTCTTGGAAAAACCTACAATTTCCCTACTTGTAAAAGTCAATTATCACACTATTTGTTGGGGCTACAGTCGGTACAAGTTGAGCTATTTTCGAAAAAGTCGAAAATTCAGGACTCAATTCCAAAAATATATCTTAATTTTTTTCCACCAAACTTAGGCGAAAATTTTCTTTCAGACATCTACTTTCAGCCAAAAAAAATTTGGCGGAGGTTATTTTTTTCTATTTTTTTTGCCGAGCGTTACAAAATGCCGCATTTCGTGGTTTTAGCAAAAACGGCATCCTTGACCACGGTCACATATGCTCCCATCTGGACTGATGTGCACCAATCTGTGTGAAAGTACTCCCCAAAGTACCCCCAAGTACGTGTAAGAAGTTGCGGGGACGAGCCTCCAGCCAGGAGCGAGCTGTAGTTTCTATTTACCGTGTCAAAAATAGGCATTATTTAGGCTATTCGAGCGTAAGCGACCGAGAGCATGATTTTACTTGTTCTGGCTTACAAATGAGATAATGGGCTAGAGTGAGGATCCAAACATACTTTTCCGACTCAAAATGACCATTTGAACACAATTCCGAGGTCAGTTTTGCTCTAGAACGTCGTCTAGTGCCTCAACGGTGTCAGAACCCGTCGACAGAATCTAAGTTCTTAAGGGGTAGAGGGACGACTATTTAGAGCAAAACTGACATCGGAATTGTGTTCAGATGGTTATTTTGAGTCGGAAAAGTATGTTTAGATCCTCACTCTAGCCCATTATCTCATTTGTAAGCCAGAACAAGTAAAATCATGCTCTCGGTCGCTTACGCTCGAATAGCCTACATAATGCCTATTTTTGACACGGTAAGTAGAACCTACAGCTCGCTCCTGGCTGAAGGCTCGTCCCCGCAACTTCTTACACGTACTTGGGGGTACTTTGGGGAGTACTTTCACACAGATTGGTGCACATCAGTCCAGATGGGAGCATAGTTGACCGTGGTCAAAGATGCCGTTTTTGCTAAAACCACGAAATGCAGCATTTTGTAACCCTCGGCAAAAAAAGTTAAAAAAAATAACCTCCGCCAAATTTTTTCTACAGAAAGTAGATGTCTCAAAGTACATTTTCGCATAAGTTTGGTGGAAAAAAATTAAGATATATTTTTAGAATTAGCTCAACTTGAACCGACTGTAGCTCCAACAAAAAGTGTGATAATTGACTTTTACAAGTAGGCAAATTGTAGGTTTATTCAAGACCTTTAAAATGACCACTGGTAAAAGTCAATTATCTCCTCTCTAGTTGGATCTAGGTCGCCCACAAGATGACGCCGAAATTGCTAAAATTTGCTCCCAATAAATAGCTTAGCTTGCAGAAGTCGTCAGGCTGACTTATTCGTCTGGGACAATTTTTTTCTGAAAAGTATCAGTCTTAACAAGAAAAACGCGCTCAAATACCTTAAAAAAATGTTAGATTTCGTTGGAACTATGATTTTTTTTAAGTAGACTAAACAGGGCCTAAATAGCCTTTTCATGGTCCCTAGGGCCTACAGGGAGGGCCAAAAAAATCTGGAAAAAATTTTCTCGTACTATTTAAAACTAGTACTAACAGAAAAAGCTTTTGCAGATTTTTCCTAGACCCCCCTGGTGACGGTTTTGTCCAGCTTGCTCAAGAATGACTCACATATATACGAGTTCTGCTCGAATACGCGTTCATTACCTGGCTACATGCTTCATCTACACCAAGCATTCGTCTGAGATGAATTGCATTTGTCTCAACAGATGATATAAGGCAAGTTTATCCAACTTGCCTCCTGCATCCAACATGCCTCCACTCACCGATCTCGGAAATGGGCACTCATTGACCTTTCCACGATTTTTTCACGTTTGTTACGTTAATATAGGTATGAGACAATAAGTAATTTGAATGGACCCCGGATGATTTTTGCGTCTCCCAGTTAATTTAAAGTAATTTTTCCATTTTCCGCGATTGCACAGCTAAAAAATCACCAAGGGAATAATTTTTAGTAAAACCGATGTCAAACATTTTTTGTTCAACCAAATCAACGTTCCTTAGAGCATTCGATCCCTTGTCACAAATCCTTCAAAATCCCCCCTCCATTGTTGCAAAACTCTAATCTAGAGTCTATTTATGAGCAGAACAAGCCAAAAGCCCAAAGTTAGAGTGTATCCAACACTCCTCTGTGTACACTGTAAAAAAAAGTTCTTGCAAAATCGCTAACTACTACGTAGGTTACTAGGGCACCTACGTTCAGGGCAGCAATTTCACCAAGAATTAGCGATTTCGCTAGGAAGAATCTCGCGAATTTACCTGCAGAAGGAGCCCGTTTGTTGCGGCCAGATTTTACCAGTTTTTAGCGATTTTGTCATGAATGCGATTGAGAATTTATAAAACTGAAATATTCAAAAAAAAAATACGGGGAAAATCGTGAGCATGTATTCTATCATCCTTGAAGATTGCTCATTTCATGAAGTATTCATCCATAGTAGTTGGGATAGATTTTTTGCAAACACATGGAATCGAGAGGCGAGGACGGACTCATAATCACATCAGATCACGATGTTTACGCTATCATAACCTAAAAAACTTAACTAATACCTCAGCTTCTCCTCGGCTTTTGGATAACATGCGCCCTTGCAGGACATGTAGAAACATTTATACTATATACTCTTGGGGTAATTCGAGCTAGAGTTACACGATTACCCCGGTCAACTTTCCATCAAAGCTTGCAGAAAATCAATGACGGTAGGCCAACCTTCGAAGCCGGCGTATCTGACGCCGAGGTGAAGCTGAATGCATAACACAGCAACTCGTACTACACAAAACGATTCTACTCGCGTAAATATTCAACACTTTTTTTCTGTTGAATTTACTATCGAAAAAGGACAAAGAAAAAATGTATTGGGACCGTACGCCGGGTCACCCGGAATCGGTCCTCGCCACCTCAGATTCAGATCTCTTCCGCACCCAAACACAATGCGTTTGGTGAATTTGTTTATCCACAAACAGCGATGATCTTAACCTCAAACACATCCCGGCTGAAAATGGTCGCGCAACAGTGGCGCTTCTGTCCCGCCACCGTCGCGCGACTGTTGGGTTATGTTCATGTCATGGCCCGCGAATGTCGCGCGACCGGCTGTTGTAGGATATGCAGGCGGTGGGCTGTCGAAAAAGGCCAGAAGGCGAGGAATACCACGGAGGTACAGATGGCACCCATACACTGCCAGGATGGTACCCGCTGCATCTGGTCGCGCGACCGAGTACCAAAACCCCCAATGTAATTGCGTTGATTTGCGAAGCTATACAGCTAAATTTTGGCTCGGATTAATAATTTTCCACAGTTTGCACATATTTAATAGTAATAAACAACATGCAAAAGTCTCCTCTTGTTTTAATGTGGCATCGTATACCATACCCATCAAAATATCAGAGCGCAATTGGCTAACACCATCGATCCCTACTGTGAACGGTTGCTTCTGGGTTACTGTATACCGACATCAAAGTTCCTCTTGAATGTTGCGGAATGAGGTCCCCGCCACCTAGCGGTGAAGTTGGCGGAAAGAAATTCCGCACTTTTCGTCAGAAGTAAAAGGTTGGCTCATTACCAGTAGGTGGCGGTGGCTTCATTCTTCACTGTAAAAAAAATTATGTAAATTCACCATGCTGAGCACAGGAAATCTAGGGACACCATGCTCAGCATTGTAAATTTACAAGCCCGGATGGGGAATTTTCGAGCGTGCTTGTAAATTTCCTTACCGACGGATCCGGATGGCGGATTCCCGCTCGAGAGGAGCCGCCGTGCCTTTGTTACAGATCCTTATCAAAGTCTCTGTAAAATGCCGAGTTGTTGTTGATTTTACATCTAGACGTCGTTTCTAGCATAGTAGTGAAGTATTGAGATGTGTTAATTCTTACGGTGAATGGAATGTTTTGGACAAAAATGCATCGATTTTGTTGGGACCGGTCATAACCTAATACTGTGTACCCTCGTTATAGAAATTGATCGCGCTTGAATCATTCTATAGAAAGAAATCCGTGGATGAACGAGTGGATGAAAATGTTTTCTAATATCGAGAGTCACGTCGAGCTCTGTTCTCGCTGCCGGCATCACACACAATCACAAACGTTCACGAGCACGTTCACGGAGAGCAGCATCCCTTTATTATTTACATCGTTCATTTACGTATAGTCCTTGACGGATGCCCACTTTCGACTTTCGAGTCTGATGTCTGCTCCACTCCCACATATATACAGTTGTTCTCTTTGAACGGCCGATTCAAAAATTTTCAGATCGCAACTCGCGCACGCGTACTCAAATGAAATTTACAAGCCTGGGACAAGAAATTTACAAGCCTGGGACGGGAAATTTACAAACTCCGGAACGTAAACTCACCATGCTCAGCATTGTGTCCTAGAATTTCCTGTGCTGAGCATGGTAAATTTACAAGCCGCTTGTAGGTTTCCTCACTTTCTGGTAAATTCACCATGCTCAACACTGTGAATCTACAACCCCACCAGGTATCTTTACCTCGAAAATTTTTTACAGTGTACAACATTCAAGAGGAACTTTGATGTTGGCATACAGTACTCCAGAAGCAAACGTTCACAGTAGAGATCGATGGTGTTTGCCGTGGATCTCTGAAATTTTGATAGGTATCGTATACGATACCACATTAAAATAGGAGGAGACTTTTGCATCTTGTTTATTACTAATAAACACGTGCAAACTGTAGAAAAGTATTAATTTGAGCCTAAATTTAGCTGTATAGCTTCGCAAATCAACGCAATTACATTGGGGGTTTTGGTACTCGGTCGCGCGACCGTCGCGCAGCTGTCGCGCGACCAGATGCAGCGGATACCATCCTGGCAGTGTATGGGATATCAGCAGTAGCTTGTCCAGGACTGTCATGGGTGCCATCTGTACCTCCGTGGTATTCCTCGCCTTCTGGCCTTTTTCGGCAGTCCACCGCCAGCATATCCTACAACAGCCGGTCGCGCGACATTCGCGGGCCATGAACATAGCCCAATAGTCGCGCGACGGTGGCGGGACAGACGCGCCACTGTTGCGCGACCATTTTCAGCCAGGATAGGCCCCGACCACCGCCACGCCGTAATCAGCTTTTGTAAATTCGCTACCCGGGGCGCTGTACTTTTACCAAAGATTAGCGATTTTACAGCTTTGAAAATTAGCGATTTCACCTCGCAGAAGGTGGGTTACCTGGGCACCTACGTTCGAGGCAAACATTTTGCTAATCATTGGTGAAATTATGAAATATTAGTGTTTTATCCAGAAAACGGATAAGGAAAAGTTCAATAGTTAGCGAAATCGCAAAATTTTTTTTTTACAGTGTAGTTATCATGGAACAATGTGCAATATGCCTCTTTTCTTCACACAAAACCTGTTCATCGCGTCAAACTAGGTCGGGAATAGTGTTTTGAACCTCAAAAAAGCTCTACATGTGGTTGCGCACGAATGAAAACAATGTTATGTATTGATATCACACGGTCACGGGCATCTCACTTCTCTGACGTGTGCTGTATACTATTTTTCTTACTCGTGGCCCGAAAATACGTCGAAACTTTAATGAATTAATATAAAAGTCCGCATTTAACCTCACTTTTCCAAATGCTCGAACGAAATTCTGAAGGGGTGGCAGTAAAGCAGACGACCTTACAGCTTTTACTCACTGCGACTTGTGATGTGATATGCTCGTCCGCCCGACTTTTGCAAAAGCGAGGCGTTAGGGTGATGACAGACAACCCGCCACGACGCGATTCTCATGCCATTTCACGACACGACACCTCCCGACACGACACGTAATTTATTCCGATGAAGCCAACCATCGATGGACTTGATAGAACCAGTCATGGGTTGTGGAAATGAATCCAATCCATCGATATTTGGGTTCACCAAAATGAATTATGTGTCGTGTCGAGTGGTGTCGTGTCGTGAAATGGCGTGAGAATCGCGTCGTGGCGGGTTGTCTGTCATCACCCTTAGCCGAGCTTTTGCTGGTCGGGGCGGAGGCAAGCAGAAAAATAACAAAGTGAAATGTATTGTGAAGGATTTGAATGGATGCTAAATGCTATTATCATGATCAGCATGGGTCTTGTTACAAGTGAGTTGTATTTGCGTTTCTTGGCTTGTCATAGCCCATAACTCTCGTCACTGCGTATTGATATCATTCGTGTCGTGGAGCATGAGAAATTCTGCTCCACAATCACCCCATGAAAGATTCTTTCCCGGCAGCGATATTTCTGCATCAGAGGGATACTGTCCGTGCAATTATATTATCATCATCAATAAACGCTTGTAAACATAACCTCTATAGGTTATGTCTCTTGTGTATGTTTTGCATGCATTTCCTTTGCATCGCACGCGAGTGGAGAGCAGCGGCAGCCCTAGAGGCAGCAAAAATCGACAGCCGACTAGAGCACTGCGCCGGCAGCAAAAGTCGCTCTTTCGCGACCGAAATGAGGCACTGAAGGACGTACTTTCGTGCCTGGAGGAAGAAAACTAACTGCCCAGAAGCGAGCTACAACTTCATAAACTCGGTGCGAAATGTACTATGATGCGGTATTCGGGAAATTTGATGTCACCAAAATCATTCATCATGAAATTTGACGAAAGAATGTTGTGGCATCCAGCACTTTTACCCCTGAACGAGTTTACCTAATTTATGAAAAATTGATTGCCTTGTGAGAACTGGTAACTTGCACTCGAGTAATTCTTCATGATTCTACATAAGTTGAAATCCTTCATCAATGATGGCTACGAAAAATGACGTTGGGAAGTAAATGCATGTGTTTTAGATAGTCAAATATCGTTACGTATGGATAAAAACGAATCCGAAACGCACGTGTGGAAGCATCAGGTAGCTGTGGACCCATTCCCTGTGCCCCAATATTTATTGTTTAGAATCGGTAGACTGTCAGATTCAGAAGTCAGAAAAATTTTGCCATTACCCTGACTGAATGGAGCATGCCCCTTCTTGGGGCATGCTCCAAAGGTTTCTCGTTCTCTTGATCATGATATAGAGGAGTGATACCAGCAGGATCAAATACTACATTCCCCTTGAAACGCATTTCTCTATCTATTTCGAATTGAGGTCTTAGTTACTGCGAAAAATCTCTCTTCACAGAAAATGTCATAGTTCGGAGTAGAAGTAACGTGGAAGGATGTTGCAAAACGGAGTTCAGCTTTGAGCCACCAGAACACTTTTTCAAGCTCAAAATGGGAAGATCCAGATTCGTACTGATGAAAATGAACGATGGCATCTTGAAGAGCTCGAAAAAACCTTCAAAATGAGCGTTGATAGAGGATACTTTTCGGTCGAGTAGATCCTAGTAGGTCCACTCACAAAATTGGAGTGAAAATTTTATGTGTCCTGAAACTTTTGAACGGTGGTGTACACTCACCGGACATAAATAAATTCTGTGCAAATCTGGAAGAGCTTTTTTTTTCCTCAGCTCCTGCTCAGAATCCTGAGTCTGGATTCCAATTCTGAAGGTATAAGGATGAAATCACGATTATGAAGGCCCCACAAACGGTCTGATTAGGATTGAAACAACAGCGTGCAAAAAACGTTTTCAGATTTGCACAGAATTTTTGTCCAGTGATTGTACATACATCGAGATACACATCCAAACATTCTGGAACACGAGTTGCATACTCAGACCACCCCCACCCTCGCCACTCCCCAGTGCCCTCACTAACCCGATTCTATGATCGCTTGATGGCAAGCACCACAACATATTTTCGCTTATTCCGATAAAAATCACTTTTTGCGGGAATTGAGATAGCGCAGCCTTGGTTTATTGGAATGAGACGCACCTTAGCTCATTTTGTAGTGATTGGAACAAACTTCGAAATGAGCTAAATGCACATTGGAAAATGTTCGTGTGTGCCAGAAATACGAGCAAGATAAAGGTGGTGATAATCTCACTTTTTAGCGTCCAGCAATTCTTACGTAAAATGGGTAACTTTGTTACATTTTTTTTGTTTTTTCTCAGTTTTTCGTTCGTTAAAATTTTAATTACTGTCAATGCCCCAATGTAACGATGGTCTCTTAAATATGCTGCGATATGTGGTCGAAATGAACCGTTATTCACCCAGGGTTCGTTGCGAAACAGTTCTTGACAGGTACACTAACTGGACCACTCACGTGTTGCTGCTAATTCAGCCTCTTTGGAAAAAGCTTTAACGAACAACTGCAATCATCCACTTGACGTGGGATCTTCGTTGGCTCAACACATTGTTTATGTGTATATCAAGACGGGACGTGAGAGGGGAGAATAGGTTTCAGAGCGATAGAATGATTTATTTGCCTTGCCGAACGCAGCTCTGAAAGTCATTTTTCAGGGGTGCACCAAAGCTGCACTCACTCTACCAAAGTTACCAAATTTGACGGTACCGAAAGAGAAATAAGTATCAGTTATGATTTATTCTCATCAATTATATCCGATTGTCACAGAGTTCTTCGATATTCAATGAATTTTAACAAGCACTTGTCCCATTCCGAATTCTTCCAACACCTCTCCAAACTTCATGAGCATATAATGTTGGTTCCTCCAATGCCAGAAAGTGTCCACCTTTTGAGAGTCTTTGGTAGTTTTTCATTTGGACAAACCGCTTGCACAAATCCTCCTTTGGTGTATCGATTATTTCATTCGGCGCTTGCACACAGGACGTCGGCACTTTGACTTTCATTCTATTTAAAAATTCAAAGTAGATCGAGTCAATATCGAATTGAAATCAAGTTCTTCTATGTATGAAATTTTCAATCCGTAAAAGTGGTCCATATCGTAGTGAAATGTCCAGTTAACCCATTGACTTTAGAAGTCACTTTCGGCACTCCTTAACCCTTTCTGATGGTCAAAACACCAAATACTATTGTCAAAACCGTAAAAAATGGCAAAATTAGAAAGTCGAAAATTTTCCGATTTCTATTATTTTTCTCAAAAAGGGGTGGTTATTGAGACCCAGTTCTTGTGCCAACATGATTCAACAATGTCCCAGGATTTTCCTGATTTCTTGCAAATCCTTTCAATGCTTCTATCAAGCGTTATGACGAAATATCGAATAAAGCGCTCGTCCAGTATACTGGACATCAAAAGTCAGAAATTTCTGAAGATGGGCATAAGTTGTCCAAGAGAAATGATAACGAGCAGTCGTTGGTTCAAAATCAATACTTCCTCGCAAATCTCTAGAGTGAACCTTGATGATCATAATCATGCACTTGTTCCAACTGTTTGCCGTGGAGATTCTCTCATTAATTGATTGGAGGAATTATTCTTATTCGGTAGCTTTTTAAATCTCGACGCTTTTGGATCACTTATGCTAAAGTTTGAACGCGAGTGAGAGTTTGTGTGATACCATTAGGCCCTTTCATGCACACAGTATATAAAGTTGAAATTGTAAATGCCTGTCTTCCTTATGGCACACATTAGGGCCAAAAAGGTGGTGTCCACTTTCGCTTCATTAATTGAATATGAGGAATAACTCTCATTCATCGCGGCGACTAATTACGCAATAATATCTCTAACGATTCCCCCTAGAATCATTCGATGAGTGGTTATACTTACTTTTCCATCTGCGGGAATGATGAATATCTGTTTGCTGACTCGGCATAAATGCGCATGGAGGATGTGATCTTGTTAGGAATCCAATACAGCATCAGATTGTCAATAAGCTCGTCCAGCCCAAGTTTTGTGATATTTCCATCGTTGCTGTACTTGTTCAGCTTGTTAGTCGCGATAGCAAATTTTTCTAGGACGTAAGCTGCTAGTCCTGCTGGCGAATCGCTCAAAGCAAATCCTGAATGAAACAATTTTTCCATCATTGAATTACTGCCTTTTGATAAATTGCGTATATTCATTATGATGAAGTTTGATCAGCATGAAAAAAAAAAAAATGAGTTGAAATGTTGTAACCGGAGATGATAATGCAGATGTAATGAACATGGGTATTCTATACTCCCATAAGGTGTTAATCCGTACTGTGAGCTGTAGAGGCTTAGCATAATGCAAACTCATGTGATGATCGATTGATTGGCAAGCCAGTAATTCATCTAAAATCACACCAGGCCACGTAATGTAATAAGTCTGATTTAGTCTACAAAAATGATACTGAGTAATTCATTTTGAATACAGCTCATTCATATAACTTTTCAATTTAATTCTGAATCTCGAATTCAATATTCCTTTTCGATGCGAGGGTGGAAAGTTTGGTGTTACTTTTCGAACGATCGTTTTCGGCCCGAACCTTGGCGAGGGTCGAAATTATCACGAGGAAAGCAAAAAACTTCACACCAAAATGTCGAAATACGTTTTTTGCACGAGTGGGCGTGCGAAAAATGAGATCTGCCGTGCGCGAAGCACGTGCTTTACGCACAGTCGTACGTAATAGTATTTTTCGATTCGAGGGTGGGAAGTTTGGTTTTGCTTTTCGAGTGATTGTTTTCGGCCCGAGCCTTGGCGAGGGTCGAAATTAGCACGAGTAAAGCAAAAAAACTTCACGCCCGAGTATCGAAATACGTTTTTCGATCGACTGAGCGTAAAGTGAACATAAACTACCGTGCGTAAAGCAGTGCTTTACGCACAGTCGATCGAAAAATACGTTTTTCGATCGACTGTGCGCAAAACAGTGTCTTACGCACAGCAGTTTTCGTTCACTTTACGCCCAGTCGATCGAAAAACGTATTTCATTTTAGCTACCTGTAGAGCCCCAATTTTTGAAAGAATTGTAATCAATTTTTCGGATACGTGCAACCTTGTATCGCTCTGATATATTTTTGATTCACAGCAACGGGGTTTCCTTGAAAGAAACAACCCTCAAAGTCTGTTTCATACAGTATTAGGATCAGACAAATGACGAGAAAATATAAGCATCGACCTAAAATCTGTAAAACAGTAAATTATACAAATCTGCAACGGCTGTACTTGTCCACCGGCAAAGGACTGCTTGCTCTGTTCTGTCGAAATGATCATGCGAATATGTTTTTGAAGCAGGAACATCTTCATGATGTTTTCAAAGTAATGTAAGGATGGCAATATCCAAATACCACAACGAACCGATAGTATCCGGCTTAGTCGCCTGTTCGTGGAAATATCCACCTTCTTCAATTACAAAAAAGAGGTAATCTTGCAGGGATGGGGACTCATCTTGAGGTTTTTCTGTTGTCGGAATTAACCATTTTGTGATGGACTTATCATTCCACGGGTTGAATGAGAATTGTTGACCATATGTTTCCGGTGTCAACCTGGTGCACATCGTTGAATGTAGCCCTAAAATCCTAAAATTTGATCAATTTGTTTTTGCTTGAACTATTCGTGGGCACATCTTCGGACCGAACACTATGTGTAAATTAGACTGACCCACTATGTAAAAGTTTTGTATATTATCAGCGGGAAAGAACACTTAACATTCAAAATGAAAGCAGTTTTCGAGATTGGTGATAAACACCAAAGCAAGGCACGGGCATAGAAGCACGATCAGCTTCAAATGCTTTAGAGTATGATCATCATTTTTTTTGTAACATGAAATGTTTACATACTCATTCGAAATTTAAAAAACAAGATTGAAACTTTCACTAATCTGTTCGCGGGATTTAGTTTGAATATCTTTTCAAATCAACACAACGATGGCTCCCGAGCATATTTGAATTTTTTGAAACGAAGGTAAATAAAACTAACACATTAGGGTACATGATAGCCATGCTAGAAGCGATCCAAGCTCCCCAGTCTCCACCCAGTACATAAAATTTTGGTTTTTCCAGTCTCATCATGAGGTTCTTTAATATTTCTCCCATTGCAGGAGCATCTAGTCCCTGTTTTGTAGTAGCATCGGAATAACCAAATCCAGGTAGAGATGGAATGATCATTTCGAATGCGAAATCATACTCAGAGCGTGGCTGATTCAGCAATGGAATGATTTTCTGATATTGTACAACCGAATCTGGCCAACCGTGCAATATCAGCAATGGCAACACTTGAACTTGTCGACCCTCAGATATCTGCGGTTTCACGTGGTAATAGTGAATATCTAAACCTAAAACACCCCAACGCATGATTGTTATAGTCTCATGAAGTCTTGCAGTCCATTAAATGATTAAGCAGGTATCCACAATTGTCTCGTGTAGAATTCTCCATTATATAAGAAATAAGGCCTCCCGTGAAGAGAGAATTACTCCCGTCTGTTGGACACTTCAACTGCAAGATGAAAACATGATTTCTTCAAGTTCAAATCTTCGTCGTATGGGGTCTTTTTCCACCTGAATCTGGCGCTGTCAGTTGCCTTGATCAGCGCTGAATTCATGTCAATTCTTTCATCAAATATAATGAACAAATAAACTAATCACGCAAAAGAGGTAATCGTCGACGCGATTCCATCTCGTGCAGTTTCATTATTAATCACACTTCATCTTGATGTGCCCATCGATACTACGCAATATTCTTTTTTACCATAATTCATTTTCCCATGGCTGTTTGGTCAACTCAAATAACTTGGTTTTTGATTCGGATAAATTCTACTCGAAACAACTCCGGATACCTCCTTTTATTTTAAACAACTGACAAACCTTGAATTTTCGTTATGAATTGTGGATACTTATTCAATTTATCTTCTCGCTGCTCAAATTTGTAATCCTTCTTCCAGTAGTCTATTATCGACCTGATGTATTCGCTGCGAACACCGTAAGACCAGCCAACGTTTTCGAGAGCTGGCTGAGGTAATCGTACATTATCCAGTCGCTGCTTCAAATCTTGTACCATCTGGGCAATCAGATTTAGAAATTTTGTTATTGTGGAAAAAAAGTACAAAGTAATCAGAGCTCAAATTTCACGCAGTGTCACAATTCTAAGTTTGCAGCTCGTTACAGCCTTCTCTCCGTGCGGCAGACCTATGCATCAGTTTTTCTTTACACATAAAAATGATTTTCCTTGTTTCCACTACTTGCACGCAGGAATCAACGATACGTTTGACAAAAATTACATCCATAAAAACCGAACATGTGCCGATTTCGTACTATGAGCATGGATCAACATCCCCTTGGAGTTATAATGGAGCAAATCTTTTCTTGAAAATGAGAGCTTGACAAGGGTTTCGCATGAAAGCACTTTCGACTTGGCAAGATGGCAATTTATTCCAACATTTATGACTCAAATGTATCTGAATATCTCCCAACGTACTTCAACTTATCTTAAAATTCATTCGAGACCCACAAACTTGGCTATGTCTAATTTGAACAAATCCCAGAGACGAGCAATCTCATTTTTTGGCGATATCCGGAAATTCCTCTTCTAATAACGGTTTGTAATTTTTCGAGTTCTTAGCTCCTAAGATCACTCGCCTTTGGTTCCTTAGAATTTTCATGTGTTTTTGAAAGATCCTGAGATAGGCTTCAAAATTACTTGAAGTACGCTGGGCCCGTATCCTAAATTTTACGGTAAAATTTTGCGGCAAATTTTACGGGTGGCGCTCTGTCGGTAACCTGTAAAATTTGGCCCATTTGATGCAGTTTGCCGTCGCGGTCTCCCGGGGTTTTTACGGTAAATACCACCGGCAATGCAAACACGGCAAACCGTGACGGTAAAGTGCAGCAAAATGCAGCAAATTTTACAGGTTACCGGCAGAGCTCCATCGATAACCTCAAATTTTGTGGTAAAATTTACCGCAATACTTTATACCGCGAAATTTAGAATACGGCCCCTGGAGAACCATTGTTGTCTTCACGAGTAAAGGTGATCAGGAGTGCTCCATTAGATCAGCATGTAAAAACACGAATCACGCTCAGATTTGCAATTGATTCCTCCATTCCGACTCCAACAAGATGCTCATTCTTGAGCATATCGTACTAGATTGCCATGTGCTCATTTTGTTGGCATTCTTGTCAAACCTATCCTCCCGCACCGAACTTTGTTATAATGGCTCTTTATACATCTGCATTGCAAGTTCTCCTATTTTTCTTCCAATTTCTCCTATAAGCTAATATGGCTA
Organism: Eretmocerus hayati; assembly: GCA_029851415.1. NCBI lineage: Eukaryota > Metazoa > Arthropoda > Insecta > Hymenoptera > Aphelinidae > Eretmocerus > Eretmocerus hayati. The sequence continues at coordinate 147,832,439 of CM056743.1, read as the reverse complement.
CTGAATTTATCTTGGAATTTGTTCCGTTGTTGACCAGCTAATGCATTTATCGAGTTCGATTTCTTGAAAAAGATAGAGGGTTAGGAATTTAGGAAATTATGTATTATATCCCGCGGGTACCCGGTTTTCGCCCCCACCCAGGCTCGGGGCAGAGATACACGGCAGAGATTCGCTTTTCCAACTCGTCCACTCAGAAGGAGGCTATTTCGGGGTTACAAGTGACGTAGAGATGACGCAACCCCTGGGCCGACCACCGACTTTTGGTCCAGCTGCCAGCACATAGCCGTACCCGCTCCTCGGTGGAGGGTTGGTTGCTCGCCTTACTGGTGGCTCCCTTGGAGCCGAGAGTGTCCCTCCGGGCCGCTGGATAAGTCGTCCAAGCTCGTATTGTGATCGTTCGTAAACAATCCCAATACAATACCGTAATAGGCTCATCCAGTCCCGGGCGTTACAGCTGCCGTGGCCACCGGATAAAAATGTACGGTCTCTACGCCCCGGTGGGCGCTGACCGAGGCCGGGAGCTCGACGGACTCCAAAAGGTCGAGACACCGTAGTGTCCCAACCCCCTCGCGGGCTTTTTGGAGGGGCCAAGGCAACGCTGAGCATCAGTCTCGGGGCCAAACTCCTCGCTACCGGATTCTGGTCGAAGCCCATGCAGGACCTCGTGCGGTGTCCTGTTGAATGTGACTCTTAATTGATTGGGGTGGAATTTCCTGTCAAAAGAGCTACTGAAACCTTCATTCGAGTCGTTTTGGAGTTGATTTCTATCTCAATGTACTGAAGTCTCAGTCCAAGCGTTATACTCGAGATGTTTTCCAGTCCAAGGTGGGATGGAAAAGCGTGTTGTCATTAACCGTGTTTGCTAACCTTAATTTTGCATCGATATTGCGATATTGAATATCAGAGAAGTTCATCCATTGATTCCAATTTGAGGCCTCTAGAGCCTTGCTATAATCGCAACAAGAAATGATACATTGATAGGAAAATGTTATTTGGCCGAAACATAGTGCGATTTAAAACTCCTTTTTGTAAGTATTTCACATTGTTATTTGAAGTCACGTAAACATCAGGTTTCTTGAGAAATTTTTCTTCTTGATTTCGTCTATAACTACAATTTTTAGTTGAAAATTCAATAGCATTCCGTATTAATTCACAACGAGAGATTTTATGGATCACTAATTGTTCCTCTGAAAATTCACGCCAAGTTTGTTTTTTATTTTTGATGATCGTTTCAGCCACTCAAGATTGAAATCCGCTCCAAGGAATTTAGATGGGGATTGAGGTTTGTCACACCTCAGATCTCAGAGTCCCCTTTGCGGTCAAAGATAGGGGTATACTTTTTCCAGGTCATTTGTGAAATATAATGATAGGTGAATTAACATAAATCATCATTTTTATCATTTTTTGCTTTCTCGAAAGAGAAAGCTTTGTTTTTGACCCAGCAAATTTTTGATCAATTCTTCCATTCAATCCAAAATTTCCTTCAACAAAATTCCTCTTATCACAAAAATGCTTTAACCATCTTGTTCCTCTCGCCAAAATCTAACGATTGTAAGTAACACTTTTCCTCTTAGAATCCTTCAAAACCTTCCATGGACTCATTTCTCCGCCCCTTTGCCTGTGTATGTGTGTGAGTGTATGTGTGTTGTCTTTTTTGCCCCGCGCTTCCTCTCCTACACTCCACTTTATTGATTTTTCCTTTTCTATGAGTTGTGTGGAACCACTCAAAGATGAGACCAGTGATTTGACTGCTCTCAGCTCCCAATCGAAATTGATTTAGAGGTTTTTTCAGGTAAAATCGTTAAAATTGTTTAGTTTCATAGTGAAATATCTTTTTACAACTTAACTCTCGGCAATTCGGGTTACCTACGCTATGATTTTTTGGCTCAGTCTATTGATTGGTTAATACCGAAATTCTATTTAATCTCCATAAACCTCAATTTTAACAAAAAACGAAGATTTTCAACAAAAACTCCATTTTAGGCATATTGGAACCAATTGTATCGGAATTCTCTTTCAATCAAATTACAGACTTTGCTAAAAAAAACCTCACTTTAGATAGCCCGAATCTCCCTAACTAGATTCCTCAAAAAATAACTCTTCGATATTCATACTTTCCTCATATCTCCCCCCACTAACTAATCCATTCAAATTTTGGTGAACTAAGTTGATACTTTCCCGTCATTCTGAATCGATTGGTTGATACCGAATTTTTCCAAAATTCGTTTTAATACAGTCAAAATTCAATTTATTCTCGAAAAATCCAAAAATTTTCGAAAGACTCCATTTTTATCATCTTTATACCAACTATGTTAAAATTTCGCCTTAACCAGACGATATATCTCGCACAAAAAACCCTAGTGTAAATCATTTGAATTCTTCTAAAAGGGGATCTTGTAAAAATAACTCAAAACACGATGAAAAAATTTCAACTAAAATTCATTTTGACTTAAACCTCTCTCTACAACTAATCTATCCACCTTTCAATGAACTAGAGAGATGCTTTTCCAGCATTCTACATCGATCGGTTGGAACCGAATTTGATTCAACTAGGTTTGAACCCGATTAGAATCCAATTTTCCTTCTAAAAATCAAAATTCCTTGAAGAATTCCATTTTCATTATCTATAAGCCAACTGAATCAAAACTCCGCCTCAACCAAATGATTGTTTTTGTATGTTATACATGCGTATAATATGAGGTGAGAATGAAATGGACTCGGCCACAGAGAATATAAGACTATTTTGTGGGAATTCGATTCGTGATTTTGGAATTTGATCAGTTTTCCAAATTCATTAGTTTGAGTGATCATCTAAGACTATTTCGCTAAGAGAAAGCATTCTGCTAATCTCTTTTAGCAGCGTATTTTTTCGCCTAATCATATCGCCGGACTCGGTTGAAAATTCAAGAATATTCTTTCTTCAAGTTTAAAAGAAAACATTCGAATTCATAAGCCCTATTTCTCAAGTGTTTCCAAGATATGCATGGCATCGTTGCGATCTATGAGCCTGTGTTGGAAAGTGATGTATCTATAAATATGCTGAGAGTGTTATTTTCATAGCTCATACAGTTTTGGAAACCCTAAGAGAATCAAGGCATACGTATAAATTTGTATGTCATCTTTCAGTGTTGAGGAGTGGCTACTTATGTACTTCCAAAGTTTTAGACGAATTTAGTTCCAGAAGTGACGAAAAACTTTCCTGGTCAATTGGAATGAAATGTTTCCAATTTGAAAACCTTACTTGAAATGAGGAGTAGTTAAGGGAAGCTTTTCATGATAATTAATTACCCTTTCGCTATAACTCTTATAGTTAGTTGGGAACTCATTATTATTATTTTAAATAATTATAAAACTTTGAGAAAAATTTCGTATGCTTCGTAAGAATGATAAAACGTGGTTCGAAATTCCCGCTCACCATGCGATACGAGCGCCTTTTCACTGATTAGAAGCAGTTTGATATATATGATGACGATATATTCATGTATACACTCTAAGTAAATGAAAAATTCTTACCTCTTTACTAAAATCAATTTTGAATGGCCTTATTGTAGTATCATCAATACTCCTATCTCCTGAACCCCAGTAGGTATTGTTCAGAACGGGCGGCTCTCTGATGAGATTCGGAAAGATGATCCCCCAAATGAAATTTAAGGCTGCAGTTTCGGCCCAACCCATAATAGCTGCAAATTTGACGATCATAGTTAGTAACGTAAGGTAAGTTTGCCTAATATGCCCCCATTCCCTAATTTGCCCCCACTCAAGTTCTCGTATGTACGAACCCGCAGACCTTGCGGCGCATTTTTTTCATGTTTGTTACGTCAATATATGAAAAAATCAACGTTTTGGACCGATTCTATATGAGCCGCGCGTTTCTTAGAACAAAAAAAGTGGGTTTTTTTTTGGTACTTTCGACTTCTTTTTTGTTAGTTACTAAAAGCTATGTCGAACAAAACTGGTGCAAGCAATCTCAATGCACTTTAGTTCATTTTCTTTTTTTTTTTGTTTCAACTTCAAGATACTTTTTTTAAAATTGCAAAATTCGATTTCTAGCCGATTCTACGCCCACATAACTAAAAAAGTGCAGTGTTCCTAATATGCCCCCACCCTTATAGAGGGCTTCGCGCAATGCCGCAAGTACTTTTAAAACGTTTTTTGTCGTGATAACATAATTTTTAGGTGTACTTAGCTATATCCAGCAGCATGGAGCCTTTCAAGCACACCAGATCTCGCAAAATACGTTGAAAATCGATTATCATATTAATTCTGAGGTTATGTGCACTCTAAATTATCGAAAATACCTTAAATCATGACGATTCATCCATTCAATACATTATCGTTATGCTCCGGAACCGATATCGCTTTTCCAGAGCTTCAGAATCGCGAAATGACTATGGAGGCATATTGGGAATACATTGTCAAAAACTCGCAAAAAATCTTTTCCTGCAAAAATCAAGATAGCTCGGCTCCAATTTCTTGAAATCAAACGTACTTCAGCTCATTTTGAAGGTCTCAAAATTATCTTCAAAACGAGCTAATTGTAAGATACGTTGAATAATATTTAGATGGGCCAAAACTATGCGCGACAAAAGTAGTGAAGTCATATTAGGCACACTTACCTCATTTGCTTGAGTTTGACTTACAACAAGATTATATCACTTTTTTTATAAAGGAAAGTGCTCTCTACCAAAGGCAGCACTACACTGGTGTTCACTGCATTATACAATGGTAACAATGAGAAATCGTCTTATCAACTTTATGCGTTGCAACATCGATAAGATGAATTTCAGCGATCAATTTATTGGATCCATTGCTCCAAGTGTATCATATATTATAACCTCATCATACTTTTAACTTGAATTATTAGAGCTGCTCTGTTACAAATAACTACAATTGAAACTGTAATCCTGGTGACTGCCGGTAAGGTGTATTCTATTTTCGAGAAAACAAAATAAATTCTTTAGAATATCATCCGTGCAATTGGTAGGGCGAGACATTCATTCGGAAGGATAGTTTAACTGACGATTTTAGATGTAAGTTGCTCCATCATGACGATTAAAGCTGTAGTTAAAAAATGATTAAAATTAGCCCATTACAAATAACTTTGAACCCTTGATCAACTTTCAAGTTGAGGAAAGTTTTCAACACGTATTCATTTTATCGACGCACGGAGTTTGTGGAGTTAACTATAAAATTCCTTACCGACTTGTTTATGAACGATCTGATTATCGAACTAAATTTTTTCTTCTTACAACAAGAAGTCTTCAACTTCAAATATATACTAGTTAAGCCACGAGTGGTTGACTTGAGAGAGAAGTCTATTGGGCACAATTTTAGGTGTTTTTTCATCAATAGCTGGTTGTCCTTCAAAAACAGCTGTATTTTGTTTTCAGAGTTTACTTTATTATCGCTAACAATGATCTACTATTGAATTTCTTCTTATTTTTCCCGAAAAAGTCTCCGCGTCGGCGTGTCCCTATCATTAAAAAATATTTATCTCATTCGATGTTTTTGAGGAATTGAACCGATGCCCAATGGATGAAAAAATGTTCATCGAAATATATATTTCGACATGGCAATTATCAAACTGGATTTTTGTTTCAACAAGAAGTATTCAAGTCCAAATAGATATTACTTCGGTCTTGGAAAGTGTACTTGAGAGTATTTTGTCTATTTTTTCATCAATAATTGATGAGCTTCTATTGGGAGTAAACCTGTGTTGAAATGCCACCATCTTGGCCCCGTGTATTTCTTATGGAAATGTTTTGAGATTCGGCCATATTGGATTTTTCTGCCATCTAAAATAACACAGAGGTTTACTCCCAATTGAGAACAGCTGTCTGTACTAGTCAGAAGTCATGTTATTATCGGGCACAATGATCCACCGTTGATTTCATTCCTATTTTTTCTGATAAAAGTTCCGCGTCAATGTGTCTATCATTGAAAAATAATCATCTCAATCGATGTTTCTAAGGTTCAACCGATATCCAATAGGAGAAAAAATACTCATTGAAATATTTAGGCATGGCAGTTTGGGTCATGAACACCAAGTTTTGGTAGTTGAAATAATTGATCGTACCAAGTAAAAGTTTTTTACAAGATTGTCAGCTCAAGCTGTCATGCAACTTATTCATGGCCCTTATTCGAAATATTAACCTCCCCATCTCCAATGACGCATTCTAGAAATACAAGTATACCTATTTACGAGCATATTTCTTCAATGCCGAGCACTTTTGGTGATTTTAATGGTATCTTGAAATGATAACCGATAAATATATGCCTCTCTGGCCATATTTTCGACCTTGAATCATTGTGTGAGGAAAGCCTTGAGAATCTCACTACAGTGTTAGAAATCATCAGTAGGGATCGTCTTTTGATCACCTCAAAAAAAAACAGCTTACAAGAAATTCTAACGACTTATGCTCCAATGTGATACCGTCGCTGAAGTTTCCTCCCCGTGGAATTATAAACTTATCAATTTCACAGTGTGAGAGCTCTATCGCAGGATATTTCTTGAATCGAAAGATTGATACTATCGGTTTTTCCTGCAAAATTAATTTAGCACTGTTTGTGCGACGTTTCGGTTGCTTTTGATTTTGCAACCCTTTTCAAGCTTAAAATTCACAACCAATATTCATGGTAAACCCATGGTCATAATATATCCATCCAAGCACAGCTTAGGGTCAGTCTATTATATTTGGCAATTTGAAAACAAGCTTGATGCCATCTTCTTCAGGTAATAGTGAAGCTTGCGTGTGTGCTGCTAAGCACGAGCCAAACAAATGGCTCTCGACTTACCTGGAGAGGTTATCACCTCCGGATCACGGATTTGGCTATAGTCTTCCTTTAGCACAAAAAGACGATATCCGAAATTATAGATCCTAAAGCTCAAGCGTTTCCGAGCTACAGTCAAGAACACTAGTATCGCCCATATGGGCCCAAGTTAAAATTTTCACATATAGGTATAGCTGCAATGCTCATGTCCGTGGCTGTAGCTCGGAAACGTTTGAGCGTTAGGGTCTATAATTTTGGGTTACATCTTTAGGCACTGAAAGAAGGCTATTTCCAAAGTTTCAGCCAAATCTGTGATCCGGATGTGATGACCTCACCTGGTTAGCAGCACACACGCAAGCTATACCACCTGAAGAAGATGACATCAAGCCTGTTTTCAAATTGCCAAATAAAATAGACTGACCCCAAGCTGTGCTTGGATGGATATATTATGACCATGGGTTTACCATGAATATTGGTTGTGAATTTTAAGCTAGAAAAGGGTTGCAAAATCAAAAGCAACCGAAACGTCGCACGAACAGTTATAAATAAATTTTGCAAGAAAAACCGATAGTATCAATCTTTCGATAAACTTATCAGCTTAAATATTCGTTCGAAGCAATATATTCCTGCTGGTATTTAGAACAACCCCATTCAAGATCAAGTGATCTTCCCCGCTTGAGATTGTATTTTCATCCATTTCGAGTAACATTTTGCTCATTTTCACGAGCCAAAGGCGCTGCAAAAAGACAATTTAAGGAATGCTTTCTCTTCCCCATTCATGTTACAATAATAGTCTTTCTCTCTAAATAATCGATTCATAAACCATTAAACAAATCTAATGACATCACGAGTTTGTCAAAATAATTCACGGAGAAACTTGTATATGAGATGGGAAAAGTATAGAGGTACCACTTGATCGATCTCGGCGATGGAATAAGATGGTTGGTGACTCAAACTAAGTGGTGGAAAATGAGAGAATCGAAAAAATTTCAAGCGAAAATCTCCGCGCCGATACAATACCATCAACTGAGGTTTTTTCGTCATTGTTTTTCGTGTAGCTCGGGAAGATGACGACAAAACCTATCTCAACCAGTAACCAACCAAAAGCTTGGAATCTTAGCTTTCGATTGACGTAAGGTAGAATTCGATTTGAGGATCTTGTTTGAAGATGCGGTCATGAGAGGCAAAACACTTTCCACAAAACCTGGGCAATGGGGTAACTTTGCCACACTCCAATATGTCCACGGAATTTCAATATGATGACTAAAATTCGTTTGAGAATAAGAGTATATCTCGTATGTTATCAGCTTTGATCGATGTTGCTACCATGACGAACATTTTTCTAGCCATTCGATGCCTCATAGAGCTCTAAACTACTACCTACCTTTCTATTTTGGGGGCGTGTAGTTGCTGTGCACCCCTCAATGAAGTTTTACTCACATTCTACGTGAGTTTTCGGAGATTCTTCTCCAAATGAGTCGTCGAGTCATGTTGATTGTTCAATTTGTAGTCAACACTTCACTCTCCAACCCAAATCGCAAGAGTTTTGAAGGAAACTGAAAACGATCATACTGTTGGTACTTCTCGGGTACTTACCAGCCTATTATGGAGATACATTTTTCATCATACCTCACTCGGATTCTCTCAGAATCCGGGCTAAATGACAAGCTGTGGCATACAGGTTACACAATATCGAGAGTTTGACAGCTCGTCATTTATCCCAAGTCCTAAGAGTGGAATGGGGACGAAATCCAGCTCACACGGCAATATGATTGCCGGATGCTCGCCTCAAGTAATTTTCGACATGTTTTGCTAGATTCGCATCTTTGGCATTCTATACACAAGACTGTTGGAAGATGGTGCTTTAGTTATGCCTCATGGATTCGCGTTCACAGATTCGGGACTGAAAAGTGTAGGTCAACTTGTCTCTTGAATTAAGTTCTAGACTCATCTTATGACATTTTTGTGAACCAAAAGAGGAACCTGAAACTGCGCGCCACTGCTCTATGTACTTAACCGATGCAGCATCAGTACTTTGAGTAGAGCTCAGCGCAGAACAATCATTGACGATTCTTAATCTGTATAGAGTCCATCCACGCAATATGAGATCTCATTCAAAGCAGAGCCGACTCAATCAAGTTTGTATGAAAATTCATCACAATTAGAAAAAATTGGACCAGTTTTTATCAAAACAGTTCTTGTACTTCCGTTTCCTTTTCTGCCTTGCATAGTTTTCTGACATATGTCGAAGCAGACAGATTAAAAACTGAGTTGAGTGGATGGAAAGTATGATGAGATAGAGAATTATGTTAGGAAAACTGGAGAAAATATGCGTTACTTTGAGCAAACCAACTGCCCAGAAGTGTGGTAAAGTTACCCTACCATACCGAAAAAGTACATCTTTTTCCATTCCCTCAATGTAAAATTTGTACAGTGCAAAAATCTGCTTTGTAACAATTGGATCGTCAAGGTAACGGTGTGAGTTGACGAGACTATGCAGCATTTACCTGTCATTCGACGACAAGTGCTTTTACTGGGTCGATTTTCCGGGACTAGTTTTTTCTGCTTCACTCTCACTGCACTACAAAAATAGCTTATAAACGACTGAGGTATCTGAAGTCACTTCCCGCGGGCGCAAAATATAGCTCACGCATGCCTCTACCGGAGAAAATTGTTACTAAAGCGATGAGATTCCTTACATGTTCCTTACTTCACCCGCAGCTGACTCTGAAATCTTTTTCCGGGGGTGTGGCAAAGTCATCCCTCCCTCCCATGGCAAAGTTACCTAGTTTTACGGTAATTCGAAAAAGCAAAATCAGGTTACGGTTTGTTTGTTTTGGTTTAGGATATCATTGACATTGGGAAGTTACTGTACCTAGTGTATCATAGTAATAATGTTCCAGTGTTCTTGTTATTAATTGGGGGAAAATGATGAGAATTCATAATAATGACTCAAAATTTGCATGCAAGCACTAACGACTTCTCATGTGATAGCCATGGAGTTAAATGAACAAAAATTGTTGTCCAAAGATTGAATTGAACAAATAATATGCTTCATGGGCAAATATTTTCAGGATGATAAATCAACATTAGGGAACTCATTCAAAGAATTTTTTTGAGGCGAGAAAGCGATGGAGAATTTAGTCGATTTAAATTCAGCAAACTTTTGAATTTTGAATATTCAATTCAGTTATTGAAAGAAAATTGTGATCACAGGAAGGTGGAAATGATGTCAGACTGTGTAAATTTTATTGGGGAAGATAATTCAGAAGGAATAAGAAAAATTAGTTCGACGATTATGGAAATATCTAAAGGAAAGGAAATATTTATATCGAAATCCAAGGTATATAGGGTTGTAGGGACGAATTAAATGAGTGAATAAGGCTAAAAAAGGACTGGAACCATTGCCTGAGGAAGTTGAGCAATGCCTCAAAATTTCAAAGAGATCGGTGGAAGTGATAACGAAATTTAAACTGCCATAGAAGGAAAAATGTAAAATTTTTTTTTCAAAAATGGAATCACTGATCAAAGTTCTGTATCAACCAATCTCTCTAGAATGATCGGGGAATATTTGGACAACAAAGAGTGACAGTTTATATTGAGAATCGGAGATGCTACAACGTTTGGACCAACAGGGTCTGAAAATGGTGTTGAAATTCAGGCATTCAATTGAATGTGGACGAAGGTGTAATGAGAATATGGAGTTGTCAATAGACTGGGACTATCACTGATCAACTGAGAGTAAACTCTCAAAATTTCAAGAAGACTGATCCAGGAGCCAGGGAGAAATCGCATGACAAATAGAATAAGACAACATCCTGACACACGCACATACGGACATGAACAAGGTGTTTGCCAAGATAGTTGACGAAAAGCACTGTGTATGAGATCGGAAAAGTATAGGGGTACTATTCGATAGATTTTGGAGAGTAGGATAAGTTGGTTGAATTAGATTTTGGATAAGGTTCAAACTAAGGGGTAAAAAATGAGAAAATCGAAAAAATCTTGAGCGAAAATTTCCGCGCCGATACAATACTTTCTCTTCGAAAAACCAAATTGGATAGGTACAAGCCCTCACTTCCTGACATGGGTCCATACGATCCAACAGTTCTCATCATCAAAAATATTGTACATTATTTCTGACCCATCCACTCACGTACGCACATTCCCATTTCAGGAATAAAATCAGAGTGTTATCCCTCTGATGTGGAATTCTTAATGTAAAAATGTGCAAAAGTCGAAACGAGTCACAAAATCGATCTCGAAGGGAGCAATAGACGACAAATATCTACTCAAGTCTGAAATCCATATTCTTACAACCGCGGTCGTGGACTCGCCAAGTTTAAAATAGCCGCATAGAAGACTCGAGGGAATGACGTTATATACGTGCTCTCCTTCGCAAAAAATATTTACAAAAATGTCCCTGCGTTCTTTTCTCACTTGGATCGAAGCTGCATCAGTTCTCGAGTGTTCTAGTGTCGTGTAATGCTGAGAAGCTAGTGAATAAAAAAAAATACGCGAGAGCTTGGTCCAGAGAAAGAAAAGATAGGTACTTATTCTCATATAGGAAGGCTCCCTGCAAGAGTCAACGAATAGGAAGGAAGGGTATTACAATGCACGTGTATGGAAGATCGAGGAACAAAGTGCCAGAGCGACAAGCTGATGCACTTCGCAGAAACTCGTTGCCTCGTACTGCATGGGCAACTCAGATGAGAGAGTTCTTCGCTGCGAATTTTGCTGACTCGAGATCTGTCTGTGTATCTATAGGAAGAAACGCGCAAAAAACTTACCCGTATACAGCTTGAGGGAGAAAAATTATCAGTATCCATGCGGAAGTTGATGCTGTCACGTATGATAGTCGTTCTGTTGCAATCCGAGAATAATTCGATTTTGTTCATTCGATAGATGTGGACGATACATGTAAGCGCTCTTTTCAATATCATTGGAAATTCTTTTGAAGCTTTCGCGGCTCGCGTAAAGTATAGTCTTGTTGTGTGCGCCGGCTAGATTGTTTTGAAGCTTTTTTGCCGCAGATTCTAATTCTCAGTCGATATATAGTGGGGATGGATATAAATTCGTGATCGACAATTGATGGTCATTACAGTGTTTGAAATTACGGGGGTCTTCCTTTTGAAACTTTGAATTTTCGAGCAGAAGAAATTTGAGAGGAAAATTATGTGAGGATGCAGAATATGCCGAGGGAAAAATCTTATCTGATTGAAAATTTCTTTCGTCAGAGTGGACATCTTTCGTGAATAAGTACATACACTCGAATATGGATTAATTACGTGGCCACAAGCCTCGCCTACGCCAAGCATTCGCCCCAGATAAATTGCATTTGTTTCAATGGATGATCTGATATGAGGCAAATTCACCCAAGCTGCCCGCTGTACCCAACATGCCCCCACGTGCCGATATCAGTGATTCCGTTGAAAGTGTGATTTTCCGTGTTCCAAGTTCCCCTAAGTTTCTGAGGGTTTGAATATGCATTATAACAATTTTCTGGGGTGTATTTTATTGGTGCGCAACTATGTTAATAGTTTTGGAGACGATTCTGACGTCTTCGTAATTTATAGTGCCTCAGAAAGGGTCGAAATGTCAATTCCGTCCCCTGTAGAAAACCTACCTTCGACTCTTGCATTCACTGCAACGCATATTCAGAGTCGAAAACCCTCATGTGTAGCTATGCACTTCAATTTGTAATACTTCAAATAACATAATCCACCACTCTGCGAATCCCAATTAAACCCTCAGCTCGAGCACGGCCATCCGACATTTTGATGACGGGTTTGCACCGAAACTGCTTGCACAGCACTGATTAGGCCGGCAAAGTCCCCGATCGTTTACTGAGCCTTTCTAACCATACCATTGAGGCTGATTTTTAGATACCTAAATACACCTAATTCGTGCGCGACATAAACCGAAAACTCGAATCCGCACCCAGGCGCACCACATAAACGTGTTTTTCAAATGGCGTACAAAATTTTCGGTCAATTCCGTCTCCATGTTGTGCTCCTCCCCAACGCGCTATATCGCTTTGTGGAACACACTTTCTTGAAGTATTTTATTGCATTAGAGCAAATCTATGCGGAAAAGAGTCTCCGATTAGTTGGCGAGCCGTGAGAATATTTCTAAGGCGAAATGTCAATTCCGTCCCCGTCAATTCCGTCCCCTTTACGACCCCTTAAACTACACATATCTTCGTTCGACTTCACTTTTGAGATACGTGGCTCTAGATACTTCCTTTTTGTTCCCGAACAAGTGTAAATCAACTGCAAGAGACACCGGAACTCGTCTGGGGCTGAAATAATTTTTTGACTCAAATCACTCCCTGCGACGATTTTGGCCCCAAAAAATCACACTTTCGGCGGAATCACTTATATCTGAAATAGGCACTCATTGACCTTTTCACGAATTGTTTTTTACGTTTTACATGACAGAATATGACACAATAAGTGATTATGGCCAACCCCGAATGATTTTAGCGTCTCCCAGATAATTTAAAGTAATATTTTCATTTCTCGTGACTGCACAGTTAAAAAGTCACCAAGGAAATAATTTTTAGTGAAATCGATTTCAAAAGTTTTTGATTCAACCAATCTCAACGTATGTATTTAACGCATTCGATTACTTGTCTCAAGACCGTCAAAATCCCTCCTCCAAATTTGCAAAACTCTAATATAGAGCCTATTTATGTGCAGAACAAGCAAAAAGTCCAATATTAGAGTGTATTCAACATGCCTTTGGGTAGTTATCTCGAAAGAATGTGCAATACGCATCTTTTTGCCTCACAAAACGTGTTTATCGCGTCAAACTAGATCGGAAATAGTGTTTTGAAGCACAAAAAAGCTCTACATGTGGTTGCGCACCAATGGAAACAATGTTATGTATTTTGTTGCCGATTCACATTGTTTTACAGTATGGGGGCATATTGGGTACACCTTCGCGTGAAATCGTGAAAGATCACTCCTTGAAGAAATTGCGATAGCTCGACTCCTGGTTGGTCGAAACTGAATGCACCTTAGTTCGTTTTTCGGATAGAGGAGGGGTGCGCATGGGCCGGAAGTCGGATAGGTCGTATGGGTTGATATTTGGTTGTTATCGCGCGGGCGTGGAGGCGGGGTGACGGGTGTATTTGTTGTGTGTGTATTTGTTATATGCTCGGACGTGTGTGTAGGGATGATCGCACATGTATAGATCGAATCATTGTGACCACCACGTAGACGATCTCACTGCACCCTCATTTGAGACGGGTGCAAGAACCAGTGAGAACCAGCTTCATTACAGTGTGAAGAAGGTGGTGTATTTGTGTCGAATTGATCCCTATCCAGAGGCCGACTAATGTACGGCTTACTGCTCCAAGAGACCACATATGTATATGCGTATAGGAATTAGCCCATGCTTCGTTTTGAACTTTGCCAGGAACCGCTCTTTGGTATCGCTAACTAATCATTACTCAAGATATTGCTAAAATTTTATTTGAATTACATGCAGCATTTTGCACTAGCATTTTAGGGGCATATGACTTATTAGGAACTTGTACAAGTTGAACGAGCGTTTAGGCGACTACCAGGTGATAAGCCACACAAATGTTCTCGGAAATGTTCACTCCTTCGGAAAACTAATTTCCCCCAAGATTTTTCTATAATTCCATTAGTAGCTCACTATTTGAAACAGAACTCTACTTATTTCTAAGCCCTTTTCTCAAAGGTTCAACAAATCTCAAAAGGAAAGTTTAATAACGGAACTAAGCACACACAGTTATCATCCCTTTGAAAACCCTTGAAATCGTTTGACACCTGCTAGCTAAAAGACTAACATCTAAAACAAACTGATGCACACCACTATATGAATCAACATAGATACACCTAACGTGGATCGCGATTTAAATCACACATAGTGTGAGATCACTACAAAAAGGATTTCTCAAAAATTATTCACTTCTCAAAATCGACTTTCTCAGAATGAAAATGAAATTTTCGACAAAATTCTTGGATCGAGAACTCATATCTCTGAACGAGAAATTTTCCTACAAGTATGAGAAAATCGTTAGCTCAGAAGAGCGATTTGAGAAAAAAGTCAACATCTGATGAAACTCTTTCTTAAATCGAAGAAATGAATGTCTCAAGCGTAGAAAAAAGTTGCTCAAGCCTCAAACTCGTATTTGTTTATAAACTTCGTGGTCTCGTTAATAGGTTATAATCGTGGCATTTTTGCGCATCTTTGTTAACATTGCTCCAATATTGGTGCTTGGCGGTTGCGAGTCGTGAGTGGATTTATATCAATATTATAAAAAAGTATTGATAAAAGTGAAAATTGTGAGGAATTTCTCTCTCTAGTTGATTAGCGGAATCATATTGTGAAGGTATGTAAGCAATATGACGTATCTTTGAAAGAGCACATTTTGTTTACAAGCTCATTTACTACCTATACTTTTGAATTCACATTTACTGGCGTTCTTCTCCGTAATTTTGTAGAGAGCACTCTGAGGTTAGTTAGGGTTAATTTTCGATAAACTGAAACGAACTCATGTCTATCGGGCTTTGCGTGCATTTGGAATCGGATGGAAGATTCATGCTTCTCACAGGTTAGTTCCTGTTTATATTCGCGAGTAAAACTATTATTCTCGCAAAGAAACGCGACTTCTCAGATGGAGACATTCCATTTCTCGATTTTAGAAAAGTCGCAAATGAGAGATTTGAAATTTCTCAAACTTGCACGCACTCATCTTTAGAAATGTGGTTTCTCGTTTGAAGAATTCCTTTTTGCAGTGATGTTTGCGCTGGTACTATAGAATATGTAAGCTTGAATACACCTTGAGTTTGCTATCATCCTGGCTGATCTTGAGACGTCTGCCACGTTTGTAATTGAACGAGTCTCCTCTCGTGAATTATATCCATCCCTATGTATGTATGTAGGTATATATCCCGCTGGCAAAATGCCACTTTTATTTTTGACACGATCTCTCTTCTTCCTCCTATACACACACCATACAGTACAATTCTATACATTTATCCACATACAAGCATTCAGAAAGTTGACAATGTATAAATTTTGTACTCGTCCAATTACTAGATCTCACCGAGAATCTTTCACGCACCGCCAACTTTTATCAAAATGTAACTCTTGTAGTATTAAGTCTCGAGGTCATGTCTGAATTTTTTGAGTCACATTTTAATAGGTATACCTAGGTAAGATGTGTAGCTTGTAGTTGGCAGCGGTCGACCGTGTAAGACCACAGGGTGTAGTTTTGCAAGCAGCGCAAGCTCAATTACTATGCCGTCAATTCATTTTAAGCAGCATATTAACGCGCTCGTAATTAGCAAAACGAAAGCAACGAGTTGTTTTTAATCAACTTACCTGCAATACGTAACACTTCATTCGAGAGATACACCGTCTTCACTATACGGAGATCCTTACACGTACTTATTACAAGTATGCATGATCCGCGCGATATGCGCAAAAAAAGTACTAAAGCTATGACGCATGTATGGGTGATTTCGCTATAACTATGATTTTGATCTCCTTATTTTGCATTCATACTGATCGGCTAAATATGACGAGTCAATTGATAACATCTGATGTATTCTATCTATAAGGAGGGAAGATATCCCAGTAGTTTTAGAAGCAAAAATGAGTCTGATGTCGACTCGAGCTTACCAATCGTGGTCAAGATTTCTTTATTGTGGCAGGACTCGCTTATTTTATGAAACTGTACAATTGAGGGCGTGGTTGGAAAAAGGCGTAATCGCCAATATGCCCTTTTTCCGGACATCGCTTTTTTTGAGCCCCTATACCAAGATTTATCACCCCCCGAAATCCGTTTTTCGTAGGACCCCAAAAACCGCCTGGCAGATAAGAGGGCGTAAATGCAAAGATAGAATGTTAAAAGGGCGTAACCGCTACGATAAGATGTTACAAGGGCATAACTGCTGTCATAACATTTCAAAAGCAGGGCTTAATTTTTTGCTCAGCCCAATAGGATTTGGAAAAAGGGCTCAAGTACCCGATTGAAAAGATTCAAAAGGGCGTAATTACTCTTTAACAGGGAGTAAGTGAGGGCGGATCTAGGAAAAAGGCCTAATTACTGAGGAAAAATTTTATAAAAATTCTCCAAAGCCTAGATACGCTTTTCCACCTAATATAACGATGAACACGTTGTTTTACCTTCAAATTGAGGGTTTTTACCCTTTTCTAGTGAAAAAAAATTTTTCGTCATTTTTACACGACTGATGGAAGCTTTTCATGTCGATAGAACCGTGGAGCATGAATCGAAACACCC
The DNA here is from genome assembly GCA_029851415.1 of Eretmocerus hayati. Classification (NCBI taxonomy): domain Eukaryota; kingdom Metazoa; phylum Arthropoda; class Insecta; order Hymenoptera; family Aphelinidae; genus Eretmocerus; species Eretmocerus hayati. The sequence goes on along the minus strand of CM056743.1, from coordinate 147,815,386 downwards.
CCTAGCGATCAGATATCTTTCAAAACATGCCCAGGAACACTCTCAAAAAATTTGGAGACAATTGGACTTCATCGCGAGATTT